>VIBL01000069.1:1200000-1537500 GCA_008271625.1 Lutraria rhynchaena | reverse complement strand
ATTTAAAAATTAAAGTTTAACTATTTTAATCATCCTTCCAACGTTCCATTGATTAAGCAATATTTTTATCATTCTAGAAAATGAATGTACATTCAGAGAGTATAAGTATTCAACAATCAATATGACGGACTTCATGGAATTATACGAAAACAACAGCGAAAGGAACACCACCATCAGAAACAACAGCAGCAACAGTGACGTCAACATCTACTTCAACAACAGAAAAAACATGTTGGTTAACCCACCAGTTCTTATACATTGCTCCATACAGTAAGTTGTAACAGTGATTTTTGTACTTTCGGAAATTTTACATTAGGCCATTCTTAAAAGTGTTGGTCTGTGGTTACATGAAACCAAACTTTTAACAGTGGGTAAGCATTTATTGAAAAGCGGAAGTGTTTTGTATAATCTAAAATGTGTACAGTTATGGTTGTTTTGTCTGAGGCAATAATGGCATTACGACATTGGCAAAAACAATCAATTACAAATTGTACAATACAACCAGTCCTGAGCGACCCTCTCTTGAGCAACAACCTCCCTTCAACAACAACATTTTAATTTTTCCCACTGAACTACTAATTTATCCTCTCTAGAGCAACAACCTCTCAACAACAACATAATTTTGCTTCTCCCAAAGGGTGTTGTTTTAGAGAGGTTGCACTGTATTTCAATTATGATCCCGGAGCTTTACGTAATAATCTCTTGTTGTAATGTTGATGAGTTTTAATTTATGTAAATAGTCGGGTGGTTGACTTTTCTTTTTGATATCCGGAACACTTTGCATCCATCATTTCATATAGGTGTAAACAGCGCGAAGTATTCCGAATTGCTATTTTTTCCAGGCAACGTACTTTTGAATTATTATTCTTTTCAGGTATTGTCGGGACAGCTGCGCAAATTCGGGTTTTCACAATGGATTATCTTGTTGGGGGTATGGGTTTATACCCAAAGACAAGTGTTATTTATATTTCTATACAAAACCGCTTTCTGTAATTCAGCCCCAGTCACAACGCTCGTACCAAGGCGCCTCTCTTTTCTTACGTGTATGTCAAGGTGAAATTTTTGACACGCCTTCAGCCACAAAAACTACGCCTTCTTCAAACGTAGAAATGCCAACAGTTGTCCAAACAACGCAGTCATCCGACGGAGTACAGCATCAACCGATGTTGCTTTATTTTAGCTTCACTTATGCTTTTAATTTGATTCAGGTTATAAAAATGTTTTGATGCACCAACCTCCCTTCAACAACAATACGATTATGTCCCACTTTACGATTTAACTATTTAACTATCAATTTAACCTCTCTGGAGCAACAATCTCTCAACAACAGCAACATAATTTTGCTTCTGCAGAAGGGCGTTGCTTTGGAGAGGTTGCACTGTACATGCATATGAAATTAAAGTATTATTGTTGTTGTTGTTGTTTTTTCTTAATACAATGACGTCTTTTTAATTTTACTTTTTCCAAAAGGTGTTGCTTTGGGGTGGTTGTACTGTATTTTGTATTATAATTTGTTATTTATATGTTTTTGTTACAAACATAATATGTGGGATTGGATTGATGGAGGTAATAATAATAGATAATTATGATTTATGAATATCTGGTTGATAGTTTATAAATAAATAAAAATAAAACGCCGTTGAATTAAAACTTTATTCTGGAATCTTGTTACAACGTGACTCACTCTTAAGCTACTATTCCACAAATCTGAAGACAAAAGTATAAGTGTTGTATTAAGTACAAACTCTATATTAATCCTTCAAGTACCAGGGTTTTATCGTTATTACTATTCAATGAAAGAAATTTTCAGATGTCAAATTGTGAATCATTAATCCAGTCTTTTTATTGTGGTCTATAGGGGTTCGAAAACCTGGCCCTGAATTTCCCCTCTTTCGATATTTTCTGTCCCCGGACTGCGGCGCTCAATATATCATACGCTCCCGTCTCGAGTGACCGACAGTCGCTTGCATCATCTTCGGCCGCCTTGAAAACTATTGGCCCAACTTCCGGTGGATATTTGAACTCTAGATTGAATTCAGCGTCTATAACATCCTCCAAGTAATCAATGCCAGGTGGTCTTGGAATCTCGTCTACAAGCATAGCTCCGAGATATTCTTCGTCCGTTGCGATCGGTAAGCGAAAGGTTGGACATGTACGGTGGTACGGATTTTTTTCGCAGACGCTTCTGTCTGATGAAGTCTTGTTTTTGTAAGTAACAGAAACTCTGGGATTTGGCGTGTATTTGTTTGTCGATGTACTGAGAACTCGTTCGACTTTCGCCTGCCTTTTCTTGCGTTTAAAACTTAAAACATCACGCGTTTTACTCACGCATTCGCCGTTGTCACAAAATAAATCCTCATAGCTGTTACAACCTGTGTTACATGTTGGTGTATCTTCATAATTGTACCAGTTCTGAGTCCAGTAATCAGCAATACCGTCAATATTTTTCAGAAAAGACATGCCATCCATGTCTTCGTCGCTTTTGTGATTATCGTCGTCCGTGGGGGGATAGTCAGTAGTTGGGAAAACACCGCAATCCTCCAGTTGATGTTCACGAAATTTTTCCCATTGATAATCAATAAAAGCGTGATGCATGTAGAACACAGGATCACTGGCAGAAAGTGGCCGAACCATCGTCCCCCCGACCCATCTATGAACGCTGTTATGCGCATTCTCCCAACGTCTGTCAAAGTCCTATTTGGAAGAAAATACGGTTTTTACAACTTAGTTTTAAATACACAAAAATGTATTTTATAGAGATCAATCGTTTTTTATCTATTTTATTTCTCACTTGACTGCAACTTAAGTTACTAATCACGAGTCAGTCAACCATACTAGCTAATTTATACAGTGCAAACTCTCCAAAGCGGCCCTCTCTTGAGCAAGAACTTTCCTTCAACAACTGTATGAGTTTTCCTATTGTACGATTTCATTGGTCATTTAACTTCTAGAGCAACTACCTCACCAAAAGGGTGTTTCTTTGAAGACGTTGCATTGTATCTAATTAAAATTAAATCTCTCGATCTAGTTTACTTACTTGGCGCAAACAAAACGACATCACATTATTTATCCTAGACTGTCTTATTAGACTTCCGCCATTTGCAATTCTTCGTTGTAATGGAGAGTTTGCAGTGATCCAGTTAGCAAACGGACCATTTGTCACCACGCCAGTTCCTGTGCCTAAAGCAGAAATATTGTGTTAATGATTGCATTGAAAAATTGGATTAGGGAGGGAGGGAGGGAGAGAGGGAGAGGGAGAGAGAGTTAGGGAACACGCAGATAGGGTGGAATGGGGCAGGAAAGGGCATACAGGTGGTGGATTGCGGCCTGAAGGGAGGGGGCACACAGAGGGAGGATTTAGACCTGTATAGTATGACATACAGAATGTGGAATATGGCAGAAAAGGGTACACAGAGGGGTGGATTGTGGCAGACACGGACACACTCACTTGATCCAACTTGATGTGTGATGGCTATGGTGACCGGTGCGGTGGACTTTGGTGACAAATATGACACACAATTCGTCAAATATTCAGCTATTCTGCTACATTGTATTTACTTATAAACATTTCAATTTGAGTTGAACTCAGTGTAATCTCTCCAAAGTAACACCCTTTGGGAGAAGCAAAATTATGCTGTTATTGAGAGGTTGTTGCTCTTGAGAGGTTAAATAAATAGTTAAATTGTACAGTTGGAAAAATCATGTTGTTGTTGAAGGGAGGTTGTTGCTCGAGAAAGGACCGCTCTGGAGAGGTTGCACTGTATATACTCGGGACTTTCCGGATTCGACGGATTCGGATTAAAATAGGTCCAGCGTTAACTGTAAAGACCTCTGACATACCTAAATGTTCTTCATCCCACATGACTGAAAGAGAAGGTGAAGCCATCCTCTGATCAATGGAACTGTCCCAGTACGGCAAAGACACAGACGGGTCTACTTCCCGCAAGGCTTCCTCATAACTGTTAAAAGGAAAAAAGTGCATAAATCAATGGTTAATTACCATGGAAATCAATACAGTAGAACCTGGTTACGACGCATTTCGGGGAATGTAGATAATGTACAGTCAAACCTGTGAACAAAGGTCGCCCTTGGGAACGACCAAATGTGGCCTTTTTTGACAGGTGGCCTTTATTCAGAGGTCAATTTGTTCTAAATAATCAATACTGGTTTTTTCCGAGAATGGCCTTTATTCACAAGGTGGTCATTATTCGGAGATGGTCGCAAAAACAGGTTATGTTGAACTTCATTTCAGTCAAATTTAAGTGTCCGGTGTATCGGCTGAGTTGGAAAATGAAGGTCCGGTGTATCAGGGGAAGGAGGTCCGGATAAGTGAAGATCCGGTTTCCCGGGATATCTGCTCCTGGTTTTGCTTATATTTTACGTCTTTTGGAAGAAGAAAAAAAAAGAATTACTCACAAGGACAAAAATGCACGGTGCCATGGTAAGAACGCAGGTCCTTCATGTGCTCCCCCGCTGCGTAAGGCCCGTCTGTGTATACGGGCCATCGTGTCGATCACATTATTCTGCAACGGAAGCATACATACTGTATTTTTTAATTCTAAGAGAGCCCCACAAGAGCGTTTATTTAAACCTTCTTATATTTTGCGAATTAAATAAAGAATATTTACATGAACTATTTGGCACTAATCTAATTCAACAATACTGTTCAGTTTACGAGATAGGAATGTGAACTATGGGACCAGTCGGAGTGTCTGATACTTTACTTTTTGTAACTAGCGCGCAAATCGCTGAGAAAATAAAACATCTAAACTGTTCAACATTCAATATCAGAAAACCTTCATTCACGTCATATACTCTCGGTATAAAGACCACTATTTGGACACAAAAAGAGTGGTCCTAATATTAAGGTGGTCTGTTAATATAGAAGAAGTATACCGGCAGGTAGCTGACCTAATTAATGTTCCTGTGATGGAGACGCAATGCTTCGACCTATCATCAAATAGCATGTGCCGCTGCCAGGCAGCGTCCTTACGAACCCAGGATCCGTAACGCTCCACCTATTGTCACATAGCATGTGCCGCTGCCAGGCAGCGTTCTTACGAACCCATGATCCGTAACGCTCCACCTATTGTCACATAGCATGTGCCGCTGCCAAGCAGCGTTCTTACCAACCCAGTGTCCGTAACGTTCGACCTATCGTCACATAGCATGTGCCGCTGCCAGGCAGCGTTCTTACCAACCCAGGGTCCGTAACGTTCGACCTATCGTCACATAGCATGTGTCGCAGCAAGACAGCATCCTTACGAACCCAGTGTCCGTAACGTTCGACCTATCGTCACATAGCATGTGTCGCAGCAAGACAGCATCCTTACGAACCCAGGGGCCGTAACGCTCTACTTATCAAGTTTAGTGGGCAGGGAGGGATTAAGAAAGTACGATAAGTTGACGGAAAAAGTACATGAAACTCGTCTGTCTAGAATCCTGAGAACACATGTGACACTAGACACTATCAAAGTATATTCACCTTTCGTACCATATGTGAAAAACAGACGTGTACATGAAAACTAGTTTTATGTTCGTGCCACTTACAAGAATTTAGCATTTTGACCTTGCAATCGGATCCTCTAAGTCTTGTCGGATTAATTTTCTGAACAAGGTGTTATCAAATCCAAATCCGGTGGATATGCGTAATGCTAAATCGTATTTTATTGTCCGGCAATAAATATTTTCAGGATTATGTGGCTGAGTACGTAGCCAAGATATCACTAGAAGGGTTTTATTTTTATCGGTCACAGAAAAAGTAAGTTACTGTTTTTGCAGCTGTGACGTGTTGTTGTTTATAATTATAGAACTATTTTTCACTCTGCATCTGAATTTATTGTGATCTCTAGATTCACAAAACAAAGTTCACTCCTAGAAATCACACCCTTTATGTATGTTTTAGGTGTGAATTCAGTCAGGAGGTAGCGTATCCATTTTCAACAATTAACAATTTTTAACGATCTGTTTTCGCCACCAATGAAAATTCGGAAACCATCAAAGAACTGTTTAACAAACGACTGATACAGTAAAACTTTGATAATGAGACCACCTTCGGAACCCGAAAAATTGGTGGCAATGATCAGGTGGTTTCATTAACAAGTTGAATTATTCTTCATTTTTTGAGATGTACAGTAAAACCTCACACTGCAACCACCTCAATATTACGACCATTTTGTTATAATGATCACTTATTTTCGGACCGGCTTTCAATAACTCATCTATAATACAACTTGATAATGAGACCACCTCATTATTACGGAGGTGGTTTCGTTATCAATATTTAATTTTATATACAGTGCAACCTCTCTAGAGCAGCCCTCTCTTGAGCAACACCCTTCCTTCAACAACAGCATACGTTTTCCCCACTGTACGATTTGATTATTAACTTAATCTTTCTAAAGCGTCTCCCAAAGGGTGTTGCTTTGGAGAGGTTGCACTGTACCATATACTTACCTGATATAAAACATTCACAGCATTGTGGTACCTTTGTCGCTCTTCAAGTGATAAAGTTCGGTATTCACGGCGAGTTCTCTTACCAGTTGGGGGCATCGTGATGTCTGCAGGGGCAACAATTCTTCTACCATCTATAACACTTCTTACAGTAGGTACAGTCATCCCTGCAATCGGTGGCACGCTAGAAGCCGAATTTTCCACACCTTCGTTTCCTGATCCATCTGCATCTTTTGGAATCGGCGGTGCTTGGATAATCTCTACATCATCATCATCTTCCGTTCTGTTCATTGAGAAGTCCCACATGGCGCTTCTTAGACACCATATTTTAGCATTTTCATCAGTGATAGGACTTCCCTCTAATTTTTTCATGCAGGTCTCATAGCCACACGAGACCTTTACCTTCACCACTGAGGATGTAGTCGAATGACTTGACACATCAACTGATTTAATAAATCAAAGTGTAACAAGATAATATGGTACATGTATTTCAAAATAAGCAACTTTAAAACAAGACTTCAGATTGTGGGTACAATTTTCAAATTTTGAAAACTCCTTTATTTCAAGATTATTCTGATGAAAAGATAAATTCAGTTAGCTTGTTTTTTATATTTCATATAGATGGACGTAAGTCAAGTTTTTTACCGTCAACATCGTTCAACTCTTCGATTTTGACTGTGAGCTCCTTGAGTTGTTTTGTAACATCAGCGAGCTCGTTGAAGCACGATTCTTTCTCATTAGTGAGTTGTGTAACCTGTAAAGTCAATTTTTGAATAGTTGCAATTCCGAATTCATGTACAGTGCAACCTCTCCAGAGTGGCTCTCTCAAGAGCATTAACCTCCCTTCAACAAACGCATGATTTTTCCTGAAGTTAACCTCTCCAAAGCAACAACCTCTCAACAACAATATATATTTTTCTTCTTCCAAAGGGTGTTGCTTCGGAGAAGTTGCACTCTACAATATTAAGAACAATGCTCATCCCGTATCTTTGGGTCTGAATTAGTTTTTGTGAAACCGTACCCTATTCCACAGCTTATCAAGTAAGTGCCTAATGTAAACATGTTATGTGATTTTAAATACGGATATTGTGTAGGGGTGTAGCAATGCTGAAGTGACAAAATATGAAACATCTCTCACGAATGTCTTAAAGAATGATGTCTTGTATATTAGCTTTGAATTTGGAAGAGTCCAAAATTGTGCTTATAAGGCAAAGGTAAAATTAAAATTTTAACGGCGAAAAAGTAACATTAGCTTAATTACTGTATAGTATATTCCATTGATTTCTTACACAGATTCAAAAGTTAAACTAATAAGTCTTTAGAAATGAACCAGTTGTCGAAACAATATTAAAGTTCGTTCAGATGGATATTTATTATTATTATTATTATTATTATTATTATCATCATCATCATCATCATCATCATTATTATTATTATCATCATCATCATTATCATTATTATTATTATTATTATTATTATTATTATCATTATTATTATCATTATTATTATTTTACGGTTTAATCAACTTACCATTTTTTTTACGAGAATTAGTTCCTGATTAAGCATGGTCAGTTTCCTTCCATTTAAAAACGATCTTCTGTAATGGCGGTCTAAGGCTGTTCCGCCATGAACAACATGAATTAACGTCACAAAACATATGAACACACTGTGCCACTTCATGGCTGAACATTTAGATGCTCAATGAATTCCTTTATAGTCAGCTTGCCTAGGTTTGTTTCTACATTAGGTCATGTGATCAAATGTTTGGTCACGTGGTCAATTGGTTTGTCACGTATTCACTTCTTGAGCGGAAGTGGATTGATTTTAAAACTGTGTTCGTAGGTAGCTTTCCTGCCTATCAGCAACAATTCTTAAGACTGCTAGTTTTCAAGATCTGTTAATAACATCGAAATATTACGCCATTTTGTTAAGAAAAAACAACAATTTAATTTCATTTGCATGTACAGAGCAATCTCTCCAAAACAACACCCTTTGGGAGAAGCAAAATTATGCTGTTGTTGAGAGGTTGTTTCTTTAGAGAGATTGAATGAATGGTTAAATCGTACAGTCAGAAAACCATGTTGTTGTTGAAGGGAGGCTGTTGCTCAAGAGAGAGACGCTCTGGAGAGGTTGCACTGTAGTTGAATAAAAATATTGTTTTGTAATACGATACAAAATTTCATGATCCGTCATTATTTGAGTACGCCTGAATTTATTAAACATATGATATTACATTTTCCTAAATACTTATCTGTTGCAAAAACTTTCGGAAACAATAATGACATCACTAGACACGCACGTCGCATCAACAGTTAGGGTCACTTTGGCGATTTTTCTACTTTACACGGTGGAAGAAGGCCCTGGGTGTACACCTGGGTAGGACCACCGACCTTCCTAAAGCTAGATGGACATCTTACTCGAGGTGAAATTTGGTACTGGATTCGAGTTCACAACGGTTAGGGGCTATTTGTTATTAGTCAGAGATCACAACCACTCGACTAAGATGGTTCCTTCATTGTGCAGTCAGTACAACGTCATTTACGTGCGTCTATGACGTCATTGTGTACATATACGTCATGTGACGTTGTTTCCATGACGTTCATTACGACGTCTTT
This sequence comes from Lutraria rhynchaena, assembly GCA_008271625.1. Classification (NCBI taxonomy): domain Eukaryota; kingdom Metazoa; phylum Mollusca; class Bivalvia; order Venerida; family Mactridae; genus Lutraria; species Lutraria rhynchaena. The sequence continues at coordinate 1,528,432 of VIBL01000069.1, read as the reverse complement.
CGGCAGTCAAACTAAACACACGCATATTTTATCGAGAGCATTATATTTCAGAAATTATGAGTTCAGAGAAGATTATTAGTGACAGAAACAGTGTCTGGAGAAGAATCACGGAGAGGTTGTCACGTGTGAATGTGTCACGTCTTGTGAGATCATTACAATCTGTGATAACTTGTGGTAAATCTAGAGATGCTGTTTACAGTCCCATATACACTGGACCAAAGATCACAGTTCCATGGACTGGAGAACCATTCCATTATCCTAAGGATAGATATTTATCTAACGATGAACTTAGATCTCAGCTGAATTTATTAGAGATGAGATTTTCCGCTCAATCACGTAGATTTGATGGTAAGTTTTCATAAATGATGATTTTTTTTTCATTCATACGAGCATATTCTAATTACATATTGTAATTCTAGTAACTGATAATTAAAATAACGTTTGACTTTAATAATAAATATTAAACATAATTCTAAATTAAGAATTAGAAATACCGGAAACAATTAAAATATATGAAAAGTTTATTTCAAAATTGTGATATTAGCTATTTTTTCATGTCTGCTTTTTTTGCTAAATATTACAAAATGCTTACCACATGTGACAAACAACACTTTGTTATCACATTATATGCAGCAAAACCTCACATGGCGACCACCTCAATAGTACGACCACCAAGTTATAATGACCACATATTTACTAAGCAGCTTTCAATAACTTCCTTATGATTTCAACTTGATAATGAGAACATCTCATTATTACAATGAATTTTTCGGGTCCTGAAGATGGTCTGAATATCAGGGTTTTACTGTATCTAGGTAATTATTATACATGATGAAATTACGAGACATGCGTAATTCTGTTGCAGAATCTACAAATGTAGAGAGAAGAAAGATTAAGATGGCAAAAGCAGCCAAAGCCAGTGATGAACAATTCAGTAGAATCAGAGATATGGTTGATGAATTACAAGAGAATAGAATGGTAAGGATAAAAGTTAAAAGATCGTTTTTATGACGCAACTTCTTGTAATATGTACAGAATATAATGAGTAGTTCACTTAACAGTCGCAATTCATTTTCGAGAAAATATTTGATAAAATTAGCCAATATAAATATAAAATACAGTCAAATCTTTGCCTAAGAACATCTGTGAAAAGAGACCATCTGTCTGTACATATAAGTGACTTCATTTCTCATATAAACACATGTGCCTTATAGTAAACTTTGTGTTAAACCACTGTCTAAGTATCTGGTAGGTGGTCATAGTAGACAAGTATGATTGTATTATGAAGTTTCATATCATATAGATGTATTTTCCTGAATTTACACTAAAAATTGACTGGTTGGCAATATATTCCGTCTAATGACTTGGTCAATGTTAAATCTTATGCATACAGGACAGTGAATGTTACTGTATGCTAAATTTATATGCACAGTAAACGGTTTTCCTTTTGTGAACCTATTTTTTTAACCAATTTCTCATTTTTTTTCTTCTTCTATTCCAGGGAAACAGTCCAAAGTCTTCCATTGTGTTGAAGTGAACATTTGGTCCATAATGTTTTTTTTCACTCAAACCTAGTTTGAGTGTTTTTTTTTCATATTTTGAGAGACAAACAATTATACTATCCACAAAAATCTCTCATTCTGTGTTCTGTTGTCAATGACTCCTTATAATTTGTCAGGTTTTCCGCAAACAATAACATCCCAATTTTACGACCACCTCAATATAACGACCACCTTATTATAACAACCACTCAATTTTGGATCAATTTTCTATATTCCTAGTATATTTGAACTTGATAATCAGGCCACCTCAATATTAAGACCGCTCTTTTCGGGTCAAAATGGTGGTTGTAAAACTGGGATTTCACTGTACTTAATATGAAAAAGGACAATTCTCACTACACAGGGACCATAATAATTCAACATTTTCTTCGAAACAGACAAACTAACAACAGAGAAGAACACACTTGTTTCAATAACCAATATTTTTATTTATCCACAATTTTAAGCATGCAAAATACACCATGAAAACTTCAAGTATGTTATACAGCACAATGATAGACAAATGATCTCATTTTTTACATTTAATTAAAACAGATTTTAACATGTTCAGATAAGATGTAACATTGCAATACTGAAGTTGCTTTTAATTTACCAATAGCTACAAACATTTTCCTCTGAACATTTTCCGTTAAAAATACACAAATAGAATAGCAAATACACTAAAACCTCAACATTACGACCACCTTGTTATAATGACCACTTATTTTCAGATTGATTTTCAATAACTCCCATATACTTCAACCTGACAAAGAGACCACCTCATTATTCTAACGGATTTTTAGGGTCCAAAAGGTTGGTCTTATTATCAAGGTTTTACTGTAAAACAAAAAAATGATAATAGTTCAAGTATAATGTTGTGTTACACAGAGTAGAATTAAAGAATTCAAACCTGAAGAAAACAGTTCAAGACATTTCCACAAAAATGGCCATCGATCAATAAATTAAAGTCTTAGTTCAGATATTAACATTATATGATATAAATAACTTCAGTTCCTACGTTAAATACATCAAAAGTTCACGATAAGCAATAGTCACTGTATGGTTATTTTCACAGTTTGACGGTTTATTGTTCTGGTAGAGTATTCTTGTTGGCTTTCTGTGAAAGGTTGATTTTATCTCCCATACTGAGAGCCATACCCTGAAATATAGATACCCAACAATTAAGATTTATGATAAGTATTGACACAACTATATGAGGCCCTGTCTGATCACTACAATAAAACATCTTGTGATAATAAAAAAACTCTATTCCCCGGGTATTTTCATATTTAAATACAATATCTCTTTATCACAAATTCAAAAACTAGAGCTCCGCAGAGCAGGATTAACATTCATCTGTTTTACATGTCAGCAATGGGGTACACATTTGAGATTTGGAGTTTGAACATGATAAGGTATAATTTTTATCAAATTCTGAGTTAAAAAGGGGCTTTACTCAAAAAATATAGCTTTCATAATAATACCCCTTGTCTTGCAACTGTGCCTTGTCATGATAATCAAGTCTTACTAGTGTCATGTTGATATCTTTAAAAATGTTTGAGTAATGGGCCACATTGAAGTTTTTGCATGACAACGACAATTGCATCCCAGAGGTCATAATAGCTCAACTTTTTCTACAAAACAGACAGGCTAAAAATGAGGAAATGGTTTCAACTAACGCTTAATACACTACAGTACAACTCAAAACTTCAATAATCCACTAACCTGACTCTTAGCCCTGATCCTGATGTGACCTTGAACGGGTGAATCAGCTGGTAAATGTCCTGGTTTCTCAATACTAAGGTTAGCAAGAACGTCTTCACCAAATATTGACTTCGCATACAGATTAGCGGCCATGAACCCACAGTCTCCTTGTAAAGCCTGGAAAGAAATGGTCAATGACTAAATTACATTTGGATAAGCATTAATTAAAAATTAAAAGCTGCTGCAGCGAAATCTTGTTAATCTAATAAACCATCTTCTTCACTGAAAGAAAATACTGAAGGTGATAAAATACCCCCAGCAGAGCTTGATAACTTAGAACAAGCCATTTAGGAGAAGATGCCCACACAAGGTTTTGTCTGTGAAAATAAATCCCTAATATTTTTTCTTTATAGTATGCACAAGTAGACCTAATGCCTAATGTGTTGGTAAAGTTTTATAAAAATCGAACAAGCCGTTTTGGAGAAGTGCACACAGCGTTTTGTCTACAGACGGACGGACGGGTGGACAGACAGACGGACGAACAACTTGAAACCAGTATACCCCCTTTACAACTTTGTTGTGCAGGGGGTATAAATATCTCTAATTAAGCCTCTGATAATATCTTGTTCATATTGGCACTTTACTATGGTTGTAAAAAGAACTCTTTTTAAGCACAAAATTAGCATCATGTCAATTACACATCTAAGACAAAGCTTATAGTTCTGATAAAACTTTACTTGTTAAATAATACAGTACTTTGATAAAAAAGCAAAGTTTGAATTAAACATGAAGACCTCATTAACGAAGTTATTTTGAAATTTGAAATGACAAACCTTTTCTGGAGTGAGACATTTCATATTCGTGCACTTGATGACATGCTGCAAGAAATCTTTCAAGCCCGATATATTGGTGTTAACAGCCACTTTGTTCTCCCATTCAAACTCCGCCCACATCTGTCGGAACTCGGAGTCGTTACACGTTGCTGGTACAATATAATCCATGATGTCAATATGAATGTCATTAAGAACGACGACATTTCTGTCACTGGCGGCTCCGGTCACATCATAAACTGTAAGAACAAGAACGAATACATAGAGAAACCTAACTTGGTCACTTTCCAACAACATCTTGACCTCCTCATGAAGACCCCTTACTTTTAGACCCGTTTAGTTTCCTGTACATATCAATTTAACAATGACATCACCTCATTTATAAGACTGACTTATTTTTTATCCCAAAGACAGCTTTAATATCAAAGCTCAACTACAAAAATTTTTAATGAGAAAACTTTTGTCATTATTAGAACCATCAGCTTTGAACAGTTTATCTTTGGTTGTGATTCATTCGGTAAATTTACACAAAATCTTCATTAACTTTTAACCTTTGAAAGACAATTATGTAATGGACATAATAGGAAAATAGGAAACTGCTGTATCAGCAGTTCATGTATAACTTGAAATCTGGACTCCCTAAAAACCAGAATTCTCTGATAATTGGATGATTTTTCAAGTCCCATTTTTTTCTCTTCTATAATCAATAGTTCTCAGAAAACTGGAATTCTCAGATAATTGGATGATTTTTCAAGTCCCGTTTTTTTCTCTTCTATAATCAATAGTTCTCTGAAAACTGGAATTCTCAGAAAACTGGACTTTTGGCGCAAGTCCGTAAGGGGTTCAGTTTTCAGGGGTTATATTATAATTTGGCTGTCGGACATAGTTAAATTAATTTTATCATACAATTCTTCCACATCGTAATAAAGCTCTTAAGAATGTGGAATCAGGCTCATTATTATTTGAAGCGTTAATCATCCATGAAGATCATTCATGCAGTCTTGTATTGTACTTACCAATATTTCCGAAGATGATTCCATTTTCAGTCGAGGCAACTTTAACATTAGCCTTGATGTTGCAGAAATCATGTGGTGCCATAGTTAGCGGTTGTGGCTTCTCAACAAGTTTCAAATCACCTAGGGGACAAGTTGAGAACTTTTTATTGTTATCAATCAAATACGGAGTAAATAGCTAATTATTCCAATTAAAAACTTGACTACACACCTAGACTAATTCAAATTTCTAAACCCTCTGCTTCATAAAGTATATTTTGGAATCTACCAAAATCAAAGGAAAATATACACTAAACATCAATTAATTTCAGAAAATTGGGTCATTTTTCTCTGACAGAGAGGAAAACATTGAGGCAAAAGAAACCATTACTCATAATAAGCAGTCTGCTTCAGATGCAGAGAAATGTGATATTATGAGGCAAAGGGTTAATGAACTACGAAGCAAATAATTATTTCTTAACAACAAGTGCTCATAATGTCTCCACATATGGAGGAAAATCAACCTCTTTGTCAAATTTACAGGGTATAACCTTCCGTGACCAGGATTTGAACCCCGATCACCAGGTTACGGATATTTTCAGATAAAAGTTTTACCAAGAGTGGCAAGTTCCAAGGTAAGGTTCTGAAGTGTGTCTGATGTCTGGTTGACCACAAGAACATCCAATACAATATCAAACTGGTTCACGTTAACATAAGCTTCTGAATATACAGGATCCGAGAATCCAGTCAGTTGAGTCACCTAGAAAAAAAACGACAAACAAATTTAGGAGACAGGACACACAGAATTTGATTTTTTTATCACTGGGTTTAACACAGTTTTTTCAACAATTTTTCAGTAATATTCAGCAGCCATTTCACCAAACCAGTTTTCCTGGACTGTATACATGACACACAGAATCTGAGTTTAAATGATGTGATACAAAGTTATTTATACAGACAGAGTTCAAACCTACTTCATCAGAATCCAATCATTTGGGTAATTTTTAGAAAACAATAGTTCAAAAACTTAAAATGAAGTAAGTTTAAGAAATTATCAAATTAGTGCTCTCATATAACGTCAAAACAGCATATCAACTGAATTAAACGAATAAAATAAATAATTTTGAAAAGGTTTAGATTAATTTCTTGTAAAAAGTTTGGTAAATTCAAAATCTTCTAAATATTTTTGGTAAGGATGAGTTAACAAAATAAATATTCTTAGACATGGAAGCTAATTTTTCAACAAGGAAAATCTTAACAAATGATTTAATGAGTACCTTGTTTAACTTAGAGGCCCCTATAGGGTCCTTCTCCTTCTTCTGAGTCATTCCTAAAGCTTGAGATAAGGTCAGTTCAAACATATTCTGAAAATAGAATGATAACAAATAATAATTCTGCTTACACTCAGGAAAAGTACAGAATAAAAATATGAATTTTGCGAACAATTTTCAAAGAATTTTTTTTTTTAAAAAAAATGTAACAAACCTCAGTAGCTCCAAGTTCATTCTTGTCCACAAGCTGTGCAAAAGCGATAGGATCGTCAGCCTGTACTTTGATAACCTTCCTCTGTGCAGCCTGAAATATGTATCATACAGAAAGGTCACGTGTGTTAGTAACTAAAATCACAATAAAATAATGCACTTAGTGAAGTACTAACTCCAAGGTAATGTGTGCACAGTATACATGTACTTAATAGCAGTGAAACCCAGTAGCTGTAACAATAACATAAAAGCTCATTACTAAAAAACGTAAAAAAAGGTGAAATTGTACTTATGCTCGCAGTGACTGAAAATATGATTTTAAATGCAAGACTAAAATGTTTGATGGGGCAGAATAAAATACAGAAGTCGTAATAAGTGACATCTCCAAATTAATGCTACACAGTTTTAAGAAGAAGAAAACAATTACTCCTAAATACCCTTTTAACAGTCCTTCAAAATAAATCAAATGTGTCCAAAAACCATGAAAAATGCAGAAAAATGTAACACCCTCAGATATTATGTATGAAAATATTCCATTTTTCTATTTTTGTTACCTGCTGCGCTTCCTTCTCCTCTGCCATTTTAGCAGCCAACATAAGTGAGAGAGAATTACGTGAGGCAGAGTTAAATATGTCTGTCATCAGGGGACTCTGTTCAGCAAGGACTCTTAAACATGTAGCGATGCGATCCACATCATCATCAGTGATTGGCTAAAAAAATATACATGTACATATATTACAATTTAACTATACTCAATAAAAATGGTAACATCAAAAAAATGATAAAAAATGTAAATACATAATAGGAACTGTATGAACAAATTGTGGAAAAATTCTTTATGTTGAGTTAAGCAATAATTTGAAACTACATGTAGATAAGTAAACAAGGTACTTTTTTAGACTGGTTCATTTCAGCTCAAAATGAAATGAAATAACTACAAAATGGTAGCATTTATGACCATCAATATCAGGGCTTTTTTTCTTCTATAATAGAAGTCCAAATTTGGTGATTTCCCAATTGCAAAAAGCCTCTTTTTATCCCAATTTGGAGAAGTGCTGGGTCAGTTTTTGAGTACAGATGTATCTTGAAAGTCAGTCTATCTTTTCCCAATTTGGCTGAAAATTGCGCTTGAATCTCCCAAAATTAAAGGCTAAGGCCCCTTCCCAACTTTTGGAAAAAAGGCCCTGAATTTGGATTGGCCAACAAGTTCAAAATAATAATTCCACAACCTTGATTTTATACGTACTACTTATGTAATCCTACTGACTCTTAAATTAACATTACCTTAGTAGGAATTCCAGACTTTCCAAGGTGTAGAACAGTAGACATTATAAACATAGCTTCAGCCAAGAATGTCTGAAAAAGAATAATTATTGTTATATACATTATAATTCAAGTAGTACCCAAGATATTTAACATGTATATAAACCTTTATTCAATCTAAATTATAAAATGCAATTAAAATTGTTCTTAACACAAATACATTAAGTGTTCACCCTTTGCTTCATAATACAGCATTCCCCCTTCATCTGAAGCAGACAAATTTGAAAACATGGCAAAATTAAACCATTGCTCGCAATGAGTAATGGCTTCTTTTGCCAAAATGTTTTCCGCTCTGTCAAAGAGAAATAACCCAAATTTCCTGAATGAATTGATGTTTTGTATATTAGCTTTAGTTTTGTATATTAAGAGTTCAAAATATGCTTTAGAGGTAAAGGGTTAATGAAGAACACACATATAACCTACATTTTTTAACTGAGGCATTCAGCAATGCGTGCTATTAATTTCTGATGTAGTAAAAAATTATTTTCAAAGAAAACAGTTAAAAAAATTTTTGCAGGTCATGATTCAGAAATATTTTGAGAATAAAAAAGTAAATTTTACTGAAATATTTCACACAGAATGCTTACATTCTTCTTCTTTTCATCACTCGTAAGTGCAATATACTTAAGAGCGAGTTTCGTCAGAGATGTAGACAAAGCCGCTCCAACGAAGAAGTCCCCATCCAGAAGATACTGTCGTAGAGGTGGACTGAAAGTCATAAAAAAAACATTATTATCATATAACACACACTTCTGTACAGCAAAAACTATAAATATTCAAATTCTGTGTTTTACATTAAGTCCTAAAATATACACTATGTAATAATTTCAAGCAGTATTTTAAGGTCAAATGGAACACATAGATACTAGTCATTGTAAAATTGCCTGAATAAGCGAGTTTTAAGCTTCTACTTGAATCTTCCATCATTATTATAATATTAAGTATCGTACAATCTTCAATCATTTCACTAATTATGTTGTAACTGAGTAAAATCAATGAAATAATAGCCAAGGTTGGGAGTGAAATTAACGATCGAATAATTATAAAATCTTCAATTACAATTGATGGTCAATCAAAATAAATAAGAAATAATTATACTTTTACAACAGGTGTGTCCATTACTTACTTTTCTTCCTTCTTAGAACTTGACTGGGTGCTGAAAGCACTCTGGGTAGCATAGGTACCGTCAGCTGTGACGAGCCTCTGAATATTACCTCCTGACATATTGTCTGAAACAAACACAAAACAACTCCAAATACCATAATACTATTTCTCGATTTTTTTCACAGGCGTTTAACATCAAACCAACAGCCAGGGTCATTTTTGGCAACTTCTCAGCTTTAATGGTGGAGGAAGACCCTAGGTGTACACCTGGTTAGTCATCGACCTCCCACAAGTCAAAACTGCACTACAATCGCCAAATTCTAAGATAATATGCAAAACAAGAAATAATAAGGATGTTCCTACAAAAATCATTTGAAATCTAAAAAGTATAGTTCTTAACAAAAACAAGAACTCCAACAGACCGATACACAAAGACATAAAAAAATAAAAATGTCTCATACTAAGCAAGGAATGAAAAAAAGCAAAACCAACCATCTTCTTTAATTTCTCCGGCGGCTTTCTTTAATTCATCATCGACAATTGGAATCTCGCCCAACGACTGTCTAACAAGAGTCATAACACTCTGAATGTCCTCTGCAGTGGTACAATACTCTCCCAAAATCCACAGGGCCGCACGCTGAATCCTGAAATATTAGTAAGCTTATTTACAGGTAGGTTACATGTCATGACTGAAGCTTACATTACAATTAAGTTTGATTGCCCTTTACTGACTGTAATATTGCCAAAATCTAAAAGATTGAAAAACTGAATTATCAGGAAAATCAGACTTTCTTGTGAACACAAAATCAACAACTTTACCAAATGCTGTAAATCAGCTGATAGCAGTAAAACTGTCACTTACTTCATAGCTTTGATTGTTGAGAACACGTCAAGCAGTTTTGAGATGATCAGTACTCGCAAAGACTCAAACCTGTGAACAGCTTCACGGATAAATACAAGAACATCCGCAGCGGCCGCCTCATTGTTGTCTCCGAGAAACTCCACCAGCTGAGTAAAACAAATTATAATAAACGTAAATATTTTTTATGAAACCTGGGTTTCAACAACCAATGAATGAATGTCACCCATTATAAAAGGCCATTCTTTAGCAGATATTTCCTGACATACAGTCAAACCTGTGAACAAAGGTCACACTTGGGAAAGACAAAATATGGCCTTATTTGACAGAAGTTTTAGTCACTTTGTTCTGAATAATCAGTGATGGTTTTCAAAGAATGGCCTTTATTTACAGGGTGGTCTTTTTTTGGAAGTGGCCGCAAACACAGGTTTGACTGTATTTAAAAAAATATTTCATTAAAGCATGGATATTTAGTGAAAAAAAAACATTTGTTATAAAACATAAATGTTTTTAATAAAACATAAATATTTTAATAGACATAAATAATTTTAATATTATTTATTTTTTCGTTAAAATAATTTCATAATCTTCTCCACAATTAAGTTATTTCTTTCACAATGGATTTCAGTTAATCCTCCACCAAGTACTTACCACGGGGATGATAGTTGTAGCGATATCGGGGAACTTGATGGAGAGTTGATGTAGTGTTCTCACTAACAACTGACGATATTTCCCTGTATCTTCATGTTCCACATTGTTTGTCTTGACAACCTCTTTCTTCAACACTAACACCATCTATAAAATAAATGTAAATGTTATACAGTGCTCCCTCCCATTACGTCACCTCCAAAGACTTATTCCCTCCAAGAAACGACAGTTATGATTCCCCCCTCCCAGCGCGTTTATCCTCTGTAAATTGTATAGTAAAACCTCACATTGCAACCACCTTAATATTACGACAATTCTATAATAACAAAAATGTATGTCAGATTACAAAGGCAGCACCTCTGGGTTAATTACTAGTTCCTGGGCAATCAATCAACTGCTAACTAACATGATTTAGAGATGAAATCAAAATAATTTGTAAATACCATGAATTTTCAAGAGAAAATATCGATGATGTGAACAGATGTTTCAATTCAACTGGGGTTCTCATTTACCCTACATAGACTGGCAATGAAACAAGATATAAACAGTTCAATTATTTCATTTCGGACAGTTTATCAGCAAACTTACCTCTTCTACTGTCCTAGATGTGACAAGATCTAGGGCCAAGCTGAGTGTCTTCTTCCTAACTTCCTGATCTGGTGAATTCAGCACTCTTAGTATATCCATGACCAGATCCTGTGAAAAAATTAATATTAAATGTGTGATGAGAGCTACTTCAATACCAAAACACAATGCTCTTTGTTCAATATTACAATACAGGACTCATCACATAGCGTGCACAGTGGGTCAATACAAATATATAATCATTTAGAGACAATCAATCTGATTGGTTTTCAGACAATACAGAGACATTTTGATTGGGTAGTAGCAAATTTTCATCCAATGAAATCAACTTCCAATGTAAGTTGTCTTCATAATGAATAAATAATATTCAAATGGTCAGTCAGTGGATGATTGTAATACATGGTAAACAACATGATAAAATAATAAACTATACCTGAAGAACTTTCTCATGGGCTGGAACCTCCTTCAATGCAACCAGTCTATCCAAAACAATCAATTTAACATTATTGTCACTCTCCTTAACAACCAATTCAATATAGCAACTAGCCGCAGCCTGAAATCGAAGGACAAAATTAAGTATACAGTTAATGAAAGCACACAGAGTGTATCAGTACAGCAGTTCTGGGATTCCATAGGATAAGATTAGATATTTAGTTCATACAAATTTATTTTAGCTTGATTGCGAAACCAGCAATTTTTGCTTTTATTAATTATGCTAAAGTCCACTTTCTGGATACTACACCAGTACTGCGTCCGAAAAATAGGATAGTGAAGTTCATGAATGAAACCTGTCAAAGCTGGGATTCAAACTCAGGACCTTCTCAATGTCCTGTATCTGGCTAGAAGTATTAAAAACATATGGACTACTATACTCAGATAATACAAGACTACATATCCAGATAATACATGGACCACTACAATCAATATGAAAGATCACAAACACAGAAAAAAAATCTACAAGCAGTTTTGCTCCTGCTATACATGTGACATATTTGTTGTAAGAAAAGAAAAATGGAACCAGCTGAAGACTATTGCTCACCTTGATAGCAGTCGGAGCACTGGATAAAGTCACTAGGGTACCAGCCGCCTCATATCGTACAGCAGGACTTGATGAATTCAACAAATTGTAGATACATCGTATAAATCTTGCACGTTCTGATGGGTTAGCATGACAAACCTAGTAACAAAAACAACAAAATTTTAATCACAGTAACACAATATTAAAACAATAATATATTAATGTTTCAAGATGTCAAACAAACATATTTATGTTTATATACTGAAAGTATTCTGTATAATTGCACCAAATTATTGATTCTTCAAACTTAGAAAATTCACACGCTGTAGAAAAGAACTCCTATTAAATAAAGAACCATTAAGTAGTTCCATAAATCATTATTCAAGCACAGTACTGCTGAAATTATCATAGAAGGTTTTAATTCTTATAAACTGAAAAAAAAACAATATTAATGAAATCATGTCAGCATGTAAACAAGAGTCACTTTAAGTACAAAATTTAAGACACTAAATTAAGCTTAGGAAACATAAGAATTAACCCTTTGCTTCATAATACAGTATTTCCCCACATCTGAAGCAGACGACTTTTGAAAACATTGTGGCAAAAGAAACCATTGCTTGTAATGAGTAATGACTTCTTTTGCCACAATTTTTTCCATTCAGTCAGAGAGAAATCACCCAATTTTCTTAAATAAATTGATGTTTTGTATATTAGCTATGAATTTGAAAGCCCAAACAATTCTTATGCGGGAAAGGGTTTAGCAATTTAACCATGTGGTAGCCACAGAAGTTTACCTTGTATATAAGCTCAACAATCACCAACTGCAGAATGTCTCCAAAGGATGTGACCTGGTCAATACAACTGCTCAAATAGTTCAAAGCTCTCTCCTGAAGTAAAGAACAGTTTGATTTTAGTACAAACCTGCAAATCATGCATTGTTTTATTTTTTATTTATACACAATTTTACATGAGAACTGAAAAGTACAGAAGTCTAGATAATCAACATATACATACATCATACATCAGGAATTGAGAATAAACAATTCTGGGAACATAATTTACAGTCAGTAGAATCTATTTTGAAAGCTTTATTTGTATGCAAAAAATATGTTGTACATGAAATATTAAGATGCAGAAATGATAGTAATTCTGTGATGATTAATGTTACAGTAAAACCCCTGGAAACCAGACCCCTTCTGGACTGGGCCAAAAGTCTGGTTTTTTGAGAATTCCGGTTTTCAGAGAATTATTGATTATAGAAGAGGAATAAATGGGACTTGTAAAATCATCCAATTTTTAGAGAATTCCAGTTTTCAGAGGTTTTACTGTACATTAGCCTAAGTGAAGAATCAAATGAAGGCACCTGTGTTTTTGGTATCATTGAAAACAAACAACAATGTATAATTTACCTGATCAGCATGGATCAACATCATGAAAGCATTTCTCTTACAAGACATATCCTGTTCCCCTTCCAGATATTCCGCAATCAATTCTGGGGCATCAGGGATCAAGAAATCAAAGTTCCTACAAAACAAACGAATTATTATTTTATAAACATCAAGCACATTCTATTTATGTGCTTTAGAATTAATCCAATCATTTGTTCAGATTTTCACGTCTACAATTTCGAGTCATCATGTATTATTGAAATAGACTGCCTGAATGTATATCGGTCTTGTTTTTAAAGTTATTCTTCTACATGTATAATAATAATTATGACATCTTTGTATATGGCCAAATCTATTATACATGCCACCATGGGCAAGTGATTTTTTAAATTGTAATGCTTCGACAACTTATCAGTTCTATTAAAAATTCTCACTGGAGATTAATGTTGCATAAAAAACAGGGTCATTTGTCAACTTTCTGGCTTTAAATGTAAAGGAAAAAGCCAGGCTTAGCTGGTTAGAACCACTGACCTTCCGTAAGCTAACTGGACTGCTTCCTCACATGTGTGAAATTTGGTCCTGGGTGGGATTTGAACTCACAGCCAAAAGGGGCCAGAGATTATAAATCAGAGGCCATTATCACACAACACTAAGGCCCCTAACAATATTACTAGAATTCAATGTGAAAAGAATTTACCTGTATATTGTATAAATAGCAAGTACAGCATTTCTGCGGACATACGAATGACGATGTTTCAGACATTGTCTAATGGCAGGCATCAAAGGTTCCAACAATTCTGGTTCCTTTAATTTACAAAGAAATCGAAGGGTGGATCCCTGGATGAATTCATTAGGATGCTGTAAATCCTGAAAAGATGAAATAAATGGATGGTTTCATATAAAATCAATCAAACTTGTTTGCTATACAGTAAAGTCTCCCTATTAAGACCACCTTTGGGACCCAAAAAATCAGTCGTAATAATGAAGTGGTCTCATTATCAAGTTGAATTATAGGGAAGTTATTGAAAGCAGGCCCCGAAATAAGCTGTTGTTATAACAAGGTGGTCACAATGTGCAGTATTGGTAACTTTTATCAGTTTATTTGATCAATGCAGGATTGGAAATTGTTTATCAGTTTGTCTGTTCAATGATCAACATATGGTAGGTAAAATGACTGGGGGCTGTCAAACAAAGGGTAAAAAAAATTACCTTTCTGTAGGCATCACAGACCAAGATGAACTCGTGCAACATCTTCCCATCAGGGTTATATTTAGGGACCACCTCCCAGAAAATCAACAACAGTTTTTTGATCATGTGATCCTGCATCGGCATCACAAATCGGATGATAGTCATCAATAAAGAGGGCATCTTTTCACCATTTAGTATCATCTGTATTGTTTTCTTCAAGGCTTCTGTCTTGCTCTTTGTGTCCCCCTTTTCTACAAAAAGAAACAAAATAATTCAATCATGCAATGGCAACAAATGATTTCAAAATCAAAACCAAACTTTCTTCCTTTTAAATGTCCATTTTTAAACTTCATGGAAAATATAATTGAGACCTACAGATTTTCCAGGCTTCCAAAAAGTTGCCAGACCGTCAGACATGTCAGGCAAATTTCCAGCAGGTCCAATAACTTTTCGGCGAGTACCGGACCAGATGTCGGGCACGATTTACAGCATTTATCCTTATTTATAATATATTTGGTCAGACAAATTTTCATTTGGTCAGACAGAAATTCTATCTTTGCATGACCAAATGCCTGGCAGTATTCCACCAGTTTTGAGAATTTTCAATTAAAAAATGATCAACAAAAAATCTTATTGAGATCAGTCTCAAGATTAGCCAAATTAAACAAAATTAGAATAAACTTTAAACACAAACCAAGATCAGTACGAAGCTGCATCTCTGTAGGTGGTTCAGCATCGTTAGGGATGTTGATCAATGTATAACATGGCTGCTCAGCCAGGGTTGCCATCTTGTCTTTAGTAGTCTAAAATATGACAAAAATAATGAAAATATGTTTCTAGGTATTAAGTTTCTAAGTAATTAGACATTTTCAAATATTGGGGATAATGTTAAATTAACATGCTTTATAAAAGTACATGCATAGTATCAGTAGTGAATAAAAATGTGAATAATTGAATATTAATGAAAAACATGCAGTTGTAATAAATTACTGTTTATTGTTTAACATGGTGAATTTCCTTTAACACCATGCCAAAACAACAAAATGTTTTTAACAGTGGACAATTAACGAAAGAAGTATTAGCTGAATATTGAACATGCAGAAAAATAAAACAATCTTAACAATATATCACCATGTTGAATATGTCAACAGTATGACTCACAAATTAACTATCAGAGACAATAAAAATTAATATAATTATGAAACAAGACGATGTTACAGACTCAACACAATAAATTACTGTTTTATTTTACAAATTGAATTAAGTTAATTAACAACTAAAATGAGAAACCAGTAATCCCATTCATAAACTCAATTCAATTCAGTGCAATGTCAATACATTTTAATAGAATACTGAATATTTCAACATCAGAAACTTAATGCATAAAAAAGCATTAAAGTCAATTAACATCAAGACAAGCATCTTGATTAGTTATTAAGTACTCAATTCCCCGCAACCATGTATTATAGGATAACAATATATAGCTAACTACCCCAAAGTGACAAAACTTAAAATAATGGCACAAAAAACAAAATGCTGAACTCCAGAATGGCGTAGAGTGAAGTATTTGAGATTACATCATTAACTCCAAAACTCATCAAATTATACAAATCGTAAACTGAAAACAATAACTATAACACGGTCAGTATTTTAAGCATTTAATGAAAAAAAAACAAGACACAGGGTGATACACATTTGAAAACAATAAGCATGGGTTGAATAAATTTTAGTTTTTATATCAAAATACATACCATTACTACTGCCTTATGATTAAGAAAATAGACACATGATCAATGTAATCTTAAGTGATAAACAACTGTATACTTGAGTCACTGAACAAGCATCAAACTTTGTATCCAGACATTGTAAATTTTAATCCAGTAAAGGCCATGCCTTAACAGAGGTGTAGAAATGTTTTCATGTAGCCGGTAAGCTACTAAAATTAGAAGGGGGTCTGGGGGATCAACGCAGTATAATGAGTATTGTGTCCATTGTTTTGGAAAAAAGTAGCTGACAAGAATACTCAAACAGTGGGTTGATTTTTCCAGGTTCCAGCTCATTTCTACACCCAGCTTGATTGAGCTAATTTGCTGCGGAAGATGTTCTTTACATTTAAATGTCTGACACTTGCCAATACAATAACGTAACTCACTCCTCACAGAATACTACCTATATGCTCAGTCAGAGGAATTTTGAGACATTTAACTTATGTGTTACTGAATATTTCAACATACTATCATATGTCATATCAGGATTTTTTTCATTCCATCTAAAAACTAGTCAAACTGACCTGTTATCGTGTTAACATCAGTGTTTAACTCAGTTCTACATCAAGTTCAAACTTAAGCTGAATGTTAGTTCTCAAAAAAAAAAAACATTTATAGCCACCAAATTAACTCACGAAACAATTAATAATAAACATATTCTACAGAGAAATTGTTATTATGTAGAAAGTCATATACAAAGCAATGCACAATCTTGACTCAACACTTCAGTCTCAGAATCGGAATTTCAGTACGAAAATTACAAGGACGAAATATTCGCCGGCTAAAACTGATTGTTTTACAGTAAAATATTAAGTATCATACAGCGATCACTGTAATGAAACTAAGGAGTAATATAAAATATCATTATTTGTCATGATAATCATTGAAGAACTTACCCTCAGTTAGCAATGTGGACAAATATCTACGAAATAATGAGGATCAACTCGCTTGACGTGTCCAAATCACGGAAATTACCGTCTATCACGAGAATGTCCTTGACCTTTCGGTGATAAACACGGCCTAAAAGTTTTAATCTAGATTTTGTGAGTATTACTGTTAACAGACGTCATGGATTCGGACGGGTTGCCACTTGTGGGTCCCGGAGTTGATTACACGAAGGTATGAAAGAAATTCATGTCCCCATAGTTATCCTTCATTCGATACATCATGACTAAATTATTCGTCCTCACTGTAATTCGTAACTTGTATGTATCGCACATAATGAGGGAGGGGCTGTAGTCCTGTTACGAATCCGCAACCCAAGAGCTGGTTTTTATGTACATATTTACATTTTCTTTGTACTATTAACATGTAAGACTTTATTTTTGTATCATTTTTACTTTGCTTATGATGTAAAATTAACGGAAATAGAATGATAATATTAATTAGATTTTTCTGACTGCAAGGTGAAGTTGTTTAGCTGCCTACAGAGCTAACTTGTTGATAATTTATGGCGTTAATTTTAGGTACATTATTAGTAGAACATTGGAAATACCGGTAATAAAATTAAATATTCTTGCCTTTCAGAAAATCAATTTCCACTTCATGTTGATACTGACTGTATTAATAATCCTGTTTTAACTAATTGAAAATTTTGATAAAGTACATGAATAGTTATTATCTTGTTAGCAAATGCTCTGCCTTACAACAAACTTGTTACTTCATGTTTAACAATTTGTCATACAGAAAGGAATTAATATAAGTTATCCTAAGCTTGTTTTCCAATCCTTATGTTCCATGCTATTTTATCATATTTTATTGATATGTGTACTATACAAATTAATATTCAATTAACAAATTAACTAAATTTATATTGTTTATTAGGTTGAATCGATCAAACAGAAAAGACTTGTTACATTCCTGAATCATTTTGTAAGCCACACGGCTGGATTTCTCAATAGATTTTCCTGTGTTTGTGAGGAAAAGTTGGAAAATTTATCATACAGAATGCAAAATCTGGAAGTTACCATGAGTCTCCTAGAAGCCAAGGTATAGTGAATGCTATGTGAATATTATAAGGCCAGACAAAAAAGTTATGTTTCCAGTTAATTGACTGACCCTACAGGGCTTTTTTTCCTTCTATAGCAAGGGCCGTTTATAGTGGTCTTCCTATAAGGAAAAATCTTTAAATTCATGCAGATTTCCCCTAAAATTCAGTTTACATCAAGTTTTTTCTTCCCCTTTTGCTAAAATACTGTGTTATTTTTGCCCCAAATTTAAGCCCCCTTCCCATACCCATGAAAAAAAGCCCTGCCCTATATTTTGGCACTGACTCTCAAGTTTCTGACAGCAAAATCCAAAGTTGAAAGTATAAAAGTATTTTGGGACGAATCCTACGTCCAAAGTGCAAGAGGTATGTATAGAAAATGAGTAGAAAAGTTTCCAACCTTCAAACATGACTCGAGCCTAATTTGTGTTTACACCATTTATGTGTATATTTGATATGGTCTGGTGTACCAGTTGTTAAAATTTGTCTTGTCAAGCAGTGTTTTGTCTATACAGTCAAACCTGTATTTGTGACCACCTCCGAATACAGGCCATCCCGCGAATAAAGGTCATTCTTTGAAAAACCCTCATTGATTTTTTAGAACAAATTGACCTCTGAATAAAGGCAATCTGTCTATAAGGGCCACAATTTGTCTTTCCCAAGCGTGGCCTTTGTTCAAAGGTTAGACTGTATTATAGTGTATATGTATTTTATATCTTTATTGACTAAAATATACAAATAATGAAGGTATTGTCTGCATTTATATACTTAAGATGTGGAAATGTTACCTTTGCATCATTTAACACTTCTGAGTTGCTCAGATTTAAGACATGTTAATTGTTGAATTCACTTGATAAATGTTATATATATATAATTTTATAATTCATCATACCTGGTATGTTATATGTTAATTCTGATAACCAGTACTCTTACTTTAATCTCTGGCTCTTTAGATATCTTCCATTCCTGGTTTGGAGAATGTAACCGCAGCAAGTGGAACAACTAGCACAGAACAGGCCCCTACAGAGTCAAGTGGGGCCCCTCCAGCCCCTGCTGCTCCACCAGCACCAGGAGCTGCTCCTGAGCAGGTTTAAAACTTAAATATTTTATCAATTTGTTTACGTCTGTACTGTCTTATTTCTCATGTTTATCATTGTTAAGCTCTTTGATACAATATACAATAAAGTCTCAAATTGGTGCCTTTGAACTAACGAATTAATTAGTAATGTTAAGTGGAATAAATTGTGAACTCTATTTATTCTAAATGTACTAATTGATGTGAAGATGGCAATATGATTTAATAATCTCAATATGTTCAATAAATTATTTTGCATTGTCTGTGATTTGTATAAGTTCATCTCAGGCCAGAAAAAATGTCTAAGTGCGGAATGGAAAGTACACAAATATTTCAGGAAATTTTGCCTCAAAAGCTCAAGAGATGTGTTCAGAAAAAAATTAGTTTTACATGGGTGTACACTTGTATTACTTTCTTGTTTGAAGATCATGTGGAAATAAGATGTATTTTGATTTGCTGTGGGCATGTTATGTCTTTTTATATAACTTAAGTAAAGTAAAGAAATTATGGTTATATTTATCAGCCTGCTACGGATAATGCTCCTCCACCACCCCCAGTGGAAGAAGAGAAGTCAGCTAACCCCGTATCACAAGACCCCAGATATGCCAAGTTCTTCAAGATGGTCCGAATGGTTAGTACTTCATGCCTATCTTAATGAGTAACGCTTTTGCCAACACATTTTCCATAACATGTGGTGTTTCCCAGGTCCAGACCATACTAGTTTTTATTGTTTCCACAGCATTGAGGATAAGATTTCCATTTTTTTAAATGTTCAACTTTCATTCTATTGATAATTGTCAATGGATTCACGCTAGATATTGCCTCTCTACTCTTGTCTTGAAAACCTTTATCTATCTTACTATGCTTATTTAGTATGAACACATTAATTAAAGATATAATCGTTTCTTGGAGGGAATCTGTCTTTGGGGGTGATGTTATAAAGGAGCGATGTAATTTGTTAAATGTATATCACATAAATTTGTTAAATGTTTATCACATGAATTTGTTAAATGTTTATCACAGGTATTTGTTAAATGTTTATCACAGGTATTTGTTAAATGTTTATCACAGGTATTTGTTAAATGTATATCACATGAATTTGTTAAATGTTTATCACATGAATTTGTTAAATGTTTATCACAGGGATATGTTAAATGTTTATCACAGGAATTTGTTAAATGTTTATCACAGGAATTTTTTAAATGTTTACCACAGGATTTTGTTAAATGTATATCAATGTTTGATGTACTTCAGGGAGTTCCCGAACCTGCTGTTAAAATGAAGATGTCTGCTGAAGGCTTGAATCCAGACCTGCTGGAGTAAGAAATTTTTACCAAATATTCACCGATTAAGATCCTTACTGTAATTAACAATCATGTTTGAGAAAGTATGAAATATTTTGATTCACCATAAATGCATTACTTACTCTTCAATGCATCAAAGAATGATTAAAACACAAACTGAATATGTTATAAAATATGCACTCCATATCTTTTAGTTGGGAATACTGGGTATTTTATCTACCAGTCCAGGTTGCTTAGAGAATATTTGTCTGATTCATTTTGAAACTAATTCATTAATAAAATTTCTTTTTCTCAAGCAGCCCTTGAACTTTTTTAATTATGCATAGTAAGTTGAATATGAATAACATTTGAGACATTTTATATTTTTTCACTTGGTTTTTCAACAAATGATCAGTTATATCCAGTGGCTGGTTCACCTAACCAGTTTTTCTTGGACTGTATTCTAACCAGTACTTACTTACCCTTCCACAAGAGGCAGGCAACTTCTCCACATGTGGAGGAAAATCAACATTTTTGTCAAATTTTTATAGGAGGGTACGACCTGCCACAACTGGGATTTGAACCGGGTTACAAGTCCAGTGCTCTAACCACTGGACCGCAGTTGTGGCTTACATTTCATTGTTTTGATAAAAATAAAATTTCACCGCATGGTTTTTGGTGTGGCATAGACTGGTCCTGTTATTGACAGACTGGTTTATCTATGACCGCTTGATATAATTTTATCAATATGTATTCCAGTGATCCAGATGCTCCAGCACCAGCAGGTGGCGCCACCAACGACAGTGACGATGACTTCAGCGACAGCAGTGGGCAGCAGTCTGACGATAGTGATGATTTTGATTGAGGGTCGTCGAGACATTCATATCATTCAAAGATCAAGGCTGTGATTACAATTGGAACAGACACAAAATAAAATGTGCCAAATTGAAGGGAAAATGTTGTTTATAATAAAAATGGATTTTTTTGCTAATTTAGGCCTAAAAAAATATTTGTTTCTGGTTACCCGACCAACCAATCTTTTACCTGCCAACTCATAAGTTTTTACGGCATCCAAATCTTAGTGCTATATTGTAATTTTCACAACAGTGTTGCCGATGTATATAAAAAAAAAACATAAAAGAAAAAAATCCCTACCTACCAACCCATATTTTTTTGGCATGTAACCGGAAACAAACCCTTTTTTTGTTTAGGCTTTATGTATATGTATAGTGGATAAATGACAGAGGGAATCTTGCAATACTAACTTCAGGTAAAAAATATGTTTATAGTAAGTTAGACAGATAACTTGATGTTTGCAAGCATGAGGAGAAGTGGATGCTAATTATATTTAATGCAGTCAGTATATATATAGGTATGTAGGTATAGGTATATATATATAAATATATATATATAAATGATTTTAGCAAATGATTAGGACAACTAGGGATGTGCAATATATCAGAAAAATTAATTGTCCAATTTATAATTTAATACCCACATCTAAAGACAACACAGAAACTTTTCTTCCAGTTTCTATATTAAAATATACATTGTACAAATTCATGGTTAGAAGTTTTCCTGAATATTCCAGAATTTTCCAGAATTTTCCAGAACCACTGTTTTTTCCTAGGTCTGTACCCTGCTGGTTTTTATTGATTTCACAACTTTCACTCATGCAAATTACTGTTTCAGTTGATATATGTTGAGAGATTGTGCTATATTTTAAAATAATGTCCAGCTTATGAGGATTTTACCTTGTTTTGTTACGAAGGTTATTTTATTGATTAAAAGGTTTTTTTCTTTTTTTCATGTCAAAAGATGTTCATGTATTTGTGGTTATATATTGTATGCTGACTTGGATTTATAATTTTTATTTTATGCGTCCAACCTAGGGTATCCTTAAACAATTGTTTGTTTGCTGTAATGTGACCCATTATTTTTGTATGGGTAAGTAGGTAGGGACTTTTTTCCTGAGAGCAATTATTAATAACAAAAAGATCAAAATTTCTTTTAACAGGAGGGTTAAAAAAAGTTGAGTCGCTACCATTTTTATGAATTACTGCAAACATGTTTTTTTTTAATGATGGCCCTATGAAGATGTTTTACCATCTGTGCAGAATTGACTTATAAATCAGACACTCATTTAGATAATGCCATTTTACTGAGTGTTCATTTGCACTCAGAAATTAAGGTGTTGAAGCTGGTGACAGATTGACACACGTGTTCATTAGTTATGTTTGAATATATAACATTCCTTTTCTTTTGTTTAATTATTTGTATGTAATTTAAAAGTTTGATTCAGATAAGTCTGTTATTGTATGTGTTTATAAATTGATATTTGACCATTGAATGATTGATGCATGACTTTTTATGAAGCTTTGGTCTAACAATTTATCTTGGGCTGAAAGGCACTCAAGGAATTCTATTTCAAAGAAAGCTAAGTGTTCTAGACACTTCATATGTACCAATCCTGAAAAATTACCTTGTCAAAATGAATCTCCCTTGATTCATTCTATTTAGATATTGAATTCTTGTGTATAAGATTTTGTTATATGTATAAATTGACCAATATTATTCATTTCATGAGATAAATAAATTTAAATAAATATAAATAAATAAATAAATTTCTTTTCAGTACACTATAAATGAAACAAAACTCTTCTGACACTTGTTTCATTTTTATCTCGATTTATACATACATATACCGTAAATAGAACAAAAAACGTCTTCTATTTATGTAACATGCAACCACCATGTTTGTTTCATGTGTCACATCTTTATTATTTGATGGTTTACAGAAGTTTTTTGGAGATCTGACAAATGGTAGGTAGAAAAAAAATCCTTTTGTCATAAAATATTTTCTTGACAACGTATTGATTGTACTTATTTACTTTGAGAAAAAAGCCAAATAAAATAAAAATTCTCACAACTTATGGTCAACACACTCCCACTACCAGTTTCATAGCATTACAAGTAAACACTCATTGACAAACCTGTAGAATTTGAATTAATCATCACTAAAATACTGACACAGGCTTCTCGAAACTACCGGAATACTGGCCTGACATTTGGGCAGGTAAAGTTAGAATTTCTGTGTGACCAAATGAAAATTTGTCTGACCAAATATATCATAAATAAGTGATAAATGCTGTAAATTGTGCCCGACCGATGGACATCTGGTCTGGTATTCGTCAAAAAGTTAATGGACCTACTTGACCTGACATATCCAACACTCCAGCAATTTTCGGGAAGCCTGCTGACACATTGGTGTCACATGATTCGTCAATCTACATTACTATATTTCATGCAAGCCGTTACTTCTGTGAACTTAAATTCTGCATCTTTGTCTAAAATCTATTCCTTTAATTTAGGCACATTTTATTCCTTTTTTGTATCACTACTACTTGATTTTGTCATTCTGTGACCATTGATTACTTGAGAAATTAATTTGTGAAAGGAGTATATTTTAGCTACAAAAAATATGTAGACATAGCAGGAACAAAACCGCCAGCAGGAATAACTGCAATAACAGATTCATCAAGTTGGCATCTCCAGTTGTGATAAACGTACAATGAATTCCAGCAGATACATTTGTACTTTTATGTCTTGTGGTTTATTTGTAACATAAAATCCTGGTAAACCAGCCTTCTCTAGAGTGGATTGTTGATCCATCACTTTTTGATCGAGCTGCATAATTATCTTCTGATCTTTTTTTCTAATTTCCTCCTCGCAGCGTTTAGTTGTTGTCTGAAATGGAATGTGACATAGACTATGAAACAAAAAATTTCATCCTTTTCCCACTTATACGGTAAAGCCTCACGCAAGACCTACTCAATATTACAACACTTTGTAATAATGACCACTAATTTTCTGGCCGGCTTTCAATAAAACCCTTGTAATTCAACTTGATAATGAGATCACCTCATTAATATGACCGATTTTTCATGTCCCGAAGGTGGTCTCATTATCAAGGTTTTACTGAAGTAGATTGTAAATAAAATTAGTGTAGTGTGATGAAAGGGCAACTGGAGAACTGCCATAAGTCAAACAATGCAAAAAAAGTTATTTATTTGACTTCGGAAGATTAAGAAGCTTCATGATTATTGGGCATCCGGCATAAATGGAAGACATTTTTATCCATATTCTAGTTGATTAACAAATCAAAAGAATACTTGTAAAACTCTGAACAGAATGTAGCCACTAAAGCAACAATTAAGCAGAATAAAGTGACTTCAAACTCGAAGCAATTACCTCCATTTCTCTGTCAATCTGTGATTTTGTTAAAGTCAAGTTGTGAGGTCGGCTTTGACAGTCTTGTAACATTGCTTTATGCTTCTTTTGAAGTTCATGTTTCTGTGCTAAAATTATCAAACATACAAATACAAAAAAAAACATGACAAACATAACATGTCACATCAAATTTAATAATGTAATAGAATGATATTACGGACAGGCTGTTATGTGGGATCTAACTTGAGGACATATCAAATAATTTAACATATTAAATAATTTAAAAATTTAATAGACAACATTCAGTTTTTTAACTAATCGAGTACGTCAACATGGAAACTCATGAGAATGAGTAAATTGGAGGCTATTACCAAACACATTAAAAGAAGGGCTAACTGAAATGCTGTAAAATTCAATTCTATCAGACATTGTCAAAGTTGTATGTACCTTTATGATCAGAAATAAGTTTACTTCTCTGCTGAAACATCATTCTTTCTTCCCATTCTTGAACTTCCTTGAGATTAGAAACAATTTGAAACACAGTACCATCTAAAAGAACATTGGCCAATCCAGAGAGTAAATCATACGGCAAACGTTGTTGATACTTGCTGAAAAAATTAAGCGATCATGAACAAGCTTGAGGATATAATAATCATGTTTTCTGCAGCTATAACTATTGTATAAATCCGGACAAAAAATGAAATTATCTGGATAACTGTATAGACAAAAAGGCTAATTGCAAATTCTACATTGTCTAAGTAGCAATAATTAGAGTTCATTGTAAAAACCAAACAATCAATGGTTACCCTGGCAACTCTCTTGACATGTTCTGGAGCTCTGAAAACAAGAAATAATGTCGTTTCTGCTGCAGTTCCCTTCGTTCATATTCCTCTTTGAGTGACGCACTGTTGGTAATTTCTGTAGGTATGTATTCTTCAGTCATTTTCTCTCTGTTCATCAAAAAAATGAAAGTATGAAGCATTGTATAAGAAAATACTTCAGCATACAACAATATTACTGATATGACTACTGCCCAGTGAGCACTTAAATCAGTACAAAGCAAACATAACTATAAACTGAGCTTTAAAATTAAAATACTGAGTAAATCTCACCAGTATCATTTCATGAAATTCAAAAGTCCAACAAATTAAAAAAAGAATGATAGACTTTTTTCTTACATTTGTTTTCTTGATTCTTTGTCATCACAGATGGTTTTTAAAACTTTATTTTCAACCAGCCATCTGATTAACTGATAAGTATGGCCAAACACCTCAGAATTAACAACTGCGGTCATCATTTAATGTAAATTGGTCAAAAAATAGTTCCCATGTTCATACAATTGAATTTAAGACCATTAATATCATAGACAGCATTGCCAACAAGCATGTCTCATTAAATCTGTACTGCAAATCTGTGGTCATGAATAGACCGTGTATTTTCTACTGCAAAACCAAAAAAAAAACATAAAAAATAATAATTCCTTTGTAAGTTTGCTTAATATATGTTTAGCTTACCAAACGAATTAACGATTCCTACAAGAAAAAACACGTACTTTTCTTAATTTCATTGTGTCCATATGAGGTCTGTGAAAATGGCGTAATTTATAAAAGGGAAAGAACTCTAGCATGTAAAATAAGTTTGGTTTCAGTACGGAGAAGTTACGGTTTTAGTATCTCTTTAATTAACCTAGATCACGTGATATCTACCTGTTGTCCAATCAGATCACCGGAATCTGCTACTGAGGCTGATAAATTATTAAACATGGCAGAATACAGAATGGAAAATCGGATTTGTGAAAATCGATCGATTATTATTGATACTTTACAACTCTTATTTTAAATACCCGCTCGTCGAAATGCCGAAGAGGAAAACACACGGTGGGGATGACATGGACAGTGATATGTCTGTTCCATTGTCTATGCAAACGTTTTTTTGGAGACAAACCAGGTATGTCGTACACTTATAATGAAAATATAAATAAATTAAATAAAACATGGTACCTCCTTTCTGGTTTAAAATATAGCCATTTTGTAGTATAATTTCAAAATTTAGATGCAACAGTTCTATTGAATGAAAAATAAAGAAAACCGCTGCAATTGATCAAAGACTGTCCCATGTTTTTTTTAAATTCTGCAGTAAAATAAAAAACAATGTTTGTAGGATTCTGTTTATTTCAGTCTTTGCTGAGCATTTGAATTACAATTTACATAGTATTACTGTTTAAAAAAAGTTCAATAGTTAATTATAACCCTCCTGAGTGGTGTAGGCTGATAGAGATCAATTCATCATGCACATAAATTTGTAAACTAAGAGTTTCATTGATGTATTTCTGTATTAGCCTTCATCTTTTTTCCTTATATGATGTATTGGTGGAATGCTGCATCCTGTATCTTCTGAATGATGTTATTAGATTTTTTTGGTACCATCCGCTTTAGTAAATTCTCTTATGGTTAGCTTTCATTTAATCTGCAGCATCATTTTCAAATTATTATTACTTGATTGGGAATAGGAAAGAAATTATAATCATTGTCTAAATCTGTTTTACTTTTCCAGTCCTTTTATCAGACCTAAACTTGGAAAGTTGTGTGATGCTTCATGTATTGTAAGTAAAGCTTTGTTCCACTGACATGTTGGTAGTCGGATGTTTTGTTAAATAACTTTATTAGTTTTAAATGGGTAGAGCAGTTGTTTTACAGTTTACCACTCCATTGAATGTTCGATCTGCTCCTTGGGATTTAAATTACCAGTAAATGTCCTGTGATAGCATGTTCCATGGCTAAACATGTTCAGAAGTAAAATAGTTGACAGTTCAATGAATTTGTAGGTTTGGGGGTAATATTTTTACTAATTTTTAGTAAATTTCCCCCTTGGAATTGTTGCACCTGCTCATTGAATTTAGACAACCTAGCTCCCAATAATTTGTTGGTACTTATGTTTTGCTGTGTAATAATGTATTTGTTAAATATTGACTTAGGGTAATTTTGTTTGGGTGTTTCCGTTTCAGTCATTTGAAAGGGTAGTTGTTCAAAATATTCTCCATGGACAACCGCCTAGTTTGTGTGAGGCAATACAGAATGTATCTAGATGGAAAGTCATACAGGTGAGATGGAAATGTGTATATATTATTATTGAAGATGAATTGATTTTATTTTATGTATGGCTTAATATAATTGTGATAGTTTATATGTAGACAGTTATGGTTAGTGACCATTACATCCAAAGAAAAGTACAGGTTTTTCCTATGAAAGTATGAAAAAAGTGTGTTACAAAATTTTCAGGATAAAATAAAGGATGAAAATTATTCTCGATAGCGATAAATAAGAATTCAGATAAGAATGAACTTTGTTAGATGAGTAGGAAAATGGTCCTTTATGTGTAATGTTTCCCATTTTATGACTTTTCTGTTTCTGCCATAAAACATTTTCAATCTTGTAAAAATCTAATTACTGTCAAACCTGTGAACAAAGACCACCCTTTTGAAAGACAAAATGTGGCCTTAATTTGAGAGATGGCCTTCATTCGGCGTGATCTAAATAATCCTTGACAGATTTTCAAAGAATGGCCTTTATTCGCAGGATGGCCTTTATTCAGAGGTGGATGCAAACACAGGTTTAATTGTATTTTTAGGTTGCTTTTCCTCATGTCATGCATGCTTGTGCTGCCTTGTTGGAGAATCGTAAGCAGCTTCATCCAGGGGCCAAGTTTTCTAACAGTGAGACCAAATTGCTTTATACATTACACTGGATTGTTCTTGATGCTGCATCTGAATGTGAAGACAATGCCACTTTGTCTGATTCAAAAACCACTGCACCATCAGCTCTACTTCATCCTTTGAAGACCATTCAGTTATTTATTTATCTTTTTGCTCCACTTGTAAATACATTCGAAGATTCTGATTTTCAATCTCTGAAGTTAGAAAATGGTCTACGGCTTTGGCAACCTTTATGGGATTACCACCAGCCGGATGTTCCGTGTTTCTCAACTCCTGTAAAACCTCAGAGAAACGTTCTCAAAGCGCAGCGGAATCAGCTAAAAGTTAACACCAATGCTGCAAATATCTATGTTGGCAAAGGTACTTCCACAGAAAACCTACGTTTTGTTTCACCATTTGATACAGAGAGCGTACAGTCCACTGAGAGTGAAGTCTCACCAACCAGACTGGCTCCTCTGGCTAGAATGAGCGATAGTGACTTTTGTTTTATGTCACAGTCCGAGTCCCAGTCGGTGTTTTCAGTCTGCGAATTTTGTAATAACTTGAAATCTGGCAGAGCGAATGAAGGACCAAGCGTTTGTAGATGTGGGCGAAAGGATAGTTACGTTGATATCATGCCAGAAAATCGTCACTTCCTTCTAGAGAAACTTGGCTCCTTAGATCGAGATTTTCAGAAGCATAGGTTAGCTAGTGCTGCTGTCAGTGGTGTGAAGGGTAATAATCACGTTGATGTTTTCAGTGCGAGTTACTTCGATGTTGCTGTTCTTCAATGCTTGTTTTGTCTGCAATGGTCAATTGATGGTATTCATTGGGCATTGAAGTATGTCCATCAACGCCTCCTGGAAATCTCGGATGAATTGTTACACATTGATATGAGAGTAAGAGAAAGGAGCCTCTCTTGTTCGTTCGCTGATCCACAGTTATTGCGTAGCAATAGCATTCCCTCTCAGTTCTCAAAAGATTCAAAGCCAGGGGGAATCCCTAAGTCCGCAAGTAGTGTTTCACAAAAGTTTGCTTCCATGTCGCCGGACTTATCAACTATACCATCTGATTCAGAACCTGCGTCACCAGTGACGAAGAATTTTTTCTCCGAACTCCGTAGAGAACCACCTTTCAAAAAAGTATGCATGGTTGAACTTCGTCAATATCCTGACAGCACTAAAGCTTATGTTACGAGAAAACATTCACCAACTAGAAATAGGAAGGATGTTTCACCTACAAGAGTTCCGTTTAAAAGTAGGCTGGACCACTACCCACCACCGAAGACTCATCGTGAATATTCTAGTGTGTACAACTGGAATGCTGGCCGTCCACGGGCATCCGTTGACATACCACCCAAGTCATCTACAAATAAAGAGAAAGCAATGAAGACCAGCCACAGCTGGGGTGCTGATGCTAGCCTCAAAGTGGATATGTCCCCATCACCAGAACAAGATTCAGAAATCAGCAGTATTCATAGCAGTAACGACTCTTCAAGTTTATCCCATGGCGGTGACTCTTTGTTCTTTGGAGGAGCTACAGGTGGTAGAGTGGGCGTGGCTGGAAAACCAATTATAACCATCACAGCTGACACGCCCCAAAAATCTAAGCCAAGTTGGAGTCAAGTCTTTGATTTCACGAAGTTGGAAGAAAATGAGCCTGCAGGGGCTGAAGGGGGAGTGGAAATACCAGGAGGACTAGCTCGGAGTATGACTGATTCTAACATTAATTATAAGCAAGAGGAAGAAGTCCATGAAGTGGCCGGAGCTGTTCACTACATTTCTAAGAATGGAAACCTTAACTATAAAGTCATATTACAGGTAAGAATTCAAATTGATATGTCCATCAAAATTATCATCAGAATTATTATACAAAGCTTTAATGGGAAATACTTATCTACCAGGATTATTGATAAAGAGCATCTTTTCTGTTTTGCTATGTAGTTTTGTGTTTGTTACAATATGGTTTTCTTCTTTTGATGAAACTTATTATTTGTAAAATATTTTAATTTTGAAAAAAAAGCCTTGAATGTAGATTATAATTATTTTGAAGTCTACTTAGTAATAATACTTAACACTACAAGCAAAATGTTTCTACTGTGCAATTTAGTTTGTAAGAATAAGAGTTATGATAGAAATAGATTATTTTTAACAATTATGATTTAAGAATGAGAACCAGGTGCAATGCCCTTATACAGTTGAACCTCTCTAATCTGAACTCTTCCAAAAATTAGAATCCAGAACTTTTGTATTGCAAACTGGACTCTTGATCTCCTGAATTTGGGGACGAAATTTGGCCCTATTCCCCCACCTCTGGAATATACTTTTTTCCCCTATTTTTGGTAAAAATTCCCCCGCCTGAAAAAAAATTAAGCTGGTTATGTTACATTAAGTAGGCCTTTGAAATTCCCCCTTGAACTGAAAATGACATGAAACTCCCCCCCCCCCCTCCCAGGGCCCAGCCCCAGTCCTCCAAAAGAGAGAACGAGCCCTGACGAAAACCTCTGATCTGAGCAAGTTAAAGTTAGAAAGGTTTTACTGTAGTTGTTAAAAAAACACTAAAAATGTGTTATTTAGTTTTGATAGTACAGTAATACATTTTTGTACCTTGATAATGGGACCACCTTTGGGACCCGAAAAATCAGTCGTAATAATGGGATTGTCTCATTATCAAGTTGAATTACAGGGAAGTTATTGAAAGCTAGTCTGAAAATAAGTCGGCGTTATAACAAAATGTTGGTAATATTGAGATAGTTGCTGTGTGAGGTTTTACTTTACTAATTTTTTTGTAGGCGATCCATTTTGTTTCCAAGAATCAGAGTGGAGAAAGAATTTGTGAGGTTGCCTTGAATATCTTAAACTGTTTGCTCGATCTCGAAGTGGTGGAGAAGAAACGTGAGATGGAAGTAAAAGAAGAAGAGAAGAAATCGGATGAAGAACAATCGACCACAGACAGTAGTAAAACAGAAATTACAGCATTTGAATTAGCCATGGATAGCGTGGTCAGGTTAGGGTTTTTTCTGTCTTATTTGGTTCAGGTTTTACTTCACTTGTTAAATAAATTTTGTGTAGTAAAGCCTGAAAAAATAGTTGTGTTTATTTTGATACAATATTAGATTGGATGAAACCAAAATAGGAGCTTCATTATAATACTCCGATCAGAAATAAGATTTATTTCATTCGTTTACAAAACTTGTATTTTCTGTTATTCACAGTATTTATAGATCGTTAGGCTGTCCTCATGGGTGCGGTGATGGTTTACGCGGTCGCCATGGTGACTTGTTGAGGCAAAAGGGACATAACTGTTTGCTTAGACTGCAGAAATTGAACCCATCCATGTTTAATATCTATATGAAGGACAACGTGAAGACTAGACCGTTACAGGAAGTGGTCGATTTCTTTCATGCTTTCCTAGGATTCTGCGTTGATCCAGTTTATCTGTTACAGCCACAACATGGTACGTATTTAGTTGTAATATTGTAATTAGGATGAGGATTATTTGTCTATGTAGTGTTCTTTAGTTTTGCTGTTTTTAAACAGGGGTAAATCTTGTCATGTTAGGATCAAAACCAGGGTTTTTTTGCCTCCTGTAGCAGGGGCCATTTATAGGCGTCTTCCCTTCAGGAAAAATCTTTAAAATCATGCAGTTTTCCCCTAAAATTAGGTTTACATGAAGTTTTTTCTCCCCCCCCTTTTTGCAGAAATATTGTGTTATGTTTTCCCCAAATTTAAGACAAAAGGCCCCTTCACATACTTGTGGAAAAAAGCCCCGTGTTAGAAGCTAACATGTGGCCTCTCTCATAAGCACACCTTATGGATGTAATTGACCAAACATAATTGTGAATATAAGTGTTTGTTAAATCTTTACCTCATAAGCATATTTCAGACTCTTCCAAATTCTCTCTGGCAGAATGGAAAACATTGGAAAAAAAGAAGCCATTACTCATTACAAGCAATGGCTTCTTTTGCCGCAATATTTTTAAAACTCATCTGCTTCAGATGTGGGGAAATGTGGTATTATGAGGCTAAGGCTTAAGACTGTACTCTCTCCTTATTGTCTGCCATTCGTAGGTTGTTCAGTATTTACAATTAAACACTCCAAATTATCTGTTTTGTTTTATTTGCTGACAAAGTGCTTTGATTTCCTCTCGAAAGTGGTTGAGAATTTATTGAAAATTTTAGAATTTAAAACATGATTATAACTGTTGTTAATGCTTACTTGTGAGTCTTCTGGTAGGTATCTTGACAAAAATTGACCTTTCAAACTTTATTTTTTTACCTCTGTGTTTTTTCATTGTATTTTTTTTATAAACATTTTCAACCTTCTGATTCTTTTGTCATGGTATAAGTATGCTTGGATTTGTTTTTACCATTTCAATTTAAGAAGATGCGCTTAATTTTCTTAGTTTAACATTAAGATAAATTTTTCAGCTGGCAAGAAAACCAGTGCTGTATCTATGACGCCGAGTCATGCATCTCAGGCCTCAGGTTCTTCTTATATCTGATTTTTTTTCTTATAAGCTGCTTTTTTACTTTTCTTGTTTCGTTTGGTACCTTCTTTGTACTATATAGTTCATTGTGATCACTCTGGTCCGTATAAAAACCATACCTTGAGTGCAACTTTGTTAAATTGAATCCCTTGTTTTGTTTGATGATTATTCATTACAAGCTTTTCAATGATGAAATATGCCTGTTGTGATAGTTATTCAATTTCAAATACCAGTCCAGAACCTCAGTCTCTGATTGGTTGATTCTAAGTATTAATCCAAAACTCTAGTCTCTGATTGGTTGATTATATGTACCAGTCCAAACCTTTGTCTCTCTGATTGGTTGATTCTAAGTACCAGTCTAAAACTCTTGTCTCTGATTGGTTGATTCTCAGTTAAGTTTTAGAATTAACTGGTCACATGACTACAAACTGAAAGTTACCCAACTGAAAAAGACTCCCAAGTTGTTAAAAGGCGTGACACCTTAGCCCTCCTTAACTCAGGTGAACAAATTAGGGGTCTTCTTGGCCCCTTTTTGTTCTCATTTTTCATTCACTTGAATGCTGGTCTGTCATTCTGCTTTTTTGCTTTAAAATTATCTTTTATTCTTGCAAGCTCTAAGTGGTTTTTCGATCTTAGTCGTCTTGCCTCCATATTTGTCTAACTTTGTCTCGCACTTTTTAATGAGATTTTAATAATTCTTCGTTTTTGATTCTTTCATATCCAGATTGACTTTGTTATTGCCTTTTGTTTTTTTGTTTAGATTATAACTAGAAACGGTTTTAGATTTTTACCTACACTTTATTAGCAATTTTTTTTTTAATTTATTTCAAACTCTCGTTTTTTAAGTTATTTAATTATAATAGATTCATAAATGCTTTTGAGCCATACTTACACATACTTACATGCTTTTTGCTGACATTTTTGCATGTTTGTTTGTTAAACAAACCAAGAACAAATTTTTGTATGTAGGTTTTAATTGTAGATTTGTTTTATTCTTGGAAAATATTAATTCTTTTACCTATTTTGTGCATTAAATTCACATTTGATTCAGTCCACTAGTGTAGGTTAGACTTACAATATTATCTTATCATAACCTTGTAAAGTATCAGTATTAATTTAATAACGTGTTTGACATTTCATATAAGTGACTTATAGTTAGGGTTTTCACTAGACATTAAAAATTGAGGGTCAAAAATGACCCTTGGTTAATGATTTGAAGAAACAACAAAATTTCATTTGATTTTATTGTATATTTAATCCTTTGGTACAAATTTTCAAGAGTCAAAAGCTTTATTTTACAAATTTCAAGAGTCAAAATGCTGTTTTAAGGGTCAAATGAAAGCCCTATATTGTTATGTTATAAACTCCTTACGACTTCAAGGATTGTGCTGAAATATTTTTCAATGTGTATGTGTCTGCATGTTTTTACACCAAACTTGTTTGTGTTGCAGAAAAATATGGTTCAAATGTGGCAATGACAATACACGGGCATTGATTTATGTATCTGCATTTTTTTCACAATTTACTGTTGATGTTTTGGCATGTTTTATCATTTGTTTCAAAATGTGCTGTACAATACCACACATAGATTAACTTTACTTTACTCTCGTAGTTTGATTAAACATAAAATCATTAATATATGAAATTTTTGACATATAGATTGGCTATGTCCTTGTTTGATATGGTTTCCCTGGTTGACGAGACTTCTATGGAGGCATTGCTTGATTTGTACCGCAATGATTTTAATGCAGAATGGTTGATCTAATATTCTTTGACATAGCCTGTTTCTGGAGTTGATCAAACCTTGTCATTAAGTTAGAGTTTTGGCATGTCTGTTTTGAAGAGAATGTTAAGCTGTCATGATCGCTTGGTTGTCATTGTCTTCGGTGTCGTGCAAAAACTTTAATGTAGCCTGTTACTCAAACACTTTTAAAGATATCAACACGACACTTGGAATACTTGATTATCATGACAAGGCACAGTTGCAAGACAAGGGGCATTATTCTGGAAGCTATATTTTGGAGTTATGTCCCTTCATAAGTTAGACTTTTGGTCAAAATTGCTAATTAAATAGAATGATGTAAAATGGACGAGCATTGGCACTGTTCTGTAGAGATCTGTTAAAGTTTTGATTTTTTCAGCTTCGGAGAAATGGTATGTCGTTAGTACCTAATTATATCTCGATGTATGATTATTTTTGGACTTTATGCTTTAAGAGTTGACTTCTTCAAACTGAGACATCTTATTATCTGTACAGTCAAACCTCTGTGAACAGAGGCCACCATTAGGAAATACAAAATGTGGTCTTTGTAGACAGATGGCCTTTATTCGGAGGTCAGTTTATTTTGAATAAGAAGTGACGGCTTTTCAAAGAATGGCCTTTATTCAGAGGGAGGTCTTTATTCGGAGGTGGTCATAAACACAGGTTTGACTGTAGTTAGTTTCTATACACAAAGATATATGAATTATTGGTCAATTATTTGTTTTTTGTATGAAAAACTCTTAGTGACTTTTATTCTTTGTTATCCAGTACTCAACTTGAATTGATTTCTGTGTTTAAACCCAAACATTTGACATATATGCAGCTACACATACTTAGAACTAGAATATAATATTCACACTTTTAATAATAATATTTCCATATTAGTACCAGGTCTGAAAAATTGTACAAAACTTAGAAATAACTTTCTATCATAAATATTTTATTTCAGGTCATAGGAGGTCAGTATCACAAGAGGCTCTGTCAAATAATGGTTTTGCGAACAACTTTGGTCATAGTATTGGAGGGATGGGGTACAGAGGTGTTGAAGGCGTCCTAATGTCAAATAGTATGAAGACATTCATCTCTAGGTGTGTTGAGAGTACGAAGGAGATATATAGTTGTGACAACATTGTAAGTTTAATAGCGAACATAATTTTTTCTTTATAAGATTATAATGAAATACACTCTTGATTTTGGCATCACACAAACTTTTTCCAATAATGTCAAATCAAGCTGTATAAACACAATATCAAGTTTTTTTTTATTTCTGAATGAATAATTTGATATTCATACGCAATACTGTTATTTTTAATGAACTAGACATAAATATGCCTTTCATGGCATGTTTTTAGTAATTATTTTTAAACTGCCATTAATTATGTACTATGGCGTTATTGAATAAGATGTGCAAATGTGTTTTTAAGATTTCGATCACTGTCTTTTACAGATGTGAAACATTTGATTAATTTATAGCATACTTAGTTTTACTTTCTCTTCAATGTCTTACAGAGCTTGTTTTGCGACATTCGACAGTTAATCGGATATTTTAAAGAAATTCACGGCGGTACTTTTCGTCGGGTTGCTCTTAGTGGTTTACTTGACTCATATTTTGATGTTAAGAAAAGATCGGAGCAGAAACAGGAAGTCGTTACCCCAACGTCACATCCTATCAGGTACTTAAATGTTACAACTTACTGTCATATGACATCACATCCTATCAGGTACTTAAATGTTACAGCTTACTGTCATATGACATCACATCCTATCAGGTACATATATGTTACAGCTTACTGTCATATGACATCACATCCTATCAGGTACATATATGTTACAGCTTACTGTCATATGACATCCCATCCTATCAGGTACATACATGTTACAACTTACTGTCATATGACATCACATCCTATCAGGTACATACATGTTACAACTTACTGTCATATGATATCACATCCTATCAGGTACATACATGTTACAACTTACTGTCATATGATATCACATCCTATCAGGTACATAAATGTTACAGCTTACTGTCATATGACATCACATCCTATCAGGTACTTACATGTTACAACTTACTGTCATATGATATCACATCAGGTACATATATGTTACGGCTTACTGTCATATGTTGCAACCATCTTGAGTATAGGTCCTGGGTCTGGGGCTATAAAACTTTAGATTTGTCTCTGAATTCGAATCTCATTTTGTTCCCAAATTATATGAAATCATTTGGAAGTTTACGGTATTAATAAGTAAATATTTTGAATGATTGCCTTTTATATTGAATGCTGTCTGAGAACTTTGTTTTTTTTTCTTATCATAATTCAGCATGAGAATATATATGAAAAATAAGATTTGAAGATTCTCAATCATGGAATCTCCTTTTTGAGAACATCTTGCATGACTTCATTCTTTTCTGATTAAGGATGAAGAATATTTGGTTTTAAAGAAAAGTAAGTTACATTGGTTAATGCACTGGACTTGTAACTCTGAGATCTAAGTTCAAATCCTGGTCACGACAGGTCATACCATTCAATGAAAATTTGACAGAAATGTCGATTTTCCTCCATATGTGGAGAAGTCGCCAATTCCTTGTGGAAAGGTAAGTTTGTACAGGTTAGTATTCAGCCCAGGAAAACTGGTTATGTGAACAAGTTGCCGTATATAACAGAGATATCAATGAAAAACTGCGTTAAAACCCAGTGACTATGTCACATAAAACATAACAAATATTATTTCTTTCAGTCGCACGACATCTGTGACATCAGAAAGTGGAGATGAGAAAGATTTTCAGAAAAGTGGAACACTAAGTAACATAGCTGCTGAGCTGAAGGAAAATGGCGGCAAGTCGAGGAAGTCACTCTTCAGGAAAAAACTGAAGAAGGTTCAAAAACATAATTAGGGTGCCCATTAGACGTTGAAAGTTGAGGGTCAAGAATGACCCTTGGCTGATACTAATTTGAAGAGTCAAAAAATTTCATACTTGCTCTGAGGTTATAAAACTTGAGAACAGTCTTAGAGCTTAAATTTCAGTTTTTTAAGTGAAGCAGTCTGGTTTGTAAGATATTGCAGTTTAATGATTAGATACATTTTCAGATCATTTTAGCTGGCAGAATAACATAGGATTCATTGTTTAGCTGTAATTAAGTCAGGAACATCTAAGAAAAAATGTGAAATTTGAGCTTGGAGGCCGATCTCAAGTTTTATACCCTTGGACCGTTATGTCATTGTAAATATAACCCGTCATTGTAAATATAACCCTTTTATCTACACTTGTCAAGGCTTCAGGATGACGAAACTTGAATTTCAATTGTCAAACCTGTGAATAAAGGCCACCCTAATGAAAGACAAAATGTGGCCTTTATTGACATTTGACCTTTACTTGGAGGTCAGTTTGTTGCCAGCTCCTTGTGGAAGGGTAAGTTAGTACTGGTTAGCAAACAGTCCAAGAAAACTGGTTAGGTGAACCGGCCACTATGTATGACTGAAACATTGTTGAAACATGGTGTGAAACTGAGTGAAAATAAATAAAACTTGTTGGTATTGTTTGATTGGCTAGACTCTTGTTGTATTTTATTTTCTTTAATAGATGCACTCAAAGCTTACGTTAAACATTTTACAGCACTTGATGGCACAACAACAATATGCAGCCAGTGACTCTGAGATTATTGATGATATTGCTAGTAAGAGTAGCCCACGTGCAAGTCTGTCCGCTAACGAGGATGATGTCCCCAGTGGAACCAATACCCCTCGTAGAAAGTTCAGTAAATTCCATATTGGTAAGTAAATCTTATTTGACCCTGGCAAACAAAGTTTTCGTGGGTATACTGGAATCGCCCCGGTTGTTGGTCAGAAGGGCGAGTGGTCAGTCTGTCGCAAGGTCTGTCCCCATTTTGCATGGGTTTTTGATTACAATTCAGTTTTAGGTGGAGTTCTTCATGATATAAAGATATGTATATCTGTGTTGCCATGGCAAGGAATATCTGTGCACTGTTTTTTCTATCGATCTGTCATTATTACTTGTGTGAACTTATTGAAGTCTATCCTACTCGACTAATAATCACTACACATGGTACACAAGTTCCTATAGTGTTATAGTATAGTGTTGCTCTTCATTGATAGCTTGAATATACAGTAAAGCCTTGTTATTTAGACTACCTTTGGGACCCGAAAATTGTTGAATTATAGTGGATTTTTTTGAAAGCTGGTCCAAAAATAAATGGTCTTCATATCAAGGTGGTCGTAAGATTGAGGTGGTTGCAATATGAGGTTTTACTGTATGTTGTATATTTGTCTATTGTTCTTAACCAATATACCTCTTTATTCAGAGGTGGCCAGAAACACAGGTTTGACTGTATATAATTATAGAATAAAAAATGATTGTTTTCTTGAGATAAACTAATCTGCAATACATCAATGTTAGGCTGGAGGAAGCCCAAATCGGACCATGAAGAAGACAGCCCCAGTGAACCAGGTCCAGCCGACATCAGTAAAAGTGACAGTAACTTTCAACCACATCACGGGCGTAGAGCTAAGATGTCTTTCAAGACAGCCAGTCAAGCAACCTTGACCTTCTTGAGCGCCAGGAGAAGAATTGAAGGTGGTTTGAAGTCACTTGCAAAAAAAGCTGCTAAAACTGATCATTCAAAAGGTAAGGGGATTGTTTATTATGATAAAATGTGTATCAGTTATTTGTAATAGGAGGCCGAAAAAAAAGTTCCCGATGTGGGGCTTGAACCCACGACCCTCTGTTTGCAATTCAGCTGCTCTACCAGTCGTGCTAGTCGGGCTGACAGGCATACAAAGTACTATAAACTCATTGTATTATATACACAGCTCTGTTACACATTTATCTTCATGTCCCACAATATATAAGATTAGTCTGTCTTGTTATTGGATGTCACAATTATTTGTCTATTCTTTTATTTATTCTGTGCTTGTTTACACAAAGTCTCACACAAATTTTTGCTCCCAAACAATCGATCGAATCATTCATTGAATTATCAACAAATACAACTAAATTCTATCTTCATTAATGATCTTGAAAATTGGTGATGATATACAATGCTAGGTATTATTAAACAATTACAGCTCAAATAATGATACAAACGTACCTGTTATTGCTAAAAGTTGGCTGAAATAACTCGGAGCAATGTTTGTTTACAAAATTAAAAAGTTTAGCCATCCTGAATCAGTAGTTGTCCACTCATATGGATCAATTCTCTCAGCTCAGTAGGTTTAGCTCTAAGCCTACAGATGTTGGTAAGACCTCCGTGGTGGAGCAGTTATGGTCAACCTACATAAAAAATACCCAACACATAGAAATATAGAAAAAATGACGGACAAAATTCGGGCTGCCAAGTACTGCATAGGTACGGTCTGCAGCAGTGTTACGTAGGATTTCAATTTTGAATGTTTAAAGATTTACACCCATTTTCAGACCAGAAACAAAGTCACAATGATACAAATGAAGACCAGGATGATGTCGGGCTTGTCATGAGAGAGAAGAAACTTGTTGATAAATTCATAATCAAGTCCGGAATGCTAAGGTTTAACTTCCTGTTAGAATGTTGTCATCCTGGTACTGTGCCAGATCCTCAACTTGTGGCTGCGATGATACAACTGGTAAGTATCCCAGCATTCATGATGTAGGGTTAGAAATATCATTTTGAAGATCACTACCAAAAATCGACCATCCGATTGGTTTGTTCTGACAAAAGTCTTGAAATTAACCAATAGGAAAGCTTATTATTATGATGTAGGGTTAAAAATATGACTTTGGAGACCACTACCAAAAATCGACCATCCGATATGTTTGTTCTGGCTATAGTCTTGAAATTAACCAATAAGAATGCTTTGAGATTCTGATGAAAGAAATTCCTTGCAAATGACTTGAGTACAAGAAATCTTAGCTTGATAGTTAGTGACAGAAACTTTCCTTTTTTTCATTTATATACATCATTTCACTTAACCAGTTTTCCTGGACTGTATATTAACCAGTAATTACATATTAACCTATGTTATGTAGAATGTCGATGCACAACCCCCCTATAAGGAGCCAGCAATTCTCCACTTATGGAGGAAAATCAACATTTTTGTCAAATTTTCACAGAAGGGTATGACTTGCCATGATATGGTTTTGAACCCAAATCAACAAGTTACAAGTCCAGCACACTAACCACTAGGCCATGGTTGCAGCTTTTACCACTGTTCAACGCTTTAGCGCATGCTTTCAACTGTCTCCTGCTGTTTCATCTTTCATGAATGTTTGTTTTAATATTCCAGGATGCTCCTGTGTCTGCTAGGGCTTCGTTGTTGTTAGAATGCGCACACTTTGTTCATAGGTGTAACCATGGTGACTGGCCAAACTGGATGCGTCTTAATCTACCAAGTTTCCGACACTCCTCATCGGCTCTACATTCTCGTGGTCAACCGTCAGGGTATAGAAGAACTTTGAATCTACAGAAAGCTGCTGGGAGATTGTTCTACAGCTGGGCTGAGGTTTGTTTTGTAACTTGTCTGATAAAATAAGTCTTAATTTGTATAAAATCACTAAAAATATAATGATCATAATTTTATGAATTCATCATGCGTTATGAGTTACCCCCTTGAAAGATCTATGATGTGGCTTTTGATGTCTTCTTTGTTTTTTGTTGTTTTTTTTTCACTAGGGTTTAACGTCACACCAACAGCCAGGGTCATTTAGCAAATTTTCCGACTGTAACGCTGGTTCTCTGGAAACCAGAATGCTCAGAAAACCAGACTTGGCCCAGTCCTGAAGCCTTCAAGGGGTCGGGTTTTTAGGGGCTTATACTGTACAGTTAAATTTCTTGAATGCATTTCTTGTTTTTATTCTTGTATTGTACCAGTATTTTCCTCTTGATCTCAGAATCTCGGCTATCAGTTGGAATATATGATGGCGAAAGAACAGAGTACACGATTTAGTCACGTTGAAGAGATTCATGACGAGAAGAAGAGAAGACAACTCCGCGTGGAAGACGACTTCGAAGATTTTCTGGATGAAAGTAAGAAGAACAAAAATGAATTTATGTGTCACGTTTGTGGTGTGACTTATTTTTTTTTCTTGTGTGTACTGTTAACTATCAGTCATAAACTATCCATTCAACTTCTGGTTTGTTTAAATTCCATCTATTACGTTTTCTTCTGGCATCGAGTAATATTCAGTCTGTTTGGGTTTTCATTTTCGTGAAGTTGAACTTGGATCTGTTTGTTGGTTTGAAAATATAGTTAAAGAGAAAGAGATTAGAGCAATGTAGAAAAGGGTTAAGGCTAGCCTTTTATAATATCGTAATAGTATATTACATAATAGTGTGTCCTGCTTTACATTGACTTACATTTTTGCATTTCAGATACTGTGAATGCCCGAGGTAATGATTGTCCGTACGCCCTGAAGATGTTAGCTTGTCTCGTGTTGGAGGAAATCACAACATTTCTACGTGAAACATTTCAATATCTTCCTCGTAAGAAACACAAACTGGAGCCTGGATGGGACAAGCATCTGACTTCACGTAGATACAGCAGTATTATATCCAGTCCGGGACACTCTGATAAAAGTTCCGAGTCAAATATTGGTGACCTACCACAGTCTTCACCAGGTGAGCAATTCAGTACAAATTTTAACCCTTTGCCTAGTTAGCATATTTTGGACTCTTTAAAATTCAAAGCTAATATACTAAACACGAAATTTTTTAAGAAATAATTTATTTCTCTCTGGCAGAGAAGAAATCATTGTGGCTAAAAAGCCATTACTCATTACAAGTAATGGCTCCTTTTGCCACAATTTTGTTCAAAAGTCATCTGCTTCAGATGCGGGGAAATGCAGTATTATGAGGTAAAGGGTTTAACAAATTTTAAGATTCATTACTTGCAGCCATTGGATGGAAAGAAATTACTTAAGTGAATCAAGCTTTTGTAACATTTCTCATATGCAATTAAGAAATAATTAGTGCAGAAAACCTGTATATTTGGAGTTGTGGCTTTTTGCTAGAGAAATAAGTCTCTTGTTGATCCAATCAAAGAAAGAAAAAATATGATCACAGTCAAACCTGTGAGTGAAGGCTGTCCTCAGGAAAGACAAAAGGTGGCCTTTAATGACAGGTGGCTCTTGTTTGAGGTCAGTTTGTTCTAAATAATCAGTGACGGTTTTTCAAAGAATGGCCTTTATTCACAGTGTGGTCTTTATTTGGAGGTGGCTGCAAACACAGGTTTGACTGTAATTAGCAAAAAAACATGCAGAAACAAGTTTTTATATTCTGTTTAATTCAGGTGGACCGATGGGTAGTCCGGGTGACAGAAAGATAAGTTTTGCTGTACAGATGGAAAGGTCTGATTCATTAAACAGTAGTCAGACATCACTCTCCCAGGATCCATTAGCTTCACCACATACACCAGCTGAAGAAAGGAAAGGTTAGTTCACAATGAATTAGAATTTGTAAGGATTGATAGGAACCTGTAATTTGTAGATACCATCTAAGACTGTGACCTTTCGTTCACAAGACTTTTTTTCACAGGGAGGGAATGGGGCATTTTTCTTAAATTTGGGAGAAACGAAATATTTTTTATCAAAAGGGGAAGAAGAAAAAACTTGATGTAAACTGAATTTATGGGCAAAGCTGCATGATTTTAAAGATTTTTTCTCGAAGGGAAGACACCTATACATGGCCCCTGCTATAGAAGGAAAAAACCCCGATTAATGATAGTCATGGGTGAAATTTACGTCAAATTCTAGGTAGAAGACTTGCACAAGGTCGTCAGAAATTGTTGAAGCATTTAC
This sequence comes from Lutraria rhynchaena, assembly GCA_008271625.1. Lineage (NCBI taxonomy): Eukaryota > Metazoa > Mollusca > Bivalvia > Venerida > Mactridae > Lutraria > Lutraria rhynchaena. The sequence continues at coordinate 1,484,691 of VIBL01000069.1, read as the reverse complement.
GACGTGGATCAACTCACAACGCAAGTTTCCGACAGAATAGAAGTTTCAGATTGAGACGACAGGAAGGTGGAAGTAAGATAAATATGCTGTTACTTGATATAGATTTTATTCCAATTTATTTTGCGTGTATTAAATTTATCATGAATCATGCTTATGAATATCTGTGTACAATGTCTAACAAAATTGAGCATAATACAATGTACAGGTTTTGGAATGTTTTTTGGATTGCATTTTATTTATTTTATTTTTTGGATTTGCATTTTATCACTTGGATTTCAATCATATACCTTCAACAGTTGGAGACAAGATGTAAAACAGTCCATGGAATATAACGAATTTTCTTTACGAACAAGAGATTGTACGATGTTTATAAATTGTTGTCTTGGCTTTGATTTATCAAAAAAATGATTCTCTAAGCAGTACCATACAACTGGATTTCAACCAAACTTAGTACCATACAACTGGATTTCAACCAAACTTAGTACCATACAACTGGATTTCAACCAAACTTAGTACCATACAACTAGATTTCAACCAAACCTAGTGGAAACTAACAGTATCAACTTAGTTTTCCCAGTCAAATACTTCAGCTGAGTCATAGTCGTTTTTAATAACTATTGGTAACTGTTGATAATTATTTGATAACTATTTGTATGTATATCTTATTAACAATGCCACGGTTTGTATTAAAGTTATATCTGACTGTTTCTAGGTATCAAACTGTACGGAAGTATTAGATCTAGAAAAGTGAGTAACCAGTCCATACATTCTGACAGTAAGTTTATGGATGGTGAGCCCAGCTCTGAAGACATAGAATCTATGACCATGTTCAGTGATGAACCGCAAGAGACAACTACAGAGGACCAACAGGAAATAGAAGATGAAAAAATGTTTCAGAACATGCCATGGATTAAGGTTTGTAAAGCCCAAAAAAATAAAAGGCTTATTTCACCAATTATTTAGAACAAACTGACCTCTGAATAAAGGCCATCTATTTTTCTCACAGGTGGCCTTTGTTCGCAGGTTTGACTATAAGTCTTGTATGCTCAGTTGGTCTTTATTCAAAGATTCATTTATTCCAATAAATATGTTCTTCCCTTTATTGATACTGTAGCCTTTATCTAAAGGTGGCTGTTATCTGAGGTTTGACTGTATTTAATGATGCCTTGTTGTTCTAGGTGGTGATACAGTTATCAAATATGTCGAACTTCGTGTGTTCACATCAATCTTACTGTCATCCTGATTGTTACGAGAGACAGCGACGCAGCTGTTCACGTCTTATCATGGCTGTGAAAAAGATCTATCAGTCTACAGAGGAGGAACAGGTGAAAGAATCCGAGAAAAAATTAGACCAGAGGCAGGAATTGTTAGCTGAGAAGATTAAGAGGAGAGTGAGTGGTTACAGCTTAATATTTAGTTTTAACTGTCACATTGTTTATAGATTACTGTAAATAACTGCATCCTGGCTACTATGGGTTTTGTGCATAAACTTCACAATCCAATTTATCAGACGCAGCACTGGTGTAGTGTCTAGGAAGTGGATTCAATGTGATTAATATAATCAAAATTGCTGTTTTGCCATTGAGCTAAAATAAATTATTATGAAATAAAGAGTCAAACCTGGATTTCTAACTAGTACACTTGCATCTTGTACTTTAGTGTTTGACTATGACACTTCCCACATTGTGAGATGATCAGGGGCGTTGAAATGTTTTCATGTGATCAGTAAGCTACTAAAAGTAGAAGTGGGTTACCCCAGAAAGGGGCCAGTGGCAATGCCCCTGTAGGGAAAAATAGCCAGTGAGAATGCTGGTTGAATTTTCCAGCTTCTGGCTCATTTCTACACCCCCAGATAATTAAGCATACTTATCTTACAGTATATTTAGAATAATTGTTACTGTACAATCCCAGATTTCCTGAAAAAAAGCTATTTATTTATAAACTACATTGTTAAGAACTTTGATCTGAAAAACTAGAATGTGTAAATGTGTGATTGATAATCATTTTGTTCATGTGAAAATCAAGAATAAACCATGTTATAATCTAAAGTGCAACCTCTCCAGCAAACCCCTTTGGGAGAAGCAAAATTATGTTGAGAAGCAAAATTATGTTGTTATTGAGAGGTTGTTGCTCTAGAGAGGTTAAATTAATAGTTAAATCGTATTTTTGGAAGAATCATGCCTTTGCTGAAGGGAGGTTGCTGCTCAAGAGAGGGTCACCATGTTTTTTTATATAAATGACGTGTTTTTGTACACATGGTTAAAAGTTTTCAGAAATTTTCCGGAACATCCATTTTTCCCAGGTCCAGACTCTACTAGTTTTTGTTGTTTCTGTGACATCGAGGTTAAGATTTCCGTTTTTTTTTTTAATTTTCAACTTTCACCCATGTATATAACTGGCATGGTTTCAGGAGTCTATATTCCAACAAGCTTCTCCAATTAAAAGAAGGGAGAGCACTCCGTTGTTAGAAAAGATAAAAACCGACGTGTCGTTAGGGAAACAAAAACTGACTAACTGGAAAAAAACAGAAAAACCGAAGGAGAGGAAGGAGGACACGCCGATGATGAAGTACATCATATCGCAGGTAGATGCTCGTAGAATTACGATTAGGTCCGAGTTTATAAAACTTGAGATCGATCTCACAGCTCAAATCTCATTTCTTGTCTTTTAATGGTCAAAGTTAATTGTGATCAGACAATGATGATATTATTGATACATTATTCTGACAGCATAATTGACCTGAATTTGTATTTAAACATTAATCATCTCTATCTTTTCAACCATAATACTTTGAGAATGGACTTGAGATTTGAGCTCAGAGACTGTTCTCAAGTTGTATAACCTCTGGGCTCGGACTACACAACGGATTTATGTTGTTCAATATATAAGAACTCATTTTACTTGCTAATTATTACAGTGAAGAAAAAACTAAGGTTTATCAATGTTAACACTATGTTTATTTACTTGGCACATTTATAAGTCTTCATATATGTAGATATCAATCTGTATCATTATTGACACTGTAGAATTCTATGATTAAGTTTGAGTTAATTGGGCTTCATTTTCATCTGCACAAAATATTAACATAGTTAACGCTAATGAATGATACCACAGTCAAACTTGTGAACAAAGGCCATCATTGGGAAACACAAGATGTGACCTTTATTGACAGATGGCCTTTATTTGGAGGTCAGTTTGTTCTAAATAATCAATAACGATTTTTCAAAGAATGGCCTTTAATCACTGGGTCCCCTTTATTCGGAGGTAGCTGCAAACACAGGTTCAACCATTCATCATAACTTGTCTTTTTGTAAGATTTGAAGACAATATTTGTTTACTCATCCGTAGGCACAGAAGTTGACCCAATGTCCACTAAGTATACTCACCAAAGCTGCACCTATATTATCTGAGGACAATTTCTCTGATATCATGCCTGTTGCCTGGGAACTGATGATGGAAACAGATCAGGAGGTATCAGCAGCTGCAGGTTTGTAACAATCAAATAACAACATGGTTAAAAGTTTTCCAGAATTTCCAGAATCCCCAGTTTTTCAAAGGTCCGAACCCTACTGGTTTTTATTGTTTCCATGGCACCGAGGTCAAGAGTTTTTTTTTTAAACATTTTCAATTTTCACACGTGTAACAATTAGATATCAATCAAATATTAATCATATATTAATATAATATTAATCTTATAGTAAACAAATATTAATCTAATGTTATTCAAATATTATAACTCTACTTACATCAGCTGAGAAGCCGACTCATTAATTTCTTGATAAATAACCCTAGTGCTACCTGCCTTAATGCATGTGTTGTTTTTTTTTTTTTGAGTTTTTGAAATTCAAGTCATAAGTTTTACACCCTGAGTAAAATCTGTTGGTTATCTTTTAATTTGATGTCATAATGTCATAAAGGGATGCTAATCCCCCCCTTCATGTCAAGTGTTTGAGCTATGGATTTATATTGTAGTGAAGTTCATTAAACAAACATCCAGTAAAAAACGTTTACTTCCCCTAATGTTAAACTCTTTGTTGTCTAATTCAATTACTTATGCATGTATTAGATTTTAATAACTTTCCATCTGCGCCAAATTGTATAAACATTGGTTAACTTTAACCAAATGGTTAATTTAACCCAAGGTTAAATTTAACCATTTTGGTTTACTAACCATTAAAAAATCATTTAAACATTTAAAAAGGGCTGCTATTTTGGTACTGGTTGCCGTTTATGTTAAGATTTAACCAGTATCTTAGACTTGGGTTAGATTTATTTGAGCTTTAACAAAAACAAATTTTGGTTAAACTTAAACAAAATTTTCTACAACAGCTAACCGAACATTTAACCAAAATCTTTACCAAAACTCTGATTTAACCCAGTGGTTAAAGTTAACCAATGTTTATACAATTGGCCACTGTGAGTATTATACACTAGTTGATATGATTTGAAAGTAGAGTAAATCTAGATAACTCTTTATTGCATTGCTATTAATATATGATTAAATTTTGTTTTTCAGCTTCCATGTTCCTGATTTCTTCCGTGAAATCTCAGGAGAGAGCGCAGACGATGGTGTTTAAAGAATTACAACACGAGGATCCTATTGTTAGAACTAATGCCGTGTTAAGGTAACTGTAAATTTACTGAGAGTTTTATTATGATATGACCCCATCATACTTTGTAAAACTTTGTACACAGTTGTAAGACTATCATTAGAATTAAAAATACCAAAGAAGATTTGCTATTTTTTTTTAAACAATGAGCATTTTTTGATGCAATATAATTAATGTATCATATGAAAGGCGAGTACCATACTGCTAATTATGTGGAGTTACAAAAGTGTGATTTTTTGTAGTAATTTACTTTATCATAGGTTTTCTTCATTCATAATTGATATTCAAAGTAAAACTGCTTACATCACAGTTAAATATGGATTTCTTAAGCCAGATTTTTATCTGAGAAATACAGCATTACAGTAATGAAAAGTCTAGTTTTGACAAATAGGACATATTTTCACTGTGGTAATTCTATCATTTTAACAGAGTTATTGCCCTTAGTTTTTTTATTTACGCTTGTCATAATTTGTATTTTTTTTATATAGGTTTGGTATTCTGTGGAAGTTCAGGCATCAAGTTTGGCCTCGAATGGAAGAAGGGGCCCAGTTACATTTTAAGGTAAACAAAATGATAGTACAGTGCAACCTCTCCAATGCAACACCCTTTGGGAGAAGTAAAATTTTGTTGTTGTTAAGAGGTTGTTGCTCTAGACGGGTTAAATAAATAGTTAAAATTGTACAGTGGGAAAAAATTATGATGTTGTTGAAGTGAGGTTGTTGCTCAAGAGAGAGTCGCTCTGGACAGGTGGACTGTAAAACCTCGTTATCTCAAGGAGTCATTGGAGCAGACTGAATGCTCAAGATAAATGTGGTGCTCGTAATAACGAGGTATTTATTTGTTGGTTGAAAATTATACACAACTTAGAATAAAATATTGATGGGACTTTAAAAACTTCTCAGTATAAGATGAGTATTCGTGATATCGATGCTCATTATAATGAAATTTTACTGTATGTCGTCATTGTCATTGTTAAGAAATATTTGTGAATGAGTAGTGCACTTTTTATTTCTTTTCAGTATCAATGTACACTGAACTATATGAGCGAATAATCATGTTGAATTCATTAAATTAAAATCGAATTTATAAAAAGTAATGATTTCATTTTCCGAAGCCCCCAAACTAGTTATAAGCACAGTTTTATCAAATAGTAAATTAAAATCAAAGTATAAAAAGTAATAATAATTTCATTTTCATAAGCCCCCAAACTAGTTTTAAGTAAAGTTTTATCTAATAGTAAGTAAGTATGAAATTTTATCCTTATTGTAATAATACATTAAAGTAATATTTTGCAGTTTTTGTGTTTTTTTTTCATCAATGTTAGTAGGTATGAAAAACAGAGGAAATATCATGTTATATTTTAATTAATTTTAAGGTCCCGCCACCTGGTATTGACTTCACCCTACCATCACCTACAATAGGACTACCAACACATACACCGATTGATCCGCCGTGGATACCACACTTCAAGGCTAAAATAGAGGAAGTCACCGTGAACCAGGATCAGACTGTAAGTACAGGCTGTATGGTATAGATGTGAACATTCATCAGCTCGGAGTTGTTTCCCCTTTTTATGCCCCCCCCCCCCCCCGAAAAAAAAATTCTGGCTGTTGGATTTTAATGAAAATGGAAAAATCTTTGAATTACATTACATTTTATTCATAAAGCGCTGAGAGACTTATTAAGTTCTGTGTGATAATTTGGATTTCAGCGATAAAATTTGAAAAGTCATCTCGTTAAAACTATACAGACAGGGTTTTTTTCCCTTCTACAGCAGGGGCCTCTTATAGGCATCTTCCCCTCAAGAAAAATTGTTAAAATCATGCAGTTTTCCCCTAAAATTCAGTTTACATCATGTTTTTTCTTCCCCTTTTTGCAAAAATACTGTGTTTTTCCCCCAAATTTAAGAAAAAGGCCCCTTCACCTGCCTGTGAAAAAAAGCCTTGACGGATATTCTATGTGTCGGAACTTTTGAAAACGAAACCGGGTAACAATCTTTTTTGTATTCATGTGTAGAAATCTCTGGTTACTGCTACAACCACTCGCCGAAAACAACAACAGGAAATGATAAGAAAAGCTCTTCATCGCGAGGAGGAAAGAAAGAGGATTGGACGAGAAACCTTCCCCATGACAACGGTATCGGTTACACAGCTAGCCGCTGTTGAGCCTTCTCTACACCACGCTGGAGAGGACCATGAAGAGGGTATAATTATTTGATCTGTGTATTTTAATACTAAATGAAATTAAAATGATTTTAGATGGTCAAAATTGACTTCAACTCTTATAGTAAAAAGTACAGTTGCAGCTTTAATATTTCAATACATTTCAGTCCTGGCTTTTTAGTCGTAGTTCAAATTTAATTCTTTTTGATTGCATTAATTGACGTTTAACATATTGATTTTAAATTTTAAAATGTAATTTTACTTTTTTTCAATGTATTTGGTGACAGATATATCACGTGCAATGCTTACGTATGGTTTGATGTTTTAGGCTGAAATATTTTATTATTTCTATCATGGAGTTTTATGTTTTACCTTCTTTATATGTTTGGTTTTGTTTTACTTTTTGTGGGTCAGTAAATGCTGCATTTGCTTTTTTTTGGTGAAAATCAAAGTTGTTGAAATATTGTAGGAATAGTGTTACTTATAAATCAGTTATTAAATGCTGTAATTTACTCAGCTGTCAGATGTTTGTACTTATATGTTCTTGGTTTGGGTTTTGGCAGTACTGTCAAACCTGTGAAAAAAGGCCACTCTTGGGAAAGACAAAAAGTGGCCTGTATTGGCAGGTGACTTTTACTCATAGGTCAGTTTGTCATAAATAGTTAATGGCTGTTTTTCAAAGAATGGCCTTTATTCGCAGGTTGGTCTTTATTCAGAGGTGGCTGCAAACACAGGTTTGACTGTAGATTGAATACAAACAGTAGGGGTATCTCTGTTCTGCATTTAAATGTAATGTCAAATCTTATTGCAAGTATTTTTCTATCTCAAACTGGAGTTTGTAGACTTCGGTATTTGTTTATTATAAATGCATTCAGTGGGTGGTGTGGTCGTGGTAATCTTTCGTATTTAATTAAGGCAGGGCCTTTTCCAACTAAACAAATAAACAAAATATCTTTCTGATATAAAGAAGATTAAATTATAAATATTATTATATTTTTGTATATCAGGGTTTTTTTCCTTAAATACCAGATGCCATTTATAGACATCTTCCTGTCAGGAAAAATCCATGAAATTTAGTTTACATCAAGTTTTTTCTTGCCCTTTTTGCAAAAAAATACTGTGTTATGTTTACCCCAAATTTAAAGAAAAAGTCCCCCCTTCCCCTACCTGTGAAAAAAAGCCCTGCATATAATATGCATCATGATTTATATGTTTGTATCATCATTATTACTGATCTATATTTTAGATGCATGTTTTATGAGAGCATGGACCCGTGTGAAAACAGTGGTATTGTTCCTTTTGTTTGTTTTGTTAATTGCTTCCGTCCTAGTCATTACCTTGATACACCATTTTAATACCTGTTTCTTTTGCACGGACTATAATCTAGCCTGATGCTTCGTTTCATTTTCTTGAGCATATATTATTTTTAGCTCTTTGAAGATAAAGTTGAGGTATTATGATTGCTGGGTCGTTGTTGTTGTTGCCGTTGTCTGGAAAAAACTAAAAAGTAGCCCATTACTCAAAAACTTTTAAAGATATCAACACGACACTTGAAATACTTGATTATCATGAAAACAGACAAGCACTGACGCCGCTATGTGGAGCTCTAGTTTACAAATAAAAATTTGGAAAAGAAACTTGTAAATCACAAGAGGTTGAATGCGTTATTTCAATTGATGGAGGTATCAGGTCTGGTGTTATGAAACTAGGTTTGCATACCAGTCTCAGATTGCAGCCATATCATTGGTCATTTTCTGACTGAGCTCAGAAACAACCAATCAAATGTGGGTATTTTTAGACTGGTTTTCTACTTCCTTCAGCCAGTGTTTATTTTTCTGTTTAACCTAAAAGGCAAGGAATGGAGTACAGTTTTTTAACACTTTGAACTGTTAAACATTCAGATATGAAAGATTTATTTATATTAGAGTCACAGAGCTCATGACATGTGTATCAAATTTTGATAACTTCTTGATAGCATGGCATAGAATATTGTTTTATCGTTAAAATGCATCGTAGAAACCTGTAGTTAAGACATTAAGGCTAGTCCCCAGACCAAAAATAATCCATTTAGCTCAGCATACGGAGCAGAGGACTGTACAAAGCATAATATTTCTCTTTGAAAATTTGAATGAATATGAAAAATATGAAATGGCCTACTATATATATATATATATATATATATCCAGTGTCATTTGTTTCCCACAAAATTTTACATTCAGTTCTGTGGCATTCTTCTTGATTACTTTGGGACTAAATTATCTATTGATCAAATTGTAGATTTTTCTCTATCTACTGTTGACTTGCTTACTGAACATTAGTCTGCTATTTAATTGCCACCCGCAGATTTGTCTCGTATGAAATGGCCCACTGCATGAAATAGTACCATAGGTTTGTCTGCTAGGTATATGTCTACTGCTGCCATATTATGGTAGATACTCTAGCTTACTGCTGCCATATTATGGCATATAATCCAGCCTACTGCTGTCGTAACATGATAGATTTTTTAGCATAATACGTCAATTATTCTAGCCTATTGCTGCCATAAAATGGCAGATATTCTAGCCTACTGCAGACATAACATGGCAGATAATCCAGCCTACTTTAGCCTCATGGCAGATATTCTGGCCTACTGCAGATTAGAAACAATTTTCTGTCCAGTTTGTCTCGTTTTGTTCTTTTGTTTTGTCATGTTTGTTTTTGTTGACTTTTGTCTTCTTTAGTACAACATTTTTTAATAAAACAATTAAAGACACGATAACTCTTATATGGTTAGTATTTGCTAAAGTCTCAAGTATGTACATATCAGATAGGTTAGTGTTTAGTTCTGGTCCTTTTATAAACTATAGGTGTATGTAAAAAAATTGACAATTTTCCTCCATATCTAGAGAAGTTGCAGGCTCCTTGTGGAAGGGTAAGTTAGTACTGGTTAGTATACAGTCCAGGAAAAACTGGTTATAACTGAAAAATTGTAGAAAAATTGTGTAAAACTCAGTGAAAAAAAAATAGATGTATGTGAGCGGAGATAATTATCCATTCCATTGTTAATGAAATCTGTTTACTTTTGCACATAGCACTTGATTCTTATATCCTGTTTACTGTAGACTATTTTCGCAATTTTTATAGAGTTCAATAGAATTGTTTTCTTGAGTTTATGTTAAAGTTTTGTTTAAGGGTTTAATTTTACCCATAAGGGTTTCTTCCTTATGTTGCCAATACAAAATAGCCTCATTTGTCATTCTAATTTAGTTACACTTCCAAGTCATTTCTGTCCACTGAATCGATCTCTTTTCACTGTTCGTGTAATCATCTTGTGCACATTTGTTTGATAAAATTGACTTTGAAATTCTCAGAAAATTGCATTAAAATGATAAATTATACTTTTTACTTACTAAAATTTGAGAGAATCAATTGATTCCAATATTCGCTGTGCATTTAATTGATTTGTTTTAGTATTTAACATAAATAGTGAGTTTCGTAATTTTTTAGTCTATATCGGGACTTTTTCGTAATGGATTTTCTCTGATTGTATGATGTCTCTACTTTTCTACCTGTTACATTCTTTATTACTAGTATCTATCTACTTCAACCTAATAGCTTTACAAGAAGAGATTAATATGGCTGCTCGGCGCGTCTCCTTGGCGCCTACCAATCGTAACAATGCCAACACGAGCCGAAGCATGTCCGGACGAACAAGCAGTATGCATTGGGCACGACTAACAACCTTCGAAGGTAGCATTAACAAAGCCGGTCATTAACAGTTTTTTATTTCTCACACATCTGTTCATATTATATTTGTGAATAAATTTCTTAATGTATTTTTTGGAATAAATATTGTACTTTTAATAAGCATATTTCATTGGGTACATAATTTTCTGAACTTCTGCTGTTTTTTGGAATTAGTCCAGCCGATCACATTATTTAAGATGTGAAGTTTGGTCGAATAACTTGCAATTTTTTTTACACTTGTTATTGAATGTTAAGTCATTTTAAGCCTTTAACCTTTGCCTCATAAACATAGTTTGGACTATTCCAAATTCAAATCTATTATACAAAACATCAATTTATTTAAGAAAATTGGGTTATTTCTCTCTGACAGAGTTGAAAACATTGTGGTGAAAGAAACCATTACTCATTACAAGCAATGACTTCTTTTGCCATGTTTTCAAAAGTCATCTGCTTCAGATGTGGGGGAAATGCTGTATTATGCGGCAAAAGGTTAAGATTGTCATTTTAATTAGAAATTATTTCAAGTTCAAAAAACAAATTGAATTTATTCACAAATATTTTGTATCTTAAGAGTTAAAACATCTTACTTAAACTTGTCTTCCCAGCTCTACTTATAAAAATAAACTAATTTATTGGCCGTCATTAATTAATTGCATTAATTAATGTTTATTAATATTCTCATAGCCTCATATTTGGATGTGCCTTTTTGTGTTTTCTAATAATGATTAATCTGTCACACTGCATTGTTGTATCGTTGAATTGTAAACTTCAAGAAAATGTAAAGTTAATTGCTACGTTTTCATACAAAATGTGTAACGTCTTGACATTTGTTTTGAAATCAATTTTCATGGCAAATTTTGAAAATTTAATGCAAACGAAAATGTATATTTTCAACTATTTTATCCCAAAATGAACTTGAAGCTAGTACGTTTTGATAGTATAATAATCGTATATTGTATCTTATATATTTTTTACAAGAATTCTGTACCATCTGTGTACAGTGGAAACACTCTAAACCAGTTCCTCTATAAACTGGTTTCCCCTATAAATCGGCCAACTGTTCTAGTCCAGACTTCATTACTATATAGTCAAAAAATCCCCTTTAAACTGGCATCCCCTCTAAACTGGCCAAATGACCTGTTCCCGGGCTTGACCGGTTTAGTGGGGATCCACCGTATTTATGTATACAATGTTATTGATAATCATTAACTTGTTATCACTTATATAGCAGGGGGCTTTACCTTGCATTGTGAGGAAGATTAGAGGCAGTTGAACCACAGTATATGGTGCATTTGTATTCACCTTTTTGTAAGATACTTCAAGAACCTTATGATGTTTTTTTAATGAACTTGAACTTGTCATTAGTTGTATATTTATTTTTTTTGAGAATTAATATTTAGTTGAGTGAGGTGTCTTATAATATGTGTTCTTGTGTTGAATTTATATAAAAGGCTATTTGAATCGAATTCTGTGCAAATTTTAGGCTTTTTTTAAAGTTGTCTGTTTTACTTTCTGGGTTTCTGAAGAAAAAATGTCTTGAGGCAGTTTTAAGCTCCATATTTTTGTAGTACATTCTCAGTTTTACGAAGATTCTTGATTTTTGAAATAAAAAAAAAATGATGATATTTGTTCAGTGTTCGCGTGATTGTTTTTACGTGTGATACTTGTTCTGTCCAACTTGTGTTATATTTTTACTTCATGGAACTATATTGTAATCCCAGTGATATTGTAAAACCCGCACAGATTCTTTGCTGCTTTTTTTGAGACTCGAACTTTTTGATGCTACCATGCTGCTTGTAAATGTTGGATCCCTTGTTTGCACTTGTCACTGGTTGTATGGTTTAGTAGTTTACCTTTCAAATTTTTTTATATTGAAATAACGAGTACAATATTTGAATACAATCAGCATTAATTTTTATATTATTTAGTAAAAAATCCAAGAAATGTTTCATTTCCATTTTGTATATTTTGACTGTGATTCACTTATTGATTTAATTAGTTAAATAATTGTTAATCACAGAAAAGATTTTTTTCCCATTGAATTTATTATGTTATATTTGCATCCTATTTGAAAAGAAAAGTTTCACAAAATAAAACTAGTGACATTTGTAATTCAGGACCGAATATCCCCTAACCCCTCTGTGACCTTTTAACCTTGCTCATATTTGCGTAGGCTCCCTGCTATATATGACCAGTGTATACATTGTGTATTTTTGCATACGAGTCTGTCTGTTTTTCCAACGTTTTTATTGTATACCATTTATATATTTGTATTTCTTCTTATAATTGACTGTATACAGTAATAACATCATAGTGTTAATAATTAACCCTTTGCCTTATTAGCATATTTTGGACTCTTCCAAATTCAAAGCTAATGTACAAAACACCAATTTATTCAAGATAATTGGGTTATTTCTCTGACAGAATGGAAAACATTGTAGCAAAAGAAGCCATTACTCATTACAAGCAATGGCTTCTTTTGCCACAATGTTTTCAAAAGTCGTCTGCTTTAGATGCAAGAAAATGACCTGTATCTCTACCAGGGTCTCAGTAAAAAGAACTATTTCTGTCATAGGGCCTGTATCTCTGTTTGGGCCTCATTGATGTCTATCTTTCTGTCTGGGCCTTATTGTTGACTATAGTTCAGACAGGGCCTCACTGAAGTTATGTACATTGCTGCTTACAATAGGTTTGTTTGTATATAAATGTGGTCATAGTCACCAAAGACTAGATTAAGTTTGCCTGCTGTCTTCAAAAAATTTGTTACCCAAGCCAAAAAGTAAAACCTTTCCTTTGCCCTGAAAAAATCTATTAAACATTTTTATAATACAGAAAAACCCTGAAAACCAGACCCTTTCTGGACTGGGCCATAAGTCCAGTTTTCTGAGAATTCCGGTATTCAGAGAACTGTTGGTTATTGAGGAGAAAAAAATGGGCCTTGAAGAATAATATGATTTTCAGAGAATTCCAGTTTTCAGGATTCGATTTTCAGGGGTTATACTGTATTATATTAAAATCTATTAATATCTTTTCTAACAATTTGACTTTGGTTTCCATAGCAACTTAAATCATCCTGCCTGGTGGATTTCAGGTTGTTGCATGTTATTTGATATTTAATGAACTTAGTATATTTTTGACTCTTTGAATGAAATTAGGTGATGAAGAGAGGCAGGAGCACGGTCATCACGTGCAACTTGCGCAGACGTTTTTCCCATCATCCATCTGTGCAGTGGTATTACCCATAATTCACTTGTTAGAAGATGGCGAAGTTAGCGATGATGGAGTTGCGGGTAATTGTTAGCACTTTATAAGATATATTTGTCAACACAACTAGACCATTCCAATATTATATTATGGTATCAAAGTATTGAAAAAGAAAATCAAATAAATCAACTTGGTCATAATAATGAGGTGGTCTCATTATTAAATTGAATTATAGGGGAGTTATTGAAAGCTGGTCTGAAAATAAGTGGTCATTATAACAAGGTGGTTCTAATATTGAGGTGGTAGCTATTTGAGGTTTTACTGTTACTGAATCCTATGGAAATAACTTATGAGAATGATTACATTGTATTGCCAAGGGAGGTAATTTAGTGTTTGTGGTTTGTGTTATACAGTACAGTAGAACCTTTCTAATTCAAACTTGCTTGGACAGACAAAAATATTCAGATAAGAGAGGTTTCCGGAATACAAAGGTTCCCGATTCTGAATGTGTTTAGCATTAAATACGTTATAAAAAATTGGGACCAGCTGACATGTTCAGTTTAGGGAGGATTCCGGATTAGAAAGGTGTAGATTAGAGAGGTTTGACTGTACTACAATTATTGAATGCATAATATTTTATGTTTTCAGTGAGTGAGGTGGCTGAGAAGATTATCTGGAACTGTTTGGTTGAAGATCCAGTTCTGTTTATGAGACATTTTCTGGAAAAACTAACGCACAAAGACAAACATGTAAGTATTCATTTAAGTATCTAAATTCAACTACAGTGCAACCCCTCCAGAGCAGTCCTCTCTTGAGCAACAACCTCCCTTCTACAACAGCATGTAATCTTTGAAAAAAGTAACCTTTCAGAAACCCAGCATCACCTAAAGTTTGATTTAGATTGATTTTACTTATAAACATCTTATTTTTATCACTAGCATAAATGACCTTAGTCTTTATACTTTTTGAGTGAATTTTTTTCTGAAAGAGTTACTTTTCTTGTTTTTAGGAATTCACTTTCACAATATTCTGTTATTATTTCTGGAAGAGTTACTGTTCTTGTTTTTAGGAATTCACTTTCACAATATTCTGTTATTATTTCTGGAAGAGTTACTGTTCTTGTTTTTAGGAATTCACTTTCACGATATTCTGTCATTATTTCTGGAAGAGTTACTGTTCTTGTTTTTAGGAATTCACTTTCACAATATTCTGTTATTATTCCAGGAAGAGTTACTTTTCTTGTTGAGGAAGTTAGTGATGTATTTCCGTGAACTTCCATCACAGATGGCGCATTCACTCTTCAATTATCTGGTAACCAGTCGTAATTTTTGTTTCTTTGTTTAAATTGATTAAATAATCTATGTCCATAAATCATTTTTTGGCTTATAAAAATGCATTCTTATTGCTGCTTTGTATTGGCAACTTTTTTAATTGGTAATAACTGTGTCATAATTTTAAACATGTTTATAAATTTCTGTGATATACTATTACAGATAGGATATGTTATGTTCTATGTGAGAACACCTCAGACATATGGACGGGAGGCAATAGCTGGGGCTCTCAACCTTCTGTGGCAGGTAGGTTTAAACTTCATCCATATATTCATTGTAGACATTATATCATGCTATGTATTTATTCATCCACCCTGAAACAATCAGTCTCAACTATAAATTAAGTAATTGATGGATTCTAAAGAAAGTATTCACCGTAGGATGACAAAAGAATCTGATATGTGGCACCAATATCACTGGTTAGCCACTCTACTTTGTTCACTGAAACTTTTTAATGGCTTCTCTTGTTTAACAGTTTAATAGAATGGACAGTATCATCTGATTGGTCATTTTTGAGACATTATTTAAAATTGACCAATGGTGAGGCTGTAGTCAGAGTCTGAACACTAAAATTAGTTTAATAACTTCAGAATATCATTGTGACTACATATGAAGAACACGTTGTTATGGTCCTTTTTCAAAACTTATGTCCTACTAGTCTGTTATTTTTTTTTGTTGATATATGACTACATTCTGGGGCTTACATGCCTTCTCAAAGTCTTTTCCTGTATAATTATCATTTTATTTTATAATTTTATTATTGTTATTTTATCACATATATTTACAGATTGTACCAAGTGTTGAAGGAATTTATTTCAAAGATTTGAAGCAAACACTGAAAAAAGAACAGTGTGACGTATGAAACTTTCTTCTTTTTGTACATTTATGTCTTTGTAAAAGTATAGCTCTTCCTGTTTGAAAAGTATAGCTCTTCTGGTTTGTAAAAGTATAGCTCTCCCTGTTTGTAAAAGTATAGCTCTCCCTGTTTGTGAAAGTATAGCTCTTCTGGTTTGTAAAAGTATAGCTCTTCTGGTTTGTAAAAGTATAGCTCTCCCTGTTCGTAAAAGTATAGCTCTCCCTGTTCGTAAAAGTATAGCTATTCTGGTCTGTAAAAGTATAGCTCTTCTGGTTTGTAAAAGTATAGCTCTTCTAGGCATTTAAGAAACTTTCCATCTTCGTACATTCATGTCTTCGAAAAATACTGTAAAACTTCTCTGTGATGCCTGTCTCAAAATTGACTGGCCCTTTTATCCCCTAACTTCTTCCTTTTACTGTTAAAGGGTTTTTAAATAGTATTCTTGTTCACTATTAACCAGCAACTTTGTCTTGTTTGTAATTCATTAGATTCGGACAATTCTATATGTTTATTATTAG
The DNA here is from genome assembly GCA_008271625.1 of Lutraria rhynchaena. Lineage (NCBI taxonomy): Eukaryota > Metazoa > Mollusca > Bivalvia > Venerida > Mactridae > Lutraria > Lutraria rhynchaena. The sequence continues at coordinate 1,468,284 of VIBL01000069.1, read as the reverse complement.
GATTAAGAGACATTTTAAGGTGATTTGAAGAAAACAACAGTCATTTTGATTTTATTTATCATCTTACAAAGGTGAAAATGGGTTAAACTCATTTTAATTGTTTTTCAGCCCAACATAATGATATCAGCTAATGTTCCTAGTGCAAAGAAGATAATTGTGCATGGTCCAGACCTGACTAGTATACCATCGCAGTTCCCAGTTCATGAGGTATGTACAGTTTTCAGTTGCATGTTTAGTTAAATTTTATTGAAGTCTTGATTAAATGTATCTATAAACTTGTTCTTAGAAGCAAGAAGGCTCAAGATTTTTTTTACCAAGCTATCCAGCTATTCTTACCATTGACCTTGTAATTGATATGGAGGCGGACATTTTTGCATTGAATCAGGGTTTTCCAGGCACAGAAACTGCATCCCTGATGCAACTTTTCATCTTGGACCGGCATCTTCAACTGATATGCATCCCTGGGACCCATAAAATAAACATTTCACTTTTTCTGAAATCTGTGTTAGAGTGATACTTACCAATTATAAATAAGGGAATCAAGTGTTTTTACTTGTGGTTAAAATGGCGTCAGTGGTAACCACAACTCAAAGAACGCATCATTTTTGGTTGTGTCAATTCTTGCTTCTGTGTCTAAATCCCAAACATGATTGTATATATGTGGACCCCAAATTTAATAGGGACCCCCAAAATGGCTAAATTGAGAGTCCTGAGACTCCCAAATAAAAAGCCTGGGAAAAACCCAGCTGATTGTTTTTTTTTTGTTTTGAAGGCAAGCTTGTAACTTATCTCTTTGTTATGAAGATTTTGTAGTCACTCTTTGTCTACCATCTTTTTCAGTTTAAATTCATTAATTGTTTATTTTTAGGACACACAGTTCAATGTTATTCACCAAGATAGTCTCGAGTTCTTTAATATTCCTGAAGATGAACAGAATTCATACTTCCTGGTTGATACTAAGTCAAGTAAGTACGATTAGCATATATCCCCTCAGTTTTAACAAGATCCTTTGTAATTATTTTATAAAAATGCAAAAAAATAAAAAATAAAAATATTCAGATTTATCATTAGCAATTCAGATTAAAAAATTTCACTCAAAACAATGATTAGCTTTTGCTTATTTGTTATTGTGATCACTTGATTATATTTATCAGGACAGCCCAACTCTGCTGGCTTGAATTACCATTATTGGCAGACCTTTACAATTTCACGTGTAAGTGTGAGCAACTGAATGAATTGAAAATAACACATAGTCTATTTAACAGCTTCTATTCCTCTTGCAGACCAAATCCACAATATGAATTCATATGTTCGAGACTTCTACTTTTTCCGACGTAACTTTTACCCACAACTTAGCCTGGTTCACATGGACCCTGAAGAAGCCCAGGAAAATTTACAGCGACAAGCTTTATTGTTGAAATTCGGTGAAATCGGAAAAGTTTTGTTTACTGTGTCAATTTTACAAAGTACAAACTCACATCAGGTATGTACCATACTAAAAACATTAGGACTTCATTGCCATAGCGTTTAGTTAAGACGAAAGGAAGATAATAATATATGTAGTGGCTTTTAACCATTTGCCTTATAACCACATTTTGGACTCTTCCAAAGTCAAAGCTAACATAGAAAACATCAATTAATTTAAGAAAATTTTGTTATTTCTCTCTGACAAAGTGGAAAACATTGAGACAAAAGAAGCCATTACTCATTACAAGCGATGCCTTATTTTGACAATGTTTTCAAAAGTCGTCTGCTTCAGATGCTGGGAAACATGGCATTATAAGGCAAAGGGTTAATACTGAAGCATTGTTGCCTTAGACATTTGGAAAGATTGTGCGCCTTTATTGAAAGTTTCTGGCTTCTAGTATGATGCTTTTGGTGGCATATTTCTGCATAAGATAATCAGAATATTTACATGAATATCTACCAGATTTTCATGAAAAACAAAGACATTTACATGAAAATTCAATTACTTCTCATGATAAGATTTCTTCACCAGATAGTAAACATACGTCAGTGTTAGAATTGTAATTTTCTGTTTTCATCAACAGTTACAAAACCACATTGGGTTCTTACATGAAGAGTTGGTGAAGTTACCTTCATTTCCTCGGAAATCACTGGACGCTGAATTCAGTTTGTATGATGGTAGCTTGGGCAAGGTAAAAAATTGATTTTTTTTTGTGAATGGTGTAAACATTATGACTTGAACTGCTAAAATTCTCCTAGCAAGGGGCTATCTTTAATGTGGAACAGTTCTTGTGTCCCAAGCCTTTTGCATATACATATTATATGTATTATTTATACTTGTATTAAATAGGCAATAAATACAGTGTATATTTAAACTAATAAAATTCTTTTCATTAAATGGTCATAATGTGTATCTTTGTATTATTTTCATAATGTGTATCTTTGTATTATTTTCATAATGTGTATCTTTGTATTATTTTCATAATGTGTATCTTTGTATTATTTTCATAATGTGTATCTTTGTATTATTTTCATAATTATTAAGTGAAGAGGTCATTATATAGTGACTAAATTGAGGTTTTTTAGTTCAAATTTAATTGAAAGTATCAACCATGAACAATTTCAATTGTAGGATGGACTACTTGAACAATACGGTTGTTTGTACTTTCATGTTCCTATACCTGAATTAATCTTAGTTTAACTTGCATGCAATTTGTATTGCTTGAGAGTCCTTGCAAAGTTTGGTTTGGACATAGAAAGACCACCATGAGCGGAGTAATGGCCCTTGATTTTTCAAATTTTCTGTATTTGACACTCTTACTGTTGATAAAGATTCGAAAAAAGGGCCAACTGTTATGTTAGAGTTATGGCCCCTAACGTATAAGAATGGCATATTTGACCCTTTGTTGTCTACCGTTTATATATCTAATTGCAGGAACTGTTTGGCTTGGATACTCTACACAAGTTTTCTTGGATCAAATTAGTGGAAAAGATGTTTGCATTGATGACAAGTACATTCAACTGGACACAAGATCTGTGCCTGTTTCTCAATGTTATAAATGGTTGTATTATATTACACTGTGAAGATGCTGCGATATTACGATACTGCCTTGCTACAGTGATGAACACTAGTATTCGTTTTAAACAAATTTTCTCAATGAATGGGTAGGTATATTGGCCATCTACTCAAGTTTTGAATTTAAAGTCAAGTAAATATGTTTATTGGAGTAATAAAGAGTTTAAGAAGACTATTTGAAGAAATAATGTAGGATTCATCAATTTTATTTACGGTTCAACCTCTCTCTTGAGCTACAACTTTTAATTTGTTTAAAAAAATAGCTTGTTTCCACACCACCACATCTGAAAAAAATAGGGTCTGTAGGTAGGGATTTATTATTTTTATTTTTTTTTATTCCACAATATGACTGACATTATTTTTATTTTGCATAACTATAATTTGACCCAAAAATCATTTGGTTTGTGGCAAAAAATGGGGTTGTTTGGGGGCAAAAAATGGGGTTGGTTGGGAGCAAAAAATGGGGTTGGTTGGGGGAGTGGAAACAAGCTGTTTTTTTGGCCTAATTGTTGTGATCATAAAATCATATTCCAGGTTTTTGTATGTTATTCCAACACTGCTGAGAACTTACAGTAATCATCAACCAAACCCACTGATATGTAAAGCCATACAGTTTGTGTGTAGACAGTTTTATATTTTACACCGGAAACCATTCATGCTTCAGGTGAGTTTTGTCGGTTCCCAGTTTTTAGGACTTGGCTAATTTTTTGTATTACATTCTGTTTTGAGACAATTATAGCTCTTGAACTTTCAGATCTATTTTTATTGTAGAAGTACTTTATATAGTATTTATGTAAATAAATTGATAATACCAGCCTAATTAGCTCAGTTGGTAGAGCATCTGACTTGCAAGCAGGAAGTCACGGGTTTGAGCCCCACATTGGGTACTTTGCTAATTTTCATCTTCCTATTACATTTGATGCCGTGAGAGTGAGACTTTCCTTTGATAAAATGGTACTTTTCTTATGTACTTATATTTCTTTTCCAGGTTTTATATTCTCAGCTTCTAGATTTTATTAAAATTATGCCAAACTGAGCCAATGCATCTGAATAACTCGATATTTCAGATAATAAAGTAATTTTACTTATGTATTTTGTTCTTTCCTCTTCCTTATTATGAATGAAGTACCTTATTTACTCAGTCATTCAGTTCTATTCTGGTTTTATTTGTTTCAAGAATTTTTATTTTTTGATTTTTTGTAGTTGTTTGGTAGTCTTGCCCCTATTCTGGATTTCCAGTCAGCCAGCTCCGGTATGAAAGATACAACCAAGGTATAGTGAATGTTTTATTGTTTTTATTTATTATAATTATAGTAAAGTGAATACTTGTGTGTCAAGAAATGACACCAAAGGTATTGTGAATGTTTTGTTATTTTATGACCAGTTTTATTGAATTAGTGATGTTTAACAACCTTTATTATATTTCTTATGTTTTATTGTATGTCCTTCAAATTAAACTTGTCTTTATAATTGGAGACACTAATGTATAGATGTTAAGTCCTCAGTGTTCCCACTCACTTCTGAAATTGGGGGTACGCTTACCCCTTAGGTCTGAAATCTGGGAGTAAGAGAAGTATTTTGGGGGGTATGATCATTTTTTTAAAAGATATATTAAAACGCATGCATCGGATTGGGTGTTTTCAAATAATCGGAGATTCGTCCCTAAACATATTCGTACGCGTACGATCTCGCACCAGATCAAAATGTGTTGCGTGATTTCCGATTTTATTGCGGGATTTACGCAAGATTTTACGTGAGTGGGAACACTGGTCCTGAATATTATTGTATTATTATTTTGTTATTTTTTTGTATAACTAGGTACAACCAGAGTGTCTGTTTGACTTATTGTTGTCTCTAGAAAAAGACACTGTAGACCAGTTGAGTATATTAGATATGGTTATGGGTGAAAAACCGTTCAAGGCATTGGTGAGTCTTTTTATTATTATGTTATAAAGTAAATCATATTTTGTCCACTCCTTTAAGGGATATGATTAGGGCAGGGTTAAGGTATTTTTCTTCCCATAAAAGTTTTCTGAATTATGCCCAGACTTTAATGACCACTTCTCCTTAAATTATCAAGCTAAGTTCATAAGCAGACTAGTTTCAAGATAAAATCTTGTCCATGGTGGAAATTTTAGGGAACTCGGAGTAATAATAATTTAGCAGTTTGTAATTTTACGCTTGTTGTTTATGGCCATTTTAATAGTGATTTCTATGACATGAAATCTACTCAATCGTTGTTTATTGGTGACTGCTGTCCAGAGTTGGCTATTGGGTCAGGTTTGCCTGTAATTATAGCACATCCATTGTTCTAGTGAACAACCATTTTAATTAATAAATTGTTGTCTTATTTTTTCAGGATTTTTGTTATGAAAATGACCCAGACACCTTTAAGGTCTTAGATGTGATAGACATGTGTGTTACTGTGGTTGTTTATTTACCAGACTCATTTAGGAGTGTTCAGATGTTGGTACGTTTTCTTACATTTTTTTATAATTCTTTACAAATCCTGACTGGAATCATGCGGTTGCAGCTTGAGGCAACAACTGTGGTCTGATAGTGCGCTGGATTTGTAACCTGGCAATCTGGGTTCAAATCTCAGTCAGGGCTGGCATCTTTCTATTGAAATTTGACAAAAATGTCAATTTTCCTCCATATATGGTGAAGTTGCCGGCTCTTTGTAGAAAGGTAAGTTAGTACTGGTTAATATACAGTCCAGGAAAACTGGTTAGGTGAACCAAGTGGCGTATTTAACTGAAAAATTGTTGAAAAACGTCATTAAATCCAGTGACATTGTCACATAAAATTCTTTTCACGTTGAAATTTTTGTTTTTATGTATTCTAACAACCATAGTTACATTTCTGACTCTGAATTTGATATAAGTCTGAAGCATGTAAAGTGGAATGAATTGTTTGTTTGATATGATTTGCCTCTGGAAATGTGTCAGTTTGATGATATCATCATAACTTGAGAGTCACAAAAATATCGCTAAATTTATTTCTACGAAATCACTAAGTTCCTATGTCAATAAGCATTGTATTATGTTTATTTTTTTAATGTTGTATTTATTTGTACTTTTTAACTTTTTATTGCTGTTTTTAATGCCTTAATAATTGTCTATAAAATTATTTTTTCTTTAGACTACGTTGGAGATTGTTCTGCCCCGTTACCTTGACTACTTGAAGTGTGAAACAAACAAGAAAGATAACCCACCTGCTGCTAGATCTGAGATTAACATGATAAATAGTATAGCTACATCGATCAGGGCTCTAGCCTCTTGTGACTTCTTCTCCAGGTATATACAATTTCATTATCCCTTATTTGAAGGTACAGTGAGGGAATGAATTAATGATTCATTTAGGTAAATGATTTAGGTCTTTGTGAGTTCAAATCTCGGTTAAAAATTTTCCAGAATTTTTGGGAACTTCCCGTTTTCCCAGGTAAAGACCTTACTGGCTTTTATCGTTACTATAGCACTGAGGTTAAGATTTCAGGTTTTGGAAAATTTTCAACTTTCACCCATGGTTCAAATCTGTGATGGAACATATATTATTATTGATGTTACAGGGGTCTCCATGATTCAGTGGTTATGATCTTGCTGTGAGTTCAAATTCCGCCCTTGACCAAATTTCACAAGTCAGAAAGTGTAATGAAGTTGGGTGGTTATACCCAGGTGTAAGCTTTGGGTCTTCATTCACTGATAAAATTGAAAAGTCTCTAAATGACTCTAGTAAAGAAATAAATACTGATGTTACAATAAATATTTTCATTGTACAGGAGTTTGAGTTTACGACATTTAGAAGTCGATAGGAGTAGTACTAAGGACAAGGGTCGTGGATCACCCGTGGAAACGAGCGTGTTCTATGATGATAGGGAAGATTCCACTACAGGGTATTAGTTTGTTTGTGACGCCTGTTTTCCAACATTCAGACATTCTGTCAGAATTTATCCCATCTCTGTACTATGTTGTTTTTTCACAAATTTTATAAAATCCAGTTTACATCCTTGAATTATGCTACTTTTTGACTTTTTTTTGCACAATATTAAAAATTTGTTGATTTTTCCAGGTTCTTGTTATATGGATGAAATTTATCTCTGGTTCAAATTGATCCGAATTTTTTCTTTGTTTCCGTGGCATCAAGATTAAGTTTTTACATTTTCCATCATTTTGAACTTTCACCCTTGTAATTAGATTGCGAAAAAATTCCTGCAGCACCATTATTATTGTTGTTGACATTTTGTTGTTTTAATATCAAATTACAGTCAGTGAAGGTCAATATTGATTCCAGTATGTTGATTAAAATCGCTAAGTTTTTAGTTTTAATCATTATTATTAATATATTTTAAGGCGTCATTTGGAAGAAGGTCGAGGTCGTAAAACTCACTATGATCAGGATGATGAAGATCTTCAGATGAGAAACAATTTCTGTAAGCCGCGAGACTGTCTGCTTAATGTCATCGCTGAGTTCTACTCGTCCTCTCAGACCAGACTCAAAGAATTGAGGAAGATCCTGGCTGACCCTTCATTCAGGCCCCCAGAATTGATCGACCATAAGTCTCATAATGTAAGAAGTTCAGAAAATATAATATTGTAATAATAAAATTATTTGTTTAAAATGTCCTAATCACAAAACGTGTATAATAGCAAGTCTATTATTACTATCATAATCAATTGTGTATTATTACTATCATAATCAATTGTGTATTATTACTATCATAATCAATTGTGTATTATCACTATCACAATCAATTGTGTATTATCACTAACATAATCAATTGTGTATTATCACTATCATAATCAATTGTGTATTATTACTAACATAATCAATTGTGTATTATCACTATCATAATCAATTGTGTATTATTACTATCATAATCAATTGTGTATTATTACTATCATAATCAATTGTGTATTATTACTATCATAATCAATTGTGTATTATTACTAACATAATCAATTGTGTATTATTACTAACATAATCAATTGTGTATTATTACTAACATAATCAATTGTGTATTATCACTATCATAATCAATTGTGTATTATTACTATCATAATCAATTGTGTATTATTACTATCATAATCAATTGTGTATTATTACTAACATAATCAATTGTGTATTATTACTATCATAATCAATTGTGTATTATTACTATCATAATCAATTGTGTATTATTACTAACATAATCAATTGTGTATTATTACTAACATAATCAATTGTGTATTATTACTAACATAATCAATTGTGTATTATTACTAACATAATCAATTGAGTATTATTGCTATCATAATTGTTAGTTCAGTATAATAGTATAACTATCTTTTGGAATAGCAGGCAAAATATAAGCTGGAGATGTTGATACAAATTTTTTTTTGTTTATTTGATTAAGTTGTTATTGTTTCAGAGACTTGCTGAGATTGCCCACACTTTGTTAAAACTGGCACCTTATGATCCAGACACTATGGGATGTGCCGGTCTTCAAAGGTAAGTAGAAATTTGCACCAATCTGAAAATACAGTAAAACCTTGATAACGAGACCATCATGAGAACTCAAAAAATCTGTTACAATAATGAGGTGGTCTCATTATTTAGTTGAATCATGGGGGAGTTATTGAAAGCCAGTCTGATACAATGAATTAATTGTCATTGTCATTGACTTATTTACTATTTAACAATATTTTTAACATGACTCTATTTTATTATTGACTACGTAGATATTTAGCAATATTTTTAACATAGCTGTATTTTATTATGATGTAGGTACATGACGGAGATTTTACCAATCACTGACTGGTCACAGGAAGCTGTGAGACCAGCGCTGAATCTCATTCTGAGAAGACTCGACCGACTGTTCTCCAAGATTTACAAAGATAACAACTTAAAGGTGAATATTACTTCATTGTCTCACTGCCCCATACTTTGTCTTTTTTTTTAATGGGTTTTAACACCATTTTTCAACAATTTTTTCAGTTATATACGGCAGCCAGTTCACCTAACCAGTTTTCCTGGACTATATACTAACCAGTACTAACTCACCTTTCCACAAGGAGCCGGCAACTTCTCCACATATGGAGGAAAATCAACATTTTTGTCAAATTTTCTTAGAAGAGTATGACCTGCGGCAACTGGGATTTGAACTCGGATCACCAGGTTACAAGTCCAGCACACTAACCACTGGACCACGGTCACAGCCCCATACCTGCCTTTTACAGATTGTATGTCTTCAATATTTAGAATGCCAAGGAATAGAAATTTTAGCATTTAAAATTGATTCATCTACAAATGAATGTTGGATTGACTTCTGTTGAGGAAAATAAATTTCCAGAACTAATGATCCTGTGAATAAAGACCACCAAACCAGAGGAGGAAAGCCCTTTTTTGTGTTGTTGACTATAATTCCGAGCGTTTTTAGAATATCATATCACTAAGAGTGTTCTTTGTTAATATGATGGGATCAAACATGGTTATTGTGAATTCATGTTTCAGTATGTATCATTACAAAATGACCTTTTGTCCTTGAAAACACACATGGTCAAAAGTTTTCCAGAATTTCCGAACCTCCGTTTTTTCCCATGTCCAGACCTTACTTGTTATTATTGTGTCTGGGACACCATGATTAAAATTTTCACTTTTTTTTTAATTTTCAACTTTCACCCATGAATACATGATAATACAGGTTGATCTTTCTCATATTCTGAGGAGTGTCTATTAATTTCAAGAGATAAGTATTTTTCATTTTAATTTGTGTCTTTATGGTGTAAAGAATTGAATTTCATTGTGTCCAATATGGGTGCTTCTGGTTCGATTCTTTCAGAGGAAGTGTGACTGGGACGCCGCTGCCAACCTGCTGAAAGGTGTTTTTCTGACATTGAAGAAATTTCCCTACATCGCTCACCTGCCGCATCTGAAGGTAAAATACTGCGTAGTTTGTAACGTTCATTTATTCATTGCCAATGAAATTGGTCTTTCATAAATTTATTGCTGGATTTTACTGATGAACAAATTTTAATAATGAAAAAATATTAGTTCCTTTTTAAATCACATGATTTACTTTGCTTCATGTGTGTATTAAATTTTGACTTGAAATTGACATTGAATAAATTCCTTTACATCGCTCACTCGCCACATTTGAGGGTTAAGTACTACTGAATTTATGCCTTTCGTGAATCTGCCTAATTTACCATAAACACATATGTATAAGTCACATGTGTAGGTAAAAAATAAGATGAAAATGATTGAAAGTAATTTATTTTTTATTTTTACTTGTGAAGAAAAAAAAATCACATTTTTTCTAAATTCCATGTCTTGCTTTCTTGCATACAGACATTGAACTTTTATCAAAATGCGAGTGATTTTAAACCTTTGTATGTTATAAAAATATTGCAAAATGTTATTTTTTATTCATTTCCTCAGACATTGATTAACATCTTAATCAGTATAGTGTTATCAAGTGGCTCGCAGACAGTGATGGAAAGTTTGCCTGGAATGGGCGTGTTCCGTGGAGAACACACTGGCTCAGTTATACCCCCGGCATTCTGTTCCGAGGTTGTTAAGCTGGTTGCTATGCAGATGCAGGCTCTCGGGGTATGTATAAACCTCTTACAAATTTTCACTTTCTTGTTGACATTCATTACAGTGCAACCTATCCAAAGCAACACCCTTTGGGAGAAGCAAAATTATGTTGTTGTTGAGAGGTTGTTGCTCTGGAGAAGTAAAATTTGTAATAAAATCGTACAGTGGGAAAAATCATTCTGTTGTTGAAGGGAAGTTGTTGCTCAAGACAGGGCCGCTCTGGAGAGGTTGCACTGTATTATGCATTCACAACAGTCTTCACTGGGCCCCATTTACTGAAAACTTTGAGGCAATTGAAAATAATTCAAGTCATAAATTCATAGACATCTGCTAAAAATTTAAAATGGTTGAATCATTATGAGAAATGGGATAAAATGGCAAACAAGAAAGTACTGATAATTTGTTAGTGTGTTGACTGTTAAATTTAATATTTGTTGGTGTTTGTACGTTTTGTATTTTCTAGGTAATATTTTTTTCTTGGTAATATTTTTTTCAGTTTTATCTTTTTAATATACAGTTGAACTTGTCGGTAAGAACCACTTTAGGAAAGTAAAAAACTACATGTATCTTAATACGATATGGACTTTATTTCAAAGTTAAGTAAAATTGCTTTTTAGGCCGTCCGTTTGAAGAAAAAGTCAAGCTATTATGATCGCTGTGGTGGTATTGTCATTGTTGTGCAAAAACTTTTAATGTAGCCCATTACTCAAAAACTTTTACTGTAGCCCATTACTCAAAAACTTTTAATGTAGCCCATTACTCAAAAACTTTTACTGTAGCCCATTACTCAAAAACTTTTAATGTAGCCCATTACTCAAAAACTTTTACTGTAGCCCATTACTCAAAATCTTTTAAGGATATCAACATGACACTTGGAATACTTGATTATCATGACAAGACATAGTTGCAAGACAAGGGGTATTATTCTGAAAGCTGTATTTTTTTAGTTATGCCCGTTTTCAACTTAGAATTTTGGTCAAAATTGCTTATTAGATAGAATGATGTAAAACAGACGAGCATTGGTGCCACTGTGCGGAGCTCTTGTATTGCCATTATAACCACTGGACTTTGCAACTTAATGATCTCTACTCACATGTGGTCTGTACTAACAGGTGGTCACTACTCACAGGTTTAACTGTATCATTGTTTATGGTATCTGTTTATCATACTGTTAGACATTTGGAGTGTGGGATTTTTTTGCTAAATTTCACTAATACATGTAAAAATCGCTTACATGTGTATTATTCAAGAAGTGTGTTTATATTCATTAGTATCAAATTTTTCAAGAAAGAATCATTCTCTACTTTATCATATCATTGAAAAAAATCTTTGCATTGAAAAAAATTATTCAGTTATTGGTGTAATCTGAAATTTGTTTTTTCAGTTCAAAAGTCTCTGTCGTTTGTTTGAATTATTTTTTTTTCTCATGTTTTTGAGGTTGTGTGAAGATATACTTGTTACGTATATGCTTTAAATTTTGTGAGCTTTGTGTAATGAACAAAGTGGTTTTTTTTGCTGTTAAATTTGGTGTTTTGCATATTTCTTACACAATTGTTAAAGTCAGTACTCAGGTTTTTTTCCTTCTGTAGTAGGGGCTGTTTATAGGTATCTTCCACTCTAGGAAAATCTTCAAAATCAGACAGTTTTCCCCTAAAATTCAGTTTACATCAAGTTTTTTCTTCCCTTTTTGCAAAAAGACTGTGTTAATTTTCCCCAACTTTAAGAAAGGCCCCTTCCCCTACTTGTTGGAAAAAACCCTGGACTTTTTGTATACTTTCGTTTTGTTCTATCTTTATATTTTTATTATGCTTTATTTAAATCTCTTCATTCGATGAATACAGTGCAACCTCTCCAAAGCAACACCTTTTGGGAGAAGCAAAATTATGTTGTTGTTGTTGTTGAGAGGTTGTTGCTCCAGAGAGGTTGAATTAATAGTTAAATCATACAGCTGAAAAAAAATTATGCTGTTGTTGAAGTGAGGTAGTTGCTCCTGATAGGGCCACTCCTGAGAGGTTGCACTGTTAATCAAGGCTTTTATGCAGTTCTATGAACTAGCTCAGTTTGATGGAGTTTTCATAGCATTGCATCAAATTTTCGATTAAGTGTCTGTTATTTATTCTGCACAAATAAGTTTAGAGTTTTTTTATCATGGTTGATTTTAATCTCTACTGTCAGTCTCGCTATCTCTATTTTGATTGTTTATATTCTAACTAAAGTTTTCTTTCTGCAAATATAAGTTCACTCACTTTTAGCCTTTGTGAAGTATAATCCTTGTTACACTTGAAGAAATTTAACTATTTTTGGTGAAAATGGACAAAATCTGGTTACTACCATATTTTATCCAGTGGACTCAGCTTTAATTATTTTTTCATAGTAAGATGAGCCCATTTTACAAATAGACTTCAACAAAGGCTCATAGAGTGATTGTTTGCTTTTCATATTTCTTTACTTGAAACTCTGGGTCTGAAGTTATAAAACAAAGCATTTGATTGGTTGGTTTTGAATACAATTTAGAAATCAACCAATGGAGTTACTGCATTGATGGACTTGTTTGATTGGTTGGTTTTGAATGCAATTTAGAAATCAACCAATGGTGTAACTGCATTGATGGACTGGTTTTCAAGTTCTATAACATTAGACCCAGACTTTTTCTACTTATTTTGTCTAAATTTCTTTCTGTTGATTTATATTAGCTATAAATATTTTGTTTCTTGTGTTGGGTGCAGTGTACAGGTAACTACAGATGGATCCCTCCCGAATTGTTGCAGCTAGCCAGTAATGTAAGGGAATGATTGTATATGTACATATATTCCTGTATTCATATTCAAAAAATAACATTGTACTTCACATAAAATAATCATGCATATACCTTAAAAGGCTTGGTATTAGTAGAAATATGTTTTTTGTTGGGGGTGCACAGTTTGAAAATTTTAGCCTGTCTGAAAGATGCTTGAAAAATAAGAATTTTGTGCACTGTTGACCGAACCCCACCTGATACTCAGGGTGCCATGAATGTTTTATGCTAGGTTGCTTATATAATTAACATTTCTTCATTAATTGATTAGGCAAAAAAAATAAATTGTTTGTTCCTGGTCACATGCTCATTAAAAATAGGGTGGGTGGGGAATTTTTTGTGTTTGGTTTTCTTTATTATTTTGCAAAGCTGCTCTTGAGATTATTTTTGTGCACAAAGATAAATACTTGATGCACCCTTCCTTGGGCCTCATAAAAAGAGGCCTCGTGGGGGAGAAATTAGGGTAGCACAAGTTACCCGAAACAAACAATTTCTTTATGCCTTACACAAATATTAAAATTCTATCAAAGGTTTACTACTGCAGTTGGGTTATTCACTAATTTTACCAAGTTTTTTTGTGTTGTGATGTGTTCTGTTAATGTCCAGATATATAAAGAATAGCATGTAATAAAGTACCCTATCAGAGATTTTTACATATGCTCAAAATATCAATATACTTTGCAAATATAATAACTACACTACCCAAAGTTCTTGTAATCTACTCAAATGTCCACATTTTTGCTATGATTCAAATCACACTTTCATTAGGAGCAAGCATCCTGAGCAATCTATGTTTATTACACATTATTATGTTTTGATAGCCCTGAAGCATGTACTCACCTTGACACATTGACCTTGATATATTGACCTTTGTACATTGACCTTGATATATTGACCTTTGTACATTGACCTTGATATATTGACCTTTGAACATTGACCTTGATATATTGACCTTTGTACATTGACCTTGATATATTGACCTTTGCATATTGACCTTGACGTTCCTTAAAAATGATATTTATATAGTGAAAACTGCCACAGCTTTGTATAATTTTTATAATTTTCTACCAATGTATGTGATGATGCAATCACTAAAATCAAAGTATGTGGCAGGCTTCTCAAAACTGCTGGAATACTTACCTGACATTTGGTCAGGCAAAGCTAGAATTTCTGTCTGACCAAATGAAAATTTGTCTGACTGAATTTATTATAAATAAGTGATAAACTGCCGCACATCTGGTCCGGTACTTGCCAAAAAATTATTGGACTTGTTCGAAATTTGCCTGACATGTCCGATGGTCCGGCAACTTTCAGAAAGCCTGATGAGGAATTTCCCTGGGATTGTTTTGATGTGCCTCCACAATTTGCTGTGTCCTCGTGTCCTTTATATATTCACATATCTTGATGTTCTAACCATTCACCCATTATCCTATTTAACAGCAATATCATACATGGTTAAAAGTTTTCTGGAATTTTCCAAAATCTCCATTTTTTTTCTCAGGTCCAGACCCTAATGTTTTTTATTGTTTCTGCAGCACCGAGGATAAGATTTCTGTCTTTCTGAAAATTTCCAACTTTTACCCATGTATTGTATATCAGGTTGTTTTAATATTTGATTACAACTGCATTGCCTTTAAAGCATAATTGTAGTGGGCGAATTTAGTAAATATCATCGTATCGTCAAATAGGATTATATTAGTGCTAATTTCATTTTTCTTAGTAAAAATTCATCAAATAGATTTTCATTCTTTATCATTAATAATTTTAATGTATATAGCTTTTAGTCTGAATTGTAATATTTACCATAGTTTTCATCATAACTAATTGCCAAATAGTCCTTGATGCTATTTTACTGTACAAAGTCCTTTGAATTGTTCAAGTTATGTCATAATTTGAAGAATAATTTAAGAAGGTATGGCAAATCTAAAAGAAGGGTTTAGTGTTAATTAGGGGATGGAGTGTCAATTGGGAGATTAAGTGTTAAATAGGGGGTTGGAATGCTAAATAAGGGATGACATGTTAATTAGGGAGAGATTGTTAATTAGGGTAATGGGGTGTTGTCAGAATATTTGCAGTTTTGCTTATTTGTTTTGAATATTTCTTAAAGACAGCCATGTTTTAACTGTTTAGAAACTAAAGGTAACTTCTACCTTGTGGTATGGGTGGGTGATATTCTCCCAAATCAGGACTGCTCCAATTGCATTATACGTATTTGTACCATTTTGATGCTAATATGTACGATGAATTAACAACAAACAATGCTCTAACATATATTAATACTACATATGCTCTCATTTCTTGACACTCTTTGTTCTCTATGTGAAAAATATGCAGTTTAATCTTTCATTTCTTTAAAATTATTTACTTATTTATATTTAATTTCTGTGGCAGCTTTCATTCATTTGTTGACTTTCTAAGTATTGTTTTGTAATTAAGTTCTTCGTATAATTTTGACTCAGCTGTAAAATAAAAAAAATGTGATTATCATGACAGAAATTGTTACCTCTTGAATTTAAATCTATCTGGATTGCTATACCCAATGTTTTGTGTCAAATTTTAACTAGAAATATCACACAGCTTGAGCTAAACAAATTTATTTGCTGAACACTAACCATAACATACATGCTACATATTTTTTAAACCAGTCTATAAAGTGAAGCATCTGATTGGCCAGTTTCAGAACACCATCATAAATTGACCAACGGTATTGCTGCATTTTAGACTGGTCTCCAAAACCCTGTTTTATAACCTTGGACTCTAATTTCAGGAGCAGTTTTCTTTGGAGCAGATTTGTGGAGGTGTGGCTGAATTCCCAACAAGTGAACGTGGTATTAACATGCTGGTTAACTTTATCTTGCCTTTATGTATCAGAGTTGGATGTGGTCGAAGAGGTATGCATCAATGTTTTCAACTCTGTCAGAGAGGAATTACCCAATTTTCTTAAATAAATCGATGTTTCGCATATTAGCTTTAAATTTGGAAGAGTCCAAAGTATGCTTATGAGGAAACGGGTTTAGTAGAGGTTTTGAAGCAAGATAATGCTATTAATGCTGTCATTTTAGGATAAAAATAGAATTGATATTTGGATGAAAATGTGTTAGGTAAGAGCATAATATTCTGAAATCCATTAATTTCTTTGCATCAGAAATGGTTTGTTTGAATTCTTTACTCTAAGCAGGCGTTAAAGTTTTAAGTTTTTATGTTTACAGATACCCCAAAGTTGAGGCAAGTTGACATCAATTTTGCTCTATTGGTTATACTGAACATCCTAAATCCTCCGACCAAGGTGTCCACCGGAAGCCAAAATAGTACAAAGTCAGCGTTACATCATCTGTCTATCTCTGAACATGGACGATGCGGAAGTATGAGTAACAGTCACAAAAGTTACGTCAAATTTCAGGGGAACGAACTCTTGATTCAGACTGCTTACTTGGGTAAGTACTGCTTTGTTTTTTTATGACTTTACTGCTAAACTGTTATGAAAAGGAAGTGTTTAGAACAGTTAATTTTTTTTTCACTGGAGTTAAACATCACACCAACAGTCAGTGTCTTTTAGCGACTTTCCAGCTTTAACAGTGGAGGAAGACCATGGGTAGAACACATGTAGAACCACTGACCTTCCATAAACTTGCTTCCGCACATGTGAAATTTGATTCCAGGTGGACTCAAATACACTGAGATGGGGTACCGGTGATTATAAGTTGAAGACTAGAAATACTTTACCACTCACAACAGTTATCTACTTAAAACTTAAATTCACAATTTCAATTCCTTATAAGTTGATTTTAGGTCACTTGCATATAAAAGCTTTTAATTGTATATGTGTTAGATAGCTTTTTTTATTACTGCTGCAAGTTGTTGGTATGACTATCTGAAAATAAGCTCAAAATATTTATTGATAAATTTATGTATGAAAAAATAGTTATACCACAAATTCAAATTTATTTTCTTATTTTCTGGGTAGTGATGTAGTATGGGCATAAAAAATTGGCAGGTTTGTTTGTTTAATATAATTTCAGGCCTGGAAATCATGATGGCCTGTTTTGACAAATGTTTGGCTTCAGAATGGCACAGAGTGGCTAAGTGTATCATACAGAAATCTACTTTGAGAAGTATGTGTACTTCAATGTTATTCTTCGTTTTGTTTTATGTGACATTGTCTCTGGTTTTAATGCCATTTTTCAACAATTTTTCAGTTATATACAGCAACCAGTTCACCTAACCAGTTTTCTTGGACTGTATATTAACCAGTACTAATTTACCCTTCCACAAGGAGCCAGCAACTTCTCCACATATGGTGGAAAATCAACATTTTTGTCAAAATTTTCATAGTAGAGTATGACTTGCCATGCCCGCGATTTGAACCCAGATTGCTTGGGTACAAGTCCAGCACACTAACCACTGGACCACGGTTGCAGCCTTCATCTTATTTTTACTTGGTCAGTGATAACTGCGTCATTATTTATTATTATTTATTTATATGATTTATTCAGTTCACTTTAGAATTAAAGACTGCCTTTTGATGTAGGAATAGATGAATTTTTTCCCAAGCTATACTACCTCTGTATTTTTTAGTTTATCTCTTTAAAGATTAAAAGCATGCTTTCTCTGATGTATTCTTTCAGTTATGACAAACTGTTGAATCTAATTAGAGTAAAATTTCTCTTGAATTAAAGACTTGTCTTGATGTTGGAATAAAAGAATTATTTACCAGACTAACCTATCTCCTCTGTATTGGATGCTTTTTGTTTTCTTACAAATTTAAGTGTCAGATTTCTGTCTTTTATAAATGAATTTTTATCTTTCTTTATCTCCTTTCAGTATGTTTACCCCTGTGGAAGTTTCTAGACTATGTTGTGACTCACAGACCATCCATCTTCCTAATGTTGCAACCATTTATACAGTTCAAGGTATGTAAAAAATGTGTCCTGTTTTATAAAACTGGACTTTGGGACCAGTCTGAAGAGTCTAGTGTATGAGACCAGTCTGAGGAGTCAACAGTATGAGACCAGTCTGAGGAGTCTAGTGTTTGAGACCAGTCTGAAGAGTCTAGTGTTTGAGACCAGTCTGAGGAGCCTAGTGTTTGAGACCAGTCTGAAGTGTCTAGTGTATGAGACCAGTCTGAAAATTTAGTGTTTAAGACCAGTCTGAAGAGTCTAGTGTTTGAGACCAGTCTGAAAAATTTAGTGTTTAAGACCAGTCTGAAGTGTCTTGTGTTTAAGAGCAGTCTAAAGTGTCTTGTGTTTGATTGGTTGTTTATGAAATCAGTTTGAAATGGACCAATCATATGGCGTAAATCGTAGACTGGTCCTCAATATTTATTTCTGTCACTTAAGTCTTACTTTTAAAAATCTAACTAAAGTAGATGAGATTCATACAATTTATAAAGAACAAGCAATATATGTTCTAATTTCTGAAAGAACTGGATTTCAAATAATAATTTACTTCCCTTTGACCTCTTGTTGTTTATTAAAAATCATCTGATTGGCTTAAAATTTAGGACAAACACTAATAAAATTATGTTTCTGATTTCAGATGATGAAAGTGAACTGTGACACAGCCCAGGAGTATTACATACAACAAACTATCAAAGATAAACTACAGGGGTATAGTTTCACACATCCTAAATGCACTGGATCAGTTCTTGTTGAACTGGCTTTAGAGTTGAAACAAATCAAAGAGGAATTTATATCCACTGGTGGTAAGAGATTGTGTCTGATTGGTACTTTTTGTATGAATGTTTTGAAACCTTTTCGTTAAAATCTATCAAGAATCTTCATGTAGAATACTTACTAAATGTGAGGAGTTTATGTGAATCACAAGTCATAGAAAAATTTATATTTACAGTAAAACCTCTAATATAGACCACCTCAATATTATGACTACCTTGTTATAAGGACCACTTATTCTTGGACGGGCTTTCAATAGCTCCCATGTAATTCAGCTTGATAATGAGACCACCTCCTTATTACAACCAATGTTCTGGGGTTCCAAAGGTGGTTTCATTATTGAGGTTTTACTGTATATGTAGCAAGTGAATGTTTTTGATGATAATTCCAAACAGCCTGGCCGAAACATTTAGATAACCTGGTTTGTTGTGTGAGATGTAATATTTATTTATATAATAAAATATGAATTGACTTACGCTAAAAAATGGACTCTGGGTTATATTTGCGAGTGGCCATGTTGTTTAAACAATAGAAGAGTAATTCCATCATTTTATGATGACAGGAGAGTACAGATCAAGATCTGCTACCATGGTAACGGATAGGTCTGATTTCTCACAGACCCAGGCAACCAACAGAGCTAAAGTAGAAATGACTGAAATTACTGCTGAAATTATTGGTCAACCAAAACCTACCCTAGCAACTATTGGAAAAAGGGCAAGCAAAGGTTAGTATAACTAGTTAATGTCCCGGCTATTTAGGCCTAAAAATATAAAAGGTTTGTTTCCAGTTACATGCCCAAAAAATATGGGTCAGTAGGTAGGGATTTTTTGGAAAACCGGTCAGGTGAACTAAAGATTTTCTGAAAAATGGTATTAAAACCCATGAAAAAATATAGGCCAGTTTAGTAACATTGTGCAGTTTAAAGGATGTGTTTTTTACAATATCAACCTACTTTGAAAACATCATGAATTGCGATACATTTGATTAGTATTATCTGTCAAAATGATAATTGAACTTCATTTCTGTTTCCATAGCAACCATATTGTCTCAGGGTAGTTCAGGCACAAGTGTTCCATTCAAAGCCACGGTAATCAGTTCCAGCTTCGACAGTGCGAGCTTGTCTGGTCGTAGAATGTCGAGTGGACAGAGAATATCTGCTAAAGATGGAGCAAAAATCCTGGAGAAGTTTAGAAAACCCACACAGGATGACCTTTCCCCGTCAGGTTTGTGTACTATCAGTTACAGTTTCTGATTGAAAGGATACAGTGTGATACAGGGTCCGTAAATAAATATTTGGCTAGAGCGATAGTAATATTGTTGCTATTTAAGTTTTACTGTAGCTTGCAAACGCCTTTTCGGCAGGGCAATTTTGCTGTTCTTTCGACTTTTCTCTGTGAATGCTCTATGGAATAATGCAAATGTGGACATTTTTCAAAATATATGGGTATCTATTGTGTTAGGACGCTTGTTTCAGTACGATACGTGGCCATACGTAGAAATTACAGTATTGGGTCAAAAATATTGATTTTCTTGCTGGTTCCTTATGGAAGGATATGTTAGTACTAGTTAGTATACAGTCCAGGAAAACTGGTTAGTTGAACCAGCCATCATATTACTGAAATATTGTTGAAAAATGTCATTAAACCAAGTGAAAAATAATATTACTGTATAAAGTGAGACAAATCTATACATTACAGAACAAATAGTTCCTGAATCTCCCAACAAACAGCTCGGTCGTCAACCTACTATTGTGTTCAGGCCTCCAATGTCTGACCAGAACAGCATTGAGGAGCAACATCACGCTGAATTTGTTTATGAAAATGAGGGTAAGAGTTTAAATCATTAAAAAATGTAATTTATTAGTTACTTGTACCATATACATGTTCCATGTTTGAAACTTGTATCATATACCAGATGTGAAAAATACACTTGTCATTTTTGGTAGAAATTGTTTGAATTCAGAAATCATGTTTGTTATAATTTAGAATATTGCTGTAAGAATGTCAGATCAAAGATCAAACAGCATTTATTTTAATACTTACCATTAGTCAATTTTATAATGTATCTCTTTATACTTAAAGCATAAGACATCATACTTGAAACTAGATTTACTGAGGTCATAATTAATTTTGTTTTAACCTTTTGCCTCGTAAGCATATTTTGGACTCTTCCAAATTCAAGGCAAATATACAAAAATTGATTTATTTAAGAAAATTGGGTTATTTCTCTCTGAGAGTGTGGAAAACATTATGGCAAAAGAAGCCATTACCCATTAAAGCAATGGCTTCTTTTGCCACAAAGCTTTCAAAAGTCATCTGCTTCAGATGCGGGGAAATGCGATATCATGAGGCAAAGGGTTAACTCAGCATAACTTTCGGGCTGTTATGTAGTAATCATACTTACTAGATATGTGTACTTTTAATTCAAAGTTGCCCTTGAAGTTGGAAACGGTCAAGATTTGAATCCTAGAGAACACCGGCTACAGAGACAGGACGCCAAGAGTAGAAAGACTTTCAAGATGAAGAGAACTAAGACGAAGACCACAAGCGTCAGAAGATTCATATCCAGACACGGACACGATAACAGCGACTCTGAAAGTAATAGTACAGAGGGATCACCTACGCGCAGCGGTACCCTGAGAGCTCGTCGATTTAACGAGAAAGAAAGCCTGCGTTTACATCGTACAGGAACCGGCACCCATTCGCCAAGGTCGGCTTCTCCGGCCAATCTTGCGAAATCTGCTGAAATTATTTATGAAGGCAGTAAAGCTGAACAAAAGAAGGTATTGTTTGACTTGCCAAGATTTGAAATTGAACTGCATATTTGATGCTGGTGTTATGGTTACTGTGAGTTTTTAGTTAGTTGATTTGTGGTGTATCGGTGAATCATGGTACTGTGTTGTTGTGTTGTAATGTGGTACAACTTGCATGTTTGTTTCATCTATATTGCTGTGGTAATTTTTAAACTAGTAGTGACTGATTTTTGTTTAATCTATATGACTTATTGCAGGTTTTTTTCTATCTGTATCAGGGACCATTTATAGGTATCTTCCCTCTAGAAAAAGTCTTTAAAATCTTGTAATTGTTCCCTAAAATTCAGTTTACTTCAAGTTTTTCTTTCCATTATCTGCAAAAGTACTGTGTTTTTTTCCAAAGTTTAAGAAAAAGGCCCCTTCCCCTACCTGTGAAAAAAAATATTGAAGTTAAATTTGAAAATGAGACACAAAGATGTTAGCATGCTTTGAATTAAGAATCATTTGTGGATTCCATGTTTAGCTGTCATCCTTAGTATGTGTTTTTTTACTTATAGGAAACATTCTTAGATCTTTGTAGGATTTTTAGATCAGTTTGATGTAATTGTCTGTGAGTGATGATCATGTAATATACTCATAAACTGACTGTATAGCATAAAGATCAAATTTTCATGAGAGGGCATTGCAGTACAGCCTAACCTGTGTTTGCACCGCCTCCCAATAAAGGCCACCCTGTGAGTAGAGGCCATTCTTTGAAAAACCATCACTGATTATTTAGAACAAACTGACCACCAAATAAAGGCCAACTGTCAATAAAGACTGCATTTTGTTTTTCCCAAGGGTGGCCTTTGTTCACAGGTTTGACTGTATATATGTATGCATTATGTTTCTTATATAATATTATATGCATTTGTTTATGATGCTAATATTAGATATTTTGAGTCATATCATTTGTTTCGAGGCCCTCTGACAAAATTTTGATATTTTTAAGCTTGTACAACATCTGAAAGAGAAGGTCAATTTGTTGTTGCTTCTGTTGTTGTTGTTGTTGTTGTTGTTGAAATAAAGTGATTTTGTTGCCTATCTGTTCTTGAAATATTACATATTTGCATTGCTTTCACATCATTGTCAGACGACCCATCACTTGACATGGCTGTAATGTATACCTGATTGTTTATTTATTTATCTACCAACTTTTAAATAGGTATTTTGTGTTGTATTTTGATACCTATGTACATGTATGTATACTTTGTTGAATGTTGTGTATTCAGTGCGTTTTTTTGTATTGGAACTGTGAAGTATGGGCCTCTGGGGTCACGTGGTTATGGGCTCTGAATTGTAATCACTAGCCCCTCACTGCTGTGAGTTTGAATCCCACCCTGGATTACTTTTGAGGAAACTGTCCAACTAGATTATGTTAGGTCAGTGGTTCTACCTAAGTATACACCAGGGGGTCTTCCTCAACTGTTGAAGCTGGAAAGTCACCAAAATGACCCTGGCTGTCGGTGTGACATTAAATTCCTGTAAGAGTGTGAAGTCTTAAAAGTGCCTTATGTTTATGTATTGTAAACACAGTGGTCTGTGATGGATTTTTATCTGTTTTATTGTTCTTGCATGACTTATTAAAGGGGTACAGAGTTTTTTTTTGCATGTTAAGACTGTGTATGAATTTTATGTACCCATAATTTGGTGGAATATCTGGTGAAAATTGTGTAAATCAAAAATCCTTCCCGCTGTATTTTATGTTTGATTCATTTTTGTATTTTTTATCATCTTTTTACATCTGTTTTGCATTTTATGACTTATTTTAAATATGGAGTACTTTCTTACAATTGTGTTACTTTGGGTGATTTTTGTTTTAACATTTTGCCTCATAAGGATACTTTGGACTCTTCCAAATTCCAAGTAAATATAAGCAAATATACAAAACATCAAGTTATTTAAGAAAATTGGGTTATTTCTCTCTGACAGAGTGAAAAACATGGTGGCAAAAGTAAACATTACTCATTACAAGCAATGGCGTCTTTTGCAGCAATGTTTTCAAAAGTCGTCTGCTTCAGGCGCAGGGAAATTCATTATTATGAGGCAACGGGTTAAAATAACTTTAATCTGTGAAAAACTTCATTAGTAAGCTGTCTGTGAATTATCATAGCTGCAGTTTCACTCAAAAGATCTATGTATTATAGAGTGCCATAATATAATATGGTGATTGAATTATCATATGTAGCAATACATCAGACATGTATTTTTGTGAAGTCTTTTTACCATGATGTGGATATGTTGTTAATATTGTTAACAAACCCATGCATGTATTTTTAGGACTATTGTCTGTGATTGATTATGATTGATGTCTTTCATGTTTTTTCATTAGTGCAATTTTAGTATATTGTATCCTTAAAGTCATTCATTCATATGTCCTTTGAATTAAACCTCGGTTCATTGGCCAAACATTGGTCTATGGTCGATGTAGTCTCTATTTGGAGGCTAAATTTAATCTCTTGATTTATATTGTAAGTGTACCATTGTGTACTGTTCTTTTTAGACAAGTGAATTCAATGCAAAATTAATCTTTATTTCACTTTTTACTGTAACCATAGGCTAGTTATGACTACACCCCTCCCAGCTGCTTCATAATTACAGGATCTCAGCTTTTTCAATAACTCAATTTTTAACTCAGGTTTTCCAAAGAAAAAAGGTCTGGTTATTAGATTGGTGAATATTGGCAAGTTGGCGGGCATCCACAATTTCTTCTGTGCGCAAATCCTCCCACATTTCTCGAGGGGTTTCAATGAAACTTTCACATAATCAACATCACCAAGTACCCCCAGGGCATACTGTTAGGGTTTCGTGATTTGATCATTTTTGCGGAATCATGGCCCTTTGTTTATTTTGTACACATGTAATATTCTGTGTACAACTTCTTGTGACAGACCCTGTTATCTTTTTCATAATATAGTTAATAATATATATAAGATGCAACCTAGGCTTTCAGTTTTATAATAAAACCACATAATTGATTGCATGAGCTTGCTCTAATACCCAGTTATATTTATTGTTTTTGATTGTTCCTTATGTAATAATATGACATCCTTCATACCTGCATGTTGATACCAGTATTATAATTCCTAAATCCTTTGCTATGGAATCCTAAGCATTCTTTTTCCTAGATTGGTCATTTTTTAGTTGCTGTTCATGTAACATTTTGCTGGGTCCAGTATTTTTATTATTTTTCTTAAGTATTGTTATAAGACATTATTGCATAAACCTTACTAAACATGAAAAAGATGTTATTTCTTTTAAGTTATATCAGTGCTGACATCTTCTAGCTTTCATATTATTTACTTGATTATAGTTGCATATGTATCTTAACTGCTTACAGAAACATTAACTGCTTCAGTGTTTAATCACAATAAAATCTTAATTCGATGCTTCAGTACCTCAGAACTTTTAATAAAATGTCTACTGATTTTTACTATACTTCTTTATTGTACAAATGTTTTCTGTCCTTGTTTCTATAGCCAAGTCGACCACGTTACATTCAGCGTTCCAAGTCCCATGACGACCCACATGCTGACATTCATGCTCCAGCTGGAACAGCAAGAGGCAGAATAGCCAGACAAGGTGCACGAATGGTCCGATCAAGGTCACCGTCATCTAGTCCGGTGCGAGCTGGTAAATCACCCTCTGGTCCTTTATCTCCACCACCTCGTAGCAGTTCTATTGAGAGTGCAGCTGAGGCTGCCTTAGAGACGATATCTGGAATAATACCTGGAGCCGACAGTCCACCACAAAGTGCACAGTCTATGAAAGATACTGGATTTCTCTTTAGATATAGCTTAAAACGAAGAACGGATAGTTCAAAGCCCAGTTCCCAGCCACCACCTGTTAGCCAGAAACCGACGGCAATGCCGTCACCATTATGTTTAAGTCCAACTAATCCGTTTAATCCTCCTGCTTACGATAAACCAAAACCTCTGGTTACCTCCCCTGATAAAAAAACCAATAGCCCAAAAAGTTTGGTGAAGTCTAGAATTCATATGTTTACGATGTCGGAAGAAAATAAACCAAAACCTACAATACCAGCACTAGCCCCGCCCCCAATACCTCCTAGACAAAGAGTATTTGCTAAGTCATACACTGTTGATGCTGATAATGGTGCACCAGTTACCAGCCCAACTTCAGCTTCAAAACCATTTATTTCTAGGGAAAGACAAAGACCTTTCAGTCCAACAGATAAGCAGAGAGCTATATCAAAACTCTTACTTGACCAACCAGTGTCCGAACCCTCTGCTTTCCCCATTCTTTCACATGGCTACCAGTCCGCACAACCTCAAACTTCAGATCCATACTCTTCAAGTAGTACTACTTCAAGTAAAGGTAATACTGAGTCTTCAAATAGATCTGATAAAATACGACAGTCTTATGTTTCATCGAGATGTTCATCTGATGAGTCGCTTACGGAGTTCAGTTCTTTGTTGAAAGATGATGAAAAGTCGGCCTCAAGGTCATCTGTGTGTATTTATTTCGATGGGAAAGATATTCCAGACACTTTGGTGTAACTAAACGTTAAACAATCAAAATATTGTTTTTTAAATGTACCAAATATTCCCTAATGAATGTCTGTTAGGAGCATTATATCGTACAGATTTTTTTCAATTTGTCAGGGTGGTGTTTTAACAATGTTTTTGTACAATGTATGTTGGGTTTAATTCGATGGACTTTGAAAGCGTTTACAGGGACTCTTGATTTTTCAGGGGGGGGGATGAGTTTGTGGACTTTTATTGTAGAACTTTTGTTTAGATAAGTGTTTATCATGGGAAGCGTTTCTTAAGTGAGGGATGTTTATTGGGGTGTATATGGTATTCAGTATAAGTAGTATTTATTGTATGTTGTCGTTTTCTGTTTTATCTGCAGTTTCTGATATGGTTCTTTGTAAGCATAATGCTCATGTACAGTGCAACCTCTCCAAAGCAACACCCTTTGGGAAAAGCAAAATTATGTTGTTGAGAAGTTGTTGCTCTAGAGATGTTGAATTAAAAGTTAAATCGTGCAGTGGATGAAAATCGTGCTGTTGTTGAAGGGAGGTTGTTGCTCAAAAGAGGGCTGCACTTGAGAGGTTGCACTGTATGTGAAATGTAAAAACACTGGTCAGTTTGAAAAGTAAAACAATTATATCATATTATATATCTGAAATAAATAACCAGATAGACATGGTTAAGCATACTAATTTTTTACTTGAAATGAAAGATTTTCTTATGAATAAATTTTGTGTATTAACATTAGAAATTAAGTTAAAGTTATGTGTGCTCAGTATTTGTAATTACATGGTTGTGACATGTACTTTGTTTCCATATTTAACATATTCAGGAGGGAATCTTCAAGCCTGAAGAGCTGTCAGGCAGTGGAGTAGACTATTTTGAGGTCTTGAAAAAAATCAACAATTATTTGTGTTTTTAGCTGATGTTATTTAATTCTTAGTTTACATTTGACAATATTTAGTACAAGGTTTGTTAGATTCAACAATACTGACCAGATTCAGATGATATTGGGACAGAGGGGTGTGGGGGACTGGGTTAGAAAAGATTCCTTTTAGTATTGTTTGATGTGCTGTTATTGACAGAACAGAACATACATTTTTAAAATCTTGTGCAATAAAAGCACATTGATATAAATATTTATACATATAAAAGCTGCAACCGTGGTCCAGTGGTTAGTGCACTGGACTTGCAATCCTGCAATCTGGGTTCAAATCCCGGTCACAGCAGGCCATACCCATCCATAAAAATTTGACAAAAATGTTGATTTTCCTCCATATACTAGTATGGAGAAGTTTGGAGAAGTTGCCGACTCCTTGTTGAAGGGTATGTTAGTACTGTTTAGTATACAGTCCAGGAAAACCAGTAAAGTGAACCAGCCACTGTATATAACTGAAAAATTGTTGAAAAACGGCATTAAACCCTGTGAATAAAAGTATGTACAAACAAAACATATAAGGTTAATACACATAATAAAAGCACAATAATTATAAATATAAATTATGTATTAGCATACATACATGACTAGAGAAACACGGTAGATTTATGCATATAATTGAATTTGTAAGTCATCTATTTTGTAAGAAGGGTGTATAGTTTCTGCACAATGAAATCTTATTAAAGTAAATTACCATATTCTTTAGTTTGGTTATATTTCATTATGTTTTTCTGTATTTGTTATGATATCAAATTTATTTTAGTTTAAAAACCAAAAGAAACCGTCCTTTTTATCAACTGTCCTATATCAAGTAGGTTTTTTTGTATAAAGAATTTTTTATTGTTTCAATTAATTAATGAATTAAAATTACATTGAATATGTGTTTGAAATTATTGTTAAATTTGTTTAATTGAAAATGAATTCTTTGTTGAGAATGTAAACGTGTAAATAAGTTTGTTAACTCATTATAACATAATGGTGTGATTTCTGGTAATTAATTTATTAAATACCATTAAATACTGCTGTTAATTTAGATTTAGTTTGCCATCATATTGATTTGAACTGGTTTGATATGTACAGTCAAACCTGAGTACATGGCTACCTGTAAATAGAGGCCACTTGTGAACAATAGCCATAGGCGGATCCATGGAGGGGCAGACCCGGCGTACCGCCCCCCCCTAAAATTGCCCAAGCAAAGGTTTTTTTCTGTCATGAAATATGATATTTAAATGAACCCCCAGCCTACTTTGTTCAGTTCCCCCTCCAAGTAGAAATCCTGGATCCGCCTATGATAGCCACTCTGGTTAACACAATTTATTGATTAATTAGGCGTAATGAACCTCTGAATAGAGGTCTCCTGTACACACATGCCATCTTTTTTCTTTTGTGGTCTTTTTTTACAGGTTTGACTGTACAGTGCAACCTCTCCAAAGCAAAATTATGTTGTTGTTGTTGTTGTTGTTGTTGTTGAGGGGTTGTTTGCTCGAGAGGGGTTAAAGTAATAGTTAAATCACATAGTGGGAAAAAATCATGCTGTTGTTGAGGGGGAGTCTTTGCTCAAGAGAGGGCCATTCTGGAGAGATTGCACTGTATTTACAAGGAAAATTTTGTTGTTGATTAAAACAGATAACTATATTAAGTGTTGTCGTTAGACAGTTGTGAAATTTGGTTTGAGTAAAAAAAGACAAAGAAATCTGTTGTTTTTTTTCCTGTTTTTTTTTAAGTAACATTTTATTAACCTATTTTTGTGCCTTGATCTAGTGATTAGTGCACTGGACTCATAACCTGGCAATCTGGGTTCAAATCCCAGTGGTGGCAGGTCATATCCTTCTATGAAAATTTGACAAAATGATGATTTTCCTCCATATGTGGAAAGGTAAGTTAGTTACCAGCTGCTGTATATAACTGAAAAATTGTTGAAAAATGGCGTTAAACCCAGTGAAACAATAACCCATTGCCACATTTAAGGTCTGTCTGTTCACTGAATGACTGTTGCGAACAGTGTTTCAGTTGAACGGATATCAGCTGACAATTAACCTAATCAGTGTTCCAGGTTTTTGTATCAGAACTGACCTTGTCCTCTGCAAGAAACTGCTGACTTTTCCGCATGATAGTTTAGCAGAATACATTACATCCCAGGTTATTAAATTGTATATATATTATGTGTTCTCAAAATAGTTTTATGTTTTGTCTTGTGGTAAACCATACAACCATACATTTTCCAGTATGACTTTGATGTAAAATTTGCCTTACAAGAGTTGAAACATAGTTCAAAACTAAATGATCCAAATATTGGATGTTTGCCTGAAAACTATACTAGTGGTTGATTAATATTTTTACTTAACATTGAAACTTTTCGTAAATAAAATAAATAAGCAGAAATTCCTGATTTGAAATTGGTCACGAATTTGTAATTTCCAAGGATTTCATTCCATTAACGTAATTGTAAAATGTTTTCGTAAAAGATATGCATGGTTTGTAAAATGTTTACAAATGTAACTAATGATTCTTCACTATACTGTATAATGACAATACTGGTCTTATTATGAGGTTTTATTGTACATAAACAATTTTAACCGTGACTCATGTATGTGTTATGAAATAATGTTAAAGCATTAAGTTTTCAGGCTTTATAAAATTGAAATAAAATACCCTAATGTTATTGAATAACTATTGTCTCTACTGACTTACCTATGACGAACACAATAGAAAGTGTGTGCTCCAATGACAACCATTGTTCTTACGTGGAAGAGTCAACAAATAGAAAATACGAAGTTTGTGTGATTAAAATCTACCCTTTAAGTCAGTGTCTAATATTTTGGACTAAGCAAATATTTGTTTAGAAGTCTCTCATTAAGTGATTTTTGCTGGGCGAAAAATTGTCCATAAATCTTCAAAGACGATATCAACATGTCACAACGTTACGGAATTAAACAATCATTGAGAAAGTTAGCAGTGAAATACGTTCCTCCGAAAATTGAAGAACCAAAAAAAGCAGAACATATATGCACGCCATGTACCCGGGAACGTCAAGAAATTGAAGCTACAAATTATTGCCCGGAATGTCAGGAAAAGCTTTGCGTCAATTGTACAACACAGCATCGTAAGTTCCAAATTCTGAAGACACATAAGATACTCAACATCAGCGAAGCACCAAGGAAACAAGCTCCAGTTAAAGAAAAGCAAAAATTAACAGACAGATGTGAAACACATGCGAGTAAATTTCTAGACCTATATTGCACGGAACACGACGAAGTTGGCTGTGCTGCCTGCATTGCTATCAAACACAAAGAGTGCCCGGAGGCTGTACATATTACTAAAACATCTAAAGGAATATCTAAGACTCAAATTCCTAAGGAAACGAAAGATGAAATAGCTGCTGTGAAGAAAGACGTATTTATGGTAAAACTCAAGCGATTAGGCGATAAAAGACGATTTAATAAAGAACATGACGACATACTAGCAGCTATAAACTCCTTAAGAGCCCGTATAAATGAAATTTTTGATCGATTAGAACAAGAAGCTAAAGAGAAACTCGAGAAGAAGTTTGAGGTAGATATGAAACGTATCAATCATGATGTGAGAGTGTGCGATGAAGCGTCAATAGCTCTTGATGAAGCTATGAAGAAAATGAAAACTGACAATGATATACAATTATTTATAAACATTAAAAAAGATGCTAAATTGAGCATTAAGCGTGGTCAGTCAGTTATCACAGCTGTAACTGAAAATATTGGGCGTGAAAAAGTGAATTTTACCGTCGATGAGACATTGGATGAATGGCTGAATAATTTAAAAGCTCTAGGAAAATACGATCACGAGCAAAGTGTGTATAAAGGAGCAATATTCGGTAAATTTGATATGGATATGAAAAACGACTCCGAGAAGGAAGATTATGCATTTAATGGTTTACTGAATCTTCCAGATGGCAAAACCGTTATAACTGATTGGAAGAACAGGAAATTGAAATTGTTAGACACTAATTACTTACTGCGAGGACACTGCGATCTTCCGGGAGAACCATATAGTGCGTGCCATGTCAATAATAACCTCCTTGCTGTGACTCTTAGGGATGAAAAGGTTATTCAGTTTGTCGGTATAGACAATTATAAGATGAAATTGGATAAGCGTCTCAAGTTGGATGAATACTGTCGAGGAATAGCTTATAAAAACAACCAATTGTATATAACAGTTGGTGGTGGTGATGGAGAAGTTCAAGGTCAACTTAGGGTTTATTCTTTACATGGAGCATTAGTGCGAGTGTACGAAGAGGATGTACATGGTAAACCATTTTTCGCATCACCGAAAGATGTGCTTATTAGTGATGATGGGTCACGTTTCTTTGTGTCAGATAACAAACGTGGCATTGTTATAGTGACAAAAGATGGTAGGCTATTGTCAGTATTCAATGACTCGTCGCTGAAATCACCATTAAGTCTATGCATGGCTGGAAATGGAGATTTATTTGTAAGTGGCTGTGAATCTAACAATGTGCAGCAATTTACCGCAGATGGGAAAAAGATTGGTGAAGTATTGAACGAAACAGATGGAATTACTCGACCTCTCGCAATCTGCTGTCACGAAAGTGTTAACACCCGACTTATTGTAAGCCTGGAAGGAAGTTTCACAATAAAAGTGTTTACATTACAAGAGCATGTCTAAGTCATTGTGAAACCCTAATTAAACTGTTAGTGTGTCATTACTGGTTGGTTACATTGGTACGGTCATGGACGGGCTTTTAGTCACTTTTCTTTATTAGATTATTAAATTGATATGACTGGCCTATTTTGATGAACAAATGTGTTTCTTTTGATCGAAGACCAAATAAAGGTGTTAATTTTAGCTATTTGTTTCGATTTTTTGCTCGTTTTAGACCCAAGCACAACAAATTCACATCGTATTAGTCATGCATTCATATAAATTATAATATGTATCAGATATTCCCGTGTGTCAGCAAATTGTTTGTAACACAATAATTCTAACGAACTGGTAAGGGAGATAATTCATTACGCGTTGTTTGACAGACGATGCTTTTAACGGGGGAAATACGGAATTTATTAGGTTTTATACATGACTAGTCACGTGAATGTTGTATAAACAAATCATCATGAAAGACCTCACGTACGCGTTGTTGAGTTTACTTTCAGTTTAGCGATTGACTCTAGAAAGAAAATCCGTGTGAGGTAAAACTGTTTTATTTTATTAATTTTGCGGATTGTAATTTTAAATGAGTTTTATCATCAGTTATTTTGATTAATGTTTGGCTTTTTCGTACTCAAATTTCTTCGTTCTTTACAAGAATTGAATATAAGGAAACTTGTGATTTCATTGGCTGTAAATTATTATAATATTAAATTGCTGTTTATTAGCGATAAACTTGTAAATATTAGAGTTTTCTTGTAGTTTTGTATTCTTCATTAAAACAGAACATTATGCTGGCTATATTGTCAAAACTTTTTGATCATTTAATATGCTGGAAGTCGACATTATTTGTGATTCTGAATTCCTGTGTATTATTCAAAATATTATTGATATGCAATGTGAGACAGTGGTGTTCTATCTGTGTAATCAATGTTATATACTGTCTCTAAATATGCCAGTTGCTGGTTGTGATAATCTGTCTGTGAAAAAATAGTTGTGAATATTTTTTCATGGGCTCCATTTTCATTGGTGAGCTGAAAGTGCAGTAATCATTACTGCACTTTCAGCTCACCAATGAAAATGGAGCCCCCCCCCAAAAAAATGTGATGCCCTTCAACTTTTTTAATGGAGGATACAAAAAAAGGTTGAAGGGCATCACACTAGCATTGAATTTTATTTGGGTTACAAATCCACTTGTCTGCTCTCAATTGTGAATAGAAATTGACTCAGGACAAGTTGAAATTGCTGTACACAGAACTGGTTATAATTCATAGCTGGTTATCCTGCAGGATGAGTAGCCTGGAAAAAATTGCCGAGCCCTGGGTTAGCTCATCTAATTGGCGTGTTCTGTTGCTGGCTGAACACTGAACCAGACCCCGCTACAGTAGTCTCTATGAATTCAGTGGGTATCATTATTAAAAAAGGTAGATACGCAGTCAAGTTGAAATGGAATCTAAACATAAATGAACTTGTGTATACAAACTGGAAGAAATTTTATTAATTACCTGAGAAATCAATAGTCAATGTTCATTTGAATGTAAATTGTAAATGCAAGTCTTTGTGAGTTTAGCAAAAGCAACATACTATTGACAGAATGTTTTTTCCATCACTGTGACAGTGATAGTATTATGAAGTCAACTTAAAAAAACAAAAAAAAATACCACATGAAGAACAGATGCATAAATTGGTGATACTTCAGTATTAAAATGCATACGAAATACTTTTTATGTTCGTAAATAGGCAAAACTTTGCATGCAAGATTAATTATATTCAGAAAATTTCATACATTTATATATAAACTACAGTTAGTTTAAATTAAACATTAAATAATAAAAAGCCATTGTACAGAAATATTGTATTCTATTAAGGATTATTCAAGATAAGCAATAGATGAATAAATGGAGGTATAACATCAGGGTTTTCCCTAGACATCAAAAGTAGAGGGTCAAGAATGACACTTGGCTGAAATTGATTTGAAGAGTCAACAAAATTTGCTACTGCTATATAAATGAATGATAATTTTTCAAATTGTCCCTTATTTCTGATTATCATTCTATATTTTTCCCTTCAAAAAGCGCAGATAGTTTTGATAATTCCAAAAATAAATCACTGGTGTATGCTGCCACAGCCTTATTGTTGATAAATAACTTATACACCACCAACCAATCAATACAGGACAAGGTAAATGGAAGTCATTGAAAAAATTAATGCGACAAATGAATAAAATCTTTTAAGTGTTATGTCCCTGAGCGTTCATCAAGCAATATTCAATGTCTAGTATCTGAGATTATCAGAAATATTGTATGAAAGAGAGATGTCTCTTGGACAATTTTATGTCTCAAAATCCTCTCCCAGAGGGCTGTGTCCTGATTTCACATCAAGTCAAATGATTCAGATTTCTAGTACAATACCGGTTGTTTGGTACTATAAAACCACACTTACAGAACACTTTGATGTTCTTTGTGTATTCTGCATTTTACCTTTATAGTGAGACCACCTCAATATGAAAAGTTTTTATCCAAAAAGTAGCGTTAATTTGAAAGTTTTAATGTGCATTCAATGTTTAAGTAAAGTTAAAATAGCCATCTAAACTTTAACAACAGTATACTGCTATTAAAATAATTTCTGAATCTTTCTTCCATTTTATAATCAGGCGCTTCCCCCCCCCCCCCCCAAAAAAAAAAATTCAGCTTACATTAAGGTATTTCTTTCCCCTTTTAGCAAAAATACTGTGTTATTTTTCCCCAAATTTAAGAAAAAGGCCCCATCCCCTACCTGTGAAAACAAAGCCGTGAGAATAAGACATCAAACACAGGAACGCCCGTCAGGGAATAATTCGAGAAATTGATAGATATGATTATATGGCCATGTGATTACTGGTATTACTATACTGTTCCAGTGAGATCTTTCTTGTTCCGTTACATGTGTATGTTGTAGTCTGTTATGTTAATTAAAAAAGAAGAACAGGGCTTCATAAATCATTCACCTCTGTAATTGTTTGTCACAGTTACTTTTAAGATGCTTGGTACTTTAAGATTATTTTGTTTCCTGCTATGAGCAAAAATAAAATTCAGGCCAAATTTTTTCATCTTTTGCTTCTGGGAAAATTTCTGGCCTCATCTAGGGTTGATAGAAAAAATAAAATGAAACCCTTAGAAATGTCATAGTCCTTATGAAAATAAGAATAAAAAATAAAATAACCTTTTCCCTAGGATTTTTCATTTAGGGGACATGATGTCCCTTAGGTTTGCATTTTGGGGGACAAGCACAAAAACTTGGGGGACATTTTTAATTTAGTGAGTCAGGGTTATAGACTGAGGTAGCTACTTCACAGAAACGTTTTAAAGCATAAAGACTGATAACCAGTCAAAAAGGTAGTCGTGTTACATAGACACTTATAAAAAATGTACTGTAAATAGCGTCCAGCTTTTGATCTCAAAAAAAAACTACGTTCCAACTGTGTTTCAAACAAATATGACTGGCAAAACCTATTACTAGACTATTACTGCATGATTTTAAAGATTTTTTCGGAGGGGAAGATGCCTTTAAACGGCCCCTGCTATATAAGGAAAAAAACCTTGTATTACCAACAGATAAATTTAGTGTGGCCTTGATCAATATTTCTCTAAAACCCATGTTACTGATCATATACTGATCTTGGTGACATATGTGCTAAATGATGTTGTTTACTACATAAATTTACAAGTAATCTATATTATTCAGAATTTCTTACACTTCATAAATGAAAAAAGTTGTTTTCCGAGCTAATCGTAGTGTTATCTTCATATTTGTCAAAATTACAAAAATATGTCGGGATGAATGATATGTCTGGAATGTTTTTTTCCGTTCAAAATATAAAACAAATGAACTTAATATTCCCAAAAAATTTTCGATGTTGATAAAACTATCTGCTTCATTGCCATCGTGAATATATAAGCAGTTATCCCATATATTATTTTATTTTAAAATGTAGTTCGCCGTTCCATTTACCCATTCACTTGATTCAAGACGTAGCAATTACATTCATTAACAATGTCACAGACTAGTCTCAGATTTTACTGAAAATATGGATCTTATTGGTTTTAGTGAAAAATCAGTAAATACAAATTTCTGTACGGTAATGCTCCTGTGAGAAAGCACTTACGCAGGTGAATTTATGCCCTTACTTTATCAACTGATAAAATATGAGATTATATTTATCGTGATAATTAAGCTTTTGACTCTTGAGAATTTGGACCAAATTTACAAAGTAATTAGAAGTAAATTTAGAAGTGAATTTCGTCCACTTCTCGAATTATCATCAACCTAGGGTCATTTTTTACCCTCAACTTTTGACATCAAGTCAAAATCCTGAATTGTAAATATCACCAAGGTTTAATGTCACAAAAATAGCTGTGATCATTTAGATACTTTTCCAGCTTTGATTTAGGAGGGAGACGTAGGTAAGCTTACCCCTGGGTAGAGCCACTGATCTTAGGTAAGCCAGCCGGACAGCTTCCTCACATGTTAAAATTGGTCCCGGTGGGATTCGAACTCACATAGGTGAAGGACTAGTGATTATAAATTAGAGACTACCACCACTTGACCCAGTGGCCTCTGTAAATAGCAACAATAGGTAACATTTTTTAATGATTCTGAACTTGAATTTTTTGGCAAGATTTTGTCTTCCTAGATTTTTTTATGCGAATTTGGAGTTAGCTCCCTTTAAAATTTGAATTCATGGAGATGAAGTGTACTGTGGTTGTACTCATTTTTGAGGGGATTTAAATTTGTGAATTTTGTAGGTTGTCCTTGAAAATTTTATTTCTCAAAAATTCAAAATCTACATAATTATGTCCCACAAAGTTACTATTTTAGTTAGTACCACAGTAGTTGAGCACAAAAAAGCCTGAAACTCAATAACCACATATTTGTTAATGCATTCCTACATATTTAATTACTATTTTAAAAGCTTGTTTACTTCTACAATTTTATGTGCGAAAATAAAATCTATTTTTACAAACTTTTACAAACAATAATTATATCAACAAATTGCCCTTGAACTTCCGTAAAAGTACTTAGCATGTCTTGATTAACCTATATTCTGTACTCTTGTCAGTTGAATTTCTAATTTGTCTCAATTTATTTGAATTAAATTATATAAAACATCTAAAGTGATTTAGGATTTAGCACCTATGTTACATTGTATGCGCTTATAATGCAAAATGCAAAGAGTGGAGAGTGTTTGTTTGTGCTTGGAGTTAATGAATTATCAAAGCAAATCTTATAAAAACGTGCAAATTTTTGTAAGAGGGATAGTAGGGTACACAGCGTTTTCCCCTGAAAGTTTCTGTGTAAGGGTCCCAGGGAATCTCTGTACAATATTTTTTGGTGGTCTTTGGG
Source organism: Lutraria rhynchaena (assembly GCA_008271625.1). Lineage (NCBI taxonomy): Eukaryota > Metazoa > Mollusca > Bivalvia > Venerida > Mactridae > Lutraria > Lutraria rhynchaena. The sequence goes on along the minus strand of VIBL01000069.1, from coordinate 1,430,956 downwards.
AAAAATTAAGGGTTCCAGGTATTTTCAATGACTTTGTTTATGACCACCTGATCTCTGAAATAGTTTTGCTCAAAGGATAAAATTATGCTAAGGAGAAATAAATCAGTGAAATTCCTGTTATGAATGAAAGAAAAAGGATTGCTACGATTGGTTGATAGTAGCACAAAATTGGTGTCAGTATAAATTTAAACCAATGACAGCCATTTTAACATTTATCTTGAAAACTAATTGTAAACATTCTTAGCAAGAAGTCAGATATGAATCAATTTGAAATTAATTGAATCAGAAGTATCAGATATTGAATCAAATTAAGTTTCTGGTGAATCAGTACAGGTCTACTTTTTTGATAACAAAAAGGGCTTGACAAATCCCCTAATCTGCTCATAATTACATGTAGAATTTACAAGTCCAATGCACTAACCATTTTGACCATGGCTGCGGCCTGAATATTCCCTGATAAATTCACCCAGGACTTTATAGTTAAAGTTTTTTTTTCAGTTAGTTGTGTTTCTGTGTGACAGATCTTCTGATACATTAGATGAGGATTTTTATTACATTTTTGTGAGTCTCAAATTTTAGGGTTCTCAGAAAGGGTCTGGAGCGTGAATAGGGAGTTTGTTGCTTATAAGGAAATAATTGGTATATCTTCTAAGAGCAACTTTGTTTACATGCATTAAAGTAATTATTTATGTATTTTTTTATCATGAGACCAATTTAAATTTGCAAATGGTGATTCATTATAATGTGTTCGTTAATTGCTCTCTAATGTTGTGTATTTTCTTTAGTTGTTTGTGTTAATTTTTGGAAGTAATTGATCTCATTAAAGTAATATCTATTATTTTACCTACCAAGCCTGCCTGCTTTAATTGGATCTTACGGCCATGCATTCAAGGTCACTGTGATTTTAAATTTTTATTAACAAATCAACCTGTTGGTATCAAACAGTATCTTTTGAATTATTTTGTCAGTGATATAAACTTAAGTGATGGTATTTATTCATCAATGCTGTTTTGCAAACCTTGACAAGACAGAAATTAAAAGTTGTGTGTCTCACATTTCAATATATTGCTTAGAATTTATGGAAAGAATTTTTTTGCAAGAATTTTTTTTTGTCATACTTAAACATTTCTAATCAGTGTGTGATTGTGTACTTATAAGTAATACCAAGAAATAGATGACACAGATTTCATGTATTTTGTCTTTTAATTGTGAAATCGTGATAAACTTTAGCTGAATTACTCAATTTACAGTCATTTACGTAAGTTATATTATGCCTAGAGAATACATTACTGATGTATCAGTATATCGGATCACATATCAGAACACCACTATATAGTTGGTAAAATAAACATATTGATGTACAGCGCAACCTCTCCAAAGCAAAACCTTTTGGGAGAAGCAAAATTATGTTGTTGTTGAAAGGTTGTTGCTCTAGAGAGTTTAAATTAATGGTTAAAAAAAGTGGGGGGAAAATCATGTTGTTGATGGAGGGAGGTTGTTGCACAAGAGAGGGCCGCTCTGGAGAGGTTGCACCTGATGTATCGGATGACTCTATTATTAAATGCCTCAGTTGCCAAATTAGGTGAAAAAAAGATTTCAAATAACATTTTGGCTGTTGTAATTATGCTTGCTTGTCAAAAGCAACCAATACCTTTTATTCAATAATAAATACATTTCCATCAACAGTTTCTCATTTCAAATGAACTTAATGAGGTTTATCTAGAAAGCAATATTTACATCGAAATACTGATTTCAAATGTACTTAATGCCAATGTTCGCAGTGATAATAGTTCATACAGTCATGAAATCCAGGACATCTGAAGCAAAAATGTCAAGGTTTACTAATACAGTTGGTGATAAAATATTGCCCTCAAATGAATGTTTACAATTTCGGCAAATACTTGGTCGACAAAAATCGACCCTTTTTTTAACTATTTCCAAAATACAAAATAATTTATTGAATCTGAAACTTTCTTGATTGGATTAGACCAGCTGGGATTCTGGCCAATCAGCTGGTCTCGCGTTTGTCATTAATGAAAATATTTGATATTATCGACGAATATTGAAATGTTGAAATACTCTTTGCCATCAATAATCTTGATATTTCTTTTTTCATTTTTTATTCCACCTTACTTTCTAATATAAGCATGTAATGTTAATAAAAAAATGCCTGCCTTCCTACCTTCTGTCAAGTTTGGGTCGCCACAACTGCAAACTTGGTTTTTAATGTAATTTCCTTACCTTTTGGATTTAATTAGTACAATTGATTGTGAGAAAAACATTGCTGACATAATTTCATATTGTTGCAAACCTTTTGTTATTTACAGTTTTTAACGGTTTGATTTTAAATGCATACAGTATTCATTGTATGTAGTTAAACCCTTTAGGCTGCAACTGTAGTCCAGTGGTTAGTGCACTGGACTCGCCGCAAGTCATACTTGTATGTGAAAATATGATAAAAATGTTGATCTCCATATGTGGAGAAGCTGCTGGCTCCTTGTGGACGGGTAAATTAGTATTAGATCGAATATACAGTCTAGGAAAACTGGCTGTGTGTATCAGTGTGTATTGAAAACGGCATTTAACCCAATAAAAAAAACTTTAGATTTTTTTTTGTTTTATACCTCTTTAAACTAAGTAATTAAGCCCAGGATTATAGGTTGGTTACCTATGAACAGTGGTTAGTTACCTAGGAACACAGGTTGGTTACCTAGGAACAGTGGTTAGTTACCTAGGAACACAGGTTGGTTACCTTGGAACAGTGGTTAGTTACCTAGGAACATAGGTTTGTTACCTAGGAATGGTGGTTTGTTACCTTGGAACAGTGGTTAGTTACCTAGGAACATAGGTTTGTTACCTAGGAATGGTGGTTTGTTACCTAGGAACAGTGGTTGGTTACCTAGGAACAGTGGTTAGTTACCTAGGAACACAGGTTGGTTACCTTGGAACAGTGGTTAGTTACCTAGGAACATAGGTTTGTTACCTAGGAATGGTGGTTTGTTACCTTGGAACAGTGGTTAGTTACCTAGGAACATAGGTTTGTTACCTAGGAATGGTGGTTTGTTACCTAGGAACAGTGGTTAGTTACCTAGGAATGGTGGTTTGTTACCTTGGAACAGTGGTTAGTTACCTAGGAACATAGGTTTGTTACCTAGGAATGGTGGTTTGTTACCTTGGAACAGTGGTTGGTTACCTAGGAATGGTGGTTTGTTACCTTGGAACAGTGGTTAGTTACCTAGGAACATAGGTTTGTTACCTAGGAATGGTGGTTTGTTACCTTGGAACAGTGGTTAGTTACCTAGGAACATAGGTTTGTTACCTAGGAATGGTGGTTTGTTACCTTGGAACAGTGGTTGGTTACCTAGGAACATAGGTTTGTTACCTAGGAATGGTGGTTTGTTACCTAGGAACAGTGGTTGGTTACCCAGGAACATTATATTTGATCCACCTTATGACTAAAAGTCAGACTGTTTATATGATTCATTAAGGTTAAAAGATGTGACGAATGATTTTTATTTTAGGATTTCGAAATACTGGTGTTTTTATACTTCACAATGCTGATAAGTGAATGTCATGTGATTTACTTGTAATCTGTACTGGCTTTATGGCTAGCATTCACTTTTCAATTGATATTTTATTTGTTCTTTGTTTAAGCAAATAACTTGATGGGATAAAATATTGTATGTACATAGTTTTGTACTGAAGTGTATTAAACAAGTAAGATAGGGACTGTTTAACTTGTCTCTGGGAATTTTTACCTTTTACAGTAAAACCCCTGTAAATTGGACCCCTTCCGGACTGATCCAAAAGTCTGGTTTTCTGAAAATTCCGATTTTCAGAGAATTCTGGTTTCTGGGGTGTCTGATTTTCAGGGGTTTTGCTGTACATTGTATAATAGCTACCTGAGTAAGCAGATCCAATCCTAATCCGTAATGGTTACTATTTTCCTTTATCCTGAGGAATTATGCCCGAAATTTACATATCAAGAAATTGTACTTTAAAGTCTTATCAAATGATTGATTTTTCTTCCATTTGTTGCCTGTTTGTGAATTTATGTAATAAAGGGTCGTTCAAAACTGTATATGTGTAAAAAAGTCTTAATTTAAGTGCTAAACAATGCAATTTTTTTCCAGTTTGGTCAGTACTGGTATCTTTCACAAAGTGTGGAAAAAAAACACTTTGTCTTTATATTGTCCTGTTTCCTGTTGGGTCTCTCTGGCTGAGCAGTTATGGTCTTTGACTTGTAATCTCTAACCCCTCACTACTCTGAGTTCGAATCCCACCCAGGACCAAATTTCACATGTAAGGAAGCTGTCCAGCTAGCTTATGGAAAATCGGTAGTTCCAACTAGGTGTAAGCCTTGCATCTTCCTCCTCTGTTAAAGCTTGAAAACTTGCCAAATGACCCTAGTTGTTGGAGTTATGTTAAACCCCAGTGTCCTGTCTCCTAGTTTTGTAGGGTTATAATTTAGGCCTCTGTTAAACTTGGACTGATCAAGCACAATTTCTTCATTTTAGCATTTTGTCTTGATTTTAATGCATGAAGTAGCAAATTACTGAAGTTTATAATGGATTGCTTATATTTCTGGACTCAAAAATCCACTTGTCCTCTCGTAATTATGAGTAGAAATTGCTTAAGGATGAGTTGAAATTGCTACTAAAACTCCAAAGCAATCCCCTTTGGGAGAAGCAAAATTATGTTGTTATTTAGAGGTTGCTTCTCTAGAGAGTTTAGATTAATAGTTAAATCGACTGTCAGAAAAATCATGCTGTTGTTGAAGGGAGGTTGTTGCTGAAGAGAGGGACGCTCTGGAGAGGTTGCACTGTAGTTAAAATTCTTAGCTGGTTGTCCCGCAGGATCAGTAGACGGAAAAAAACTTGTCGAGCCCTTTATTTTACCTTCTTGGCTGTAAATTAATGTAAATAAGCTTGGCCTTATTCCATGTCAAAAGTTAAAACCTTTATTCATTAAATCCCTGCTATCATAAGTTATAATGTCAACAATCTTAATGCCATTTTAAATTGATTATGATTATATGATTGTCATACCTCATTCAAATTCTCTTCTTTAGTACTCATAAGGTAGCTTTTCATTCCTGGGGTCTGTTTTATGGTCATATTTTAGCTCAGATTGCATTCTTCAGGTGTAGAGATCTTATTACCCCTTGCTAGTTAGTAATTTGTTTAATTTTAAGCTGTATTTAAGTTATGACTATTAAACGAGTCACTGATTTGTTTGGTTTTACTAAATTTACCATTCTCTGTTTATTAAATCAATACCATAACTTTCTACTCTATGTACATTTTGTCTCTTAATTTATTCAATGGCATACTATTGTATGGTCACTCATGCTTGCTCTTTCGTAGAGGTATTTCGTAAGTTCATAAATGAGGACAGTTGTGTATGTTTAAAACTTATATAGCCTGTGTGGTTAACCGAAACTTTTAACTATTTTAACTATGTTTGTACTATAGTTACATACTCAACTCGGTTAAATATATGCAGCAATTATTTCATTTTAATCTTGTGCCGAGAGTGAGGGATTTTGGTATTAAATGAGGTAACTTGATTTCTATTTCCAATCTGAAGGAATTATTTGTGTTAGATGTGAGTTAAATTAAGGGCGTGTGTCAATCACAGGACTTAGGACTAACACGTGACTACGATATACTGTTATATCTATATTTATGAGGTAATGTTATATCGTCATTATATTTATTAAGCTTTATATACCTTTTGTTATATTGAGTGAATGTTTTAGACAAAAATAATTTCCAAACCCGTACGTCATGTATACAGTTCTTTTTTTTCACTGGATTGTAATGTCACACCTAAGTAAGAATGAAGATACACTATATAAACAGTATAAACCTAGGAATCCAATTTCTGAATTGAACCGTGGACTCTCATTGACTCGACTCTCTGGATTGCAATTTGCACAAATGCATTAATTGTCGTGTGAGTAAAAGAGTCAATATCGAACAGGTTACCTGCTTATTGTTTGAGCATTCAAATTTATATGGTTCTGGCCTGGTGGAATTAAACATAAAAAAAAACCATCGAACCTGGAGCGAGGAGTTTCAGTTTACCAGAGTTTACGAGAGGGCTTGATAAATCTACTCGTCTTCTCGTATCTATGAGGAGAAATCAACTCAGGACAAGTTGAAATTGCTGTGGAACTCATCTTGCAATATGAGTACTTCTTTATACCTCCACAAACAAAGTTTGATTTTTCTTTTGGTACAATTTAATTTTAAATATTAATTTAATCTCTCTAGAGTAACAACCTCTCAACAACAACATAATTTTGCTTCTCCAAAAGGGTGTTGCTTAAAAGGTTGCACTGTATCGATCATTTCTCAGTGTTGAAGAAATGTTTTCAGGGTTAAACTTTTAATCTACCTGATATTCCCCATCAACTTAAGTGTATTTTTACTTAATTTAATTGAATCTGTAGAGTTTCATTAAGGTGGCATGTTTGACTTAATACTTAAAGAAAACACATAAAAATATCACATAAAGTTATTTACAAAGATTAAATATTATACTTTCATATTACGCAACAAAAAAATCTAACTGAATGCGCAAAAATAGTGTTTTATTGCGATAAACACAGTACGCCTTTATTGACTTTTCTTTATCTGGGAGAATCATCTAGGGGACGGTGCTGTATGGGGCTCCATAAGGTATAAATTAGTATCAATCCATACATTACTTAGTATTGCTAGCATAATATTGACCTAAGAGGTTAAATTGATAATGTTTACTGAAATTTATCTATTCCGGCATCATTTAAGTACATTTTAATGCAATGTATAGAACTGCGACATATTTAAATTGCCAGTTAATACTGTTAGATTTAGTAACAAATATCATTGTTTCACTATTTCATTGACATAATCAATAAACCAATTTTATTTTAACATAGCCTTTAATCAAAAAAAGCTGTGCATCTTTGGTGAAATAGTGAAAACTATACCAAACAAACTATTGTGTAGAAAATGCAGCTTCTTATGGACATCGGACAAGCATAAACTTCGAAATTACGTAATTCCATTATATAAATCCTTTAAACTTTTTGTGTAAGTCTGTTTTTAAATTGCTAAATTAACGAAGCAAACATATTTCTTACTAAACAATTTAAAGTCGTATTTTATAACAAATATATCACTACTACTTGTTTAACTAATGGTAAAGTTTTTGAATTCATTTTCTCAATCAGCAATTTTCCCTGTAGAGAGCCTCTCTATAAGTGTGGTATCTGACGTGTTGCATGCGGCGTTTGTACAATATGATACTATTTTGACAATAATAAGTAATTAAAACTCTTATTAGACACCGAAGATGGGAGTGGTTTCAATAATTGAACGATCAACGACTTTGATTGGCTATCAAAATTGAATGGGTTGCATTAATTAATGGAATAATTGTTGATTACCTGTAAAGATATCTGATACTTCTATTGTTAATTTCTCACTTAAAAAACACAGTAAGTGTCATTTTTTAATAATACCATATTTTGTAGTTGAAATGCTTATCTAGGGAACAGTGTCTCAGAATTTTGATATTTGCTTTGTTTTTAATCTATGGCGTATTATGTAATTGTCAACAGGGTTCAAATTACGGAGTTTCTTTAAAGTCAAATATCTGATGAACAGAGGACGTAATCAAAAATCTGAGGCATGGTTCCCTGCATGATACCGTGATTGTTATTTTAAGGCTAATTGTTGTAATATATCCTTATATACAGGGTAGTTATTGTCATTCAAAAATATGTCAATTACGTGTGATATTGATTTATAGAAGACCGACCAAGGATAATATTTATTTCAAATCATCTGCAATGGACTCTGTATAATAGGTTTATTAATGCATACAATTATGGTAAACTTTTTAAAACTGTAAATTAGCGAAACTTGATATCACCAAATAGCCACTCATGCTACCTTAAGGCAAAGTTATATTGATGAATGATAACGGACAAGTTACTATTGATTGTTGACTATGTTCCCTGCTGCAAGCATCTTTTTAACACTGATGTTAAGTGATATGGTAAACATTAATGAGGGGCACTATTAAACTTATGATATCGCATGCTAATCCTTCTGAAACTTTTACTGCTGAAGATAGACTTCTTGAATTCTTTAAGGGTGGATTTTAATCAACAGCGAAAACCACAGGTTTGCAATATGTTTCAGTTAAAATTTCTAATTATTTAAATGAACCGGTTTAATAATCTGTCACAATTTCTTCGTACGATTGCAATTTTTGTTTAGTTCTTTGTCCAATTAATTTATTATCAAATTCCTGTGATTTATTACGAAGCAAATTGAATTAATTGTCTTTGAAGAATTTGAATCTAAATTATGACCTGTTTGCTCTTGAACATTGTTTTAAAGACAAATAGTGTGGATATGTTTCAGAGCATTTTTGTCCTATCTCACATTTATGCGAAGTTTGGCTCTGTTCTTAATTGAAAAAAGCCTTCTTTTTTCCAATTTTCAAAAAAAAAATCCCACATTGCTGCAAAAAAATGGTAAATAAATCTAGAAAAAAAGTGATTAATAAGCACCTGCTGATTTCTGAGAAAAGCCACACAGTAGCAGTTACCTTGATATGTGTTACATCACACTCTGATTTTAACGCTACATGCTATATTCTAATATCAACAGATTTCATGTAAAATGTCACACAATAGCAAGTATTACTTGAAGAAAATATATCTCAAATTTCCAAAATGTTTCAAAATGCTGCATATTTTTTCCTAACTTAAAGCCAGGGGCCTTTTTTACCAAAATGGCTGGAAAAGGCTCTGTATTTGCTTATGAAATTATTGCAGTGTTATAACAATTCTTGATCAATCTTCTGTACCATGTCGTGATAATAGGCCCCTATTGATTGTGATGAAATTTTATCGCGTGGCATCTCAACTTCTCTGGTATTCATTATTGTGATAGTTTAAGTTATAAATCGTGACATATTCTCTTAAAGATGATAAAAATAATGACATTTCAAGGAGGCGTTGATTGCGTATTACTGATTTTTGTATTTGGAATCTTCTGAAATTCTTTGAATAGAACTTGGATGCTTAGTGTGACTTTTGTAGCCCTAGAACACGCTTGACTGTAGCTACATGGTTAAAAGTTTTCGAGAATTTTCCAGAACCTCAGTTTTTTCCTAGTTCTAGACCCTGCTGGTTTTTATTGTTTCTGCAGCACCAAGGTTAAGATTTCCAGTTTTTTTGAAAATTTTCAACTTTCACCCATTAGTAGCTATACAGTGTCATCTTGAACAGGTTTAACAGTAGTTGTATAGTGTCATCTAGAACAGGTTTAACAGTAGCTGTAGAGTGTCATCTAGAACAGGTTTAACAGTAGCTGTAGAGTGTCATCTAGAACAGGTTTAACAGTTGCTGTATAGTGTCATCTAGAACAGGTTTAACTGTAGCTATATAGTGTCATCTAGAACATGTTTAACAGTAGCTGTTTAGTGTCATCTAGAACACGTTTAACAGTAGCTGTATAGTGTCATCTAGAACATGTTTAACAGTAGCTATATAGTGTCATCTAGAACACGTTTAACAGTAGCTGTGTAGTGTCATATAGGACATGTTTAACAGTAGCTATATAGTGTCATCTAGAACATGTTTAACAGTAGCTGTTTAGTGCCATCTAGGACAGGTTTAACAGTAGCTGTATAGTGTCATCTAAGACATGTTTAACAGTAGCTGTATAGTGTCATCTAAAACATGTTTAACAGTAGCTATAGTGCTTGGTTCATGTTTTTTGTTAACATTTCAGGGATGTAGAAATGTTTTCATGTAGCCGTTAAGCTTCTAAAAGTAGAAGGGAGGCTTGGGAGGGTTTCCATGCAGTTTTGTGTCTGTTGTTTCGGAAAAAGTAGCTGGCGAGAAAGTTTAAATAGTTAGTTGATTTTTCCTAAATTTAAACTAGCTGACTGTTTTAATATGTTTAATATGGTGTTTCTGATAAAGTCAAGAAATTTTTTTTAATAAGTGGGGTTTTTTTTAACAGGTTATTAGGTTTAGCAAAATGAGGTTGACACTTAATAAAATACAAAATAGAATGGCCTTAAAGAATTCTGAATCTTTATCTTTTAATATTCATAGATAAAACAGGACTATAAATCAGTGTAATTTTCATTTTATGATGTCTTCATAAGATAATCCTGAATTTTATTACGATTTAATAATACAGCCTGTTATTTTACATCTAAAATTTCATTTGACTGGATCAAAATACCACAAATTTTGGTATTATGGTGGCAACTGTATCTTTGATTGTGTCGGAAATTGAAAGTTAATACTATAGTGGGTGGGTGACCTGTTTCCTGAGATAATGATTCAATTATTGCAACAAGATTGAATTTCTGTGTGTCGCACATTCTATTCATCTCTGATTTTGGTCCAGTTGAAATTAATCTTACTACAGAGGTCATCCTTAAAAAATTGTGTGTTTGCTGTAATGCGACCCAGCATTTTTTCTGTGAGTAGGTAGGGATTTTTTTCTTTTGAAAAATGCCTGGAAGCAATTACTAAAAATAACAAAGGGGTAAAAAAAAATATTTACCTAGAGGGTTAAAAAAATTTGAGTTGTGGCAAGTTTTATGAGTCGGTCGTGTTACAGCAAACATATTTTTTTTAAGGATGGCCTAAGCTTTAATTAGTACAAGTTCTCCTCCAATCAACAAATCCTCTATTTTGGTCCTACTATGATTTTGGCAATGGTTACTTTATAATTAGGTTCTTGTCCAAATTTTAAGAAAACATGGTAGATTGATAGATTTTGTATTTTATTTTTTTACTCTTGATATTGCAAACATTGTGAAGTTTTTTCAGGCAATACTCATAAAAAACTTAGAATTGATCAACTTCAGAATTCATTTGCATAAGCATTTTGAAAGACTAGGAATGTATGATTGGTGCCATGTAGTTTTGCGCTCAGCTAGTCATATTTGGATTTTGTAAATGAAATACCCCTGTTGTTAAATATTGGAAATGTGGAATCAGATAATTGGCCTTATTAATACATTATGACCCTCTTGCCTGAGGACTGGCTATTGATAATCATTTGTGTGGCTATACTTAAAAATTCGTCCTTTGAGATAACCCAGGAACTTGTGGACTGTAACAGTACATGATTGGGTTTATTCCTACAAATTTAAATGGTGGCCTTAACCCTTTTGCTGCCATACGGATGGGTAAACCCATCTGCCCCAGTTTCAGCATATTTGCGTACAGGATGGGTATAAACGGGCGCCTCCGGGGACCCCTCCAGAATATTTTCTACTAAATTAGCACCCCAAAATTTTACAGATTTGTCAATTTGTAGAAATTCTTAATATTTTTTTAAAAGGTGTAGAGGCGTTTTTTTGGAAGAGGGGTCCATCTATACATGAATACCAGTACATAGTATTTTTAATGAATTGATTATTTATGACTAAACACCATAAATATTATTAGCCATGGATACAATAAACAGACGTTGATAAAGATTTCCCATGATAAAATCTGGCATGTTTATCTATGAAGTGTTGTTGTGTTATTCAAATCAATAATTCATAACTGCAACAGATTTAGTTTGCAGCCAAATGGTTCCACAAAAGGATTCAGTTTTGCCCTTTTGTTAACCAGGTTATGAAAATGGTGAATGTCGATGGATGGACACGCTGGTGGGCGTCCACAATTTCTTCAGCTCGCAACTCCTCCTACATTTCTCAAGGGATTTTGATGAAATTGTCACATAATTAACATCACCAAGTACCCTAGTGTTTATCGTCAGGGTTTTGTGATTTTATCTTTTTTTTTCGGAATTATGGCCCTTTGTTTATTTTGTGCGCATGTAATATTCTGTATTCAATTTCTCATGAAAACCTGGTTTTGTGACAGTTGCTGTTATCTTGTTATTGACTTGACCAATTGATATATCGACCAGAAACAATGTTTCGTGCTAACATGTACTCTTAAAACTTATAATGGCTCTCCCTTAATTAACACTCCCACTCTTTTTACACAACATATCATACAGACGTAATTAATATTATCACTGGAAAAATTGTACAAAAAAATTATTCTGTGAAATATTCACTTTAAAGGCATTAAATTGGGAGTGTTCAGTGTTATTCAATGTATGGTGCACCATTATTATGCAAACTGATGATAATGGTTGATTATTGTACATTGCTGGTAAAATATCAATCAGGCTGATTGAAAAATAAAAAAATTAGGGCGTAATTTCAAGTTATTTTCTTATTTCTGTGTAAGTTTATCAGTTTGTTGCTGCACAAAACTGTAAAAAAATATTTGGGATATACAAAAACATCACTATGTTAACGTGGCTTTGTTTTGTTCTGTATTGTACAAAAAAAAATGCTGAAACAATTAAATGTAAACCTGTTATACATATATAATGAACCCTCACACAGTGACCACCTCAATTTTACAACCACCTATCTATAATGACCTTATTTTCAGACCTGCTTCCAACAACTCCCCTATCATTCAACTTGATAATGAGACCACTTTAATATTACTACACACTTTTCAGGTCCTGAATGTGGTCTCATTATCGAAGTTTTACTAAATGTATTGATTAATAATAATTGTATTGTTATGTATGAATACCATTGTCTCTGTATGGTCTTATAATGACGTGATTTTGTCATATGAATGAATAGTCGTATGAATGAATGACCTGTTCCTTGTAAGAACAGATTGATAAAATGACGTCTGTTCACAATGTTCCTGGAATTTCGTGTTTGTTTAGTGCGTATGTGGTAAGTAAATAATTTGTGATGATGAGTAAATATACTAAGACTCGCATTAATATTGGTCAGAATGATCAATTATACCGCTTATCTCCTAATAAACCAGAGGTATTACGTTTTAATGTACTTCTTCTGAAATTCATAAATTTTTTTTTTAATGTTTTTTGATGCATTTATTAGGATTTGGCGAACCATTTAAGCATTTATGATGGGTCGTAATATTTTCTTTTCCGGACAAGATGGGTGGGGCATTAATAAGAGTCTAGCTATTTTGATCACTGCATTGTCGTTATTGTGGGGAAAAAGCATTAATGTAGCCTATTACTCCAACAATTAAAGATATCAACACGACATTGAGAATTTTTTATCAAAATTATACCTTATCAAGTTTGAACTCAAAATCTCAGATGTGGTCCCTGGTTGGTGACTTGTAAAACAGAAGAGGGTTGATGCCACTCTGTGGAGCTCTAGTTTACCTCTCACATTAATTTAAGGACTATCATTCTTATCATGTATAAATATGACAAGAGGACAGGAACTTCAATGATAAGGATCGTATCAAACCTTGTGTCTAAAGTCAAGGGGCACATTTTTTCCGGCTGATACCGGATTTCCAGTTTTTTAAGAGCTCTGAGGATCGTTTTTCCAAATGGTCTAAATCTATTGAGAAATTTTGGGGCTGGTGGGGAGGTGTTTTCCTGCGGCATGTAAATAGTAAAGTGTCAAGGTGGAGTTATCTATTGTTTTTAAGATCAGAATGAAAGGGAAATAACTCTTTATTCATTAATGACAGATTTTAAAAGGAGGCTGCATTTTGTCAAATGTGGGTCAAGGAAGGGGAGGGGGGGGGGAAATACGGCGTTTATGAGATGTTGGCTTATTCAGAAATTAGTTTAGTCCATAAGTGTGTGTATAATGGCAACTGTGCACAAAAGTCATTTTTTGATGACTTGTTGACAAGTTTTGCTGTACTCAGAGACCATCTTGTGGAACTTGATTTTGCGTGTTAATGATGATACATCAAATGTTATCTGAGAATTTCTGCTTTGATGGTCTGCGACTGGTGTTATTGTATGTTGTTATAATTGTATAGATTACAGTATGGGATTGTTTCTTGAGATTTTCCTGGTTTTCTGGAAGATTTTGTCTCATTATATTACTGTAACTTTGATGTTTCCTTGACATATTGTGAGGAAATATTGCCTGTTTCAATCTTAAATTTTGTCGTACCATAATCTTCATATTGGCTGTGACGATAGTCCAGTGGTCCAGTGGTTAGTGCGCTGTACTTGTAGCCCAGAGATCCGGGTTTGAATCCCGGTCGCAGCAGGTCATTCCTTTCTATGAAAATTTGACAAAAATGTAAATTTTCCTCCGTATGTTAAACCCCAGTAACAAGGTCACATAAAACAAACAATTGATGTCTTGTTTCAAACATATAAATGCCCCTCCCTGTGAAAATTTAGAGAAAATTTGAAACTGTCATTCACTGATAGTGTTTTAATGATCAATCAGATTATATTCAAGGCATTCATACTCATCGGTATAGTAAGACCTTCATTAAAAAAAGATTATGTTTGGTGTAACACGACTGACTCATGAAAATCGCTGAAACTGAACTTTTTTTAACCCTTGCAGTAAAAAATTTTCTCACCCTTTCATTGTTTATTTATTGCTTTCCATCATTTTCTCAAAAAAAGTCCTACCTACCTACTCACCAAAACTAAAAGGATGACCTAAGTGAACAAGTTGCAGAAAAAAAGTGTCCCATGTGAGAAAAGCTGCATTTATTGGGAAAATCGGTCTATTAGTGTATAACTTGGGGCTGTTTTCAAAATTGGACCCAGAGTAAGGTCACTTGTTTTATATAGATTTAAATATGGGTAATCTTTAGAAATTCTTCTTTTCAAAACTGCATGGTCGAGTTATGTAGCATTGTATATTGGCAGTTTTCAACGATGATAAAAATTTTGGATTTCTTCTGGTTAATTATTTTACTAATAATATTTTATGGCAATATCTTAGTACTTAGGAGTACTTAGATTACGCAGGCTAGTAATCACCAGCCCCTTAACCTTGTGAGTTCCAATGCTACAAACTTAAGAATGTCCGGCTAGCTTATCTGTTTACCCCATGATCATATTTTGGACTCTTCCAAAGTCCAAGCTGATATACAAAACATCAATTCATTTAAGAAAATTGGGTTATTTCTCTCCAACAGAGAGGAAAACATTGTGGCTAAAGAAGCCATTACTCATTACAAGCGATGGCCTCTTTTGCCACAATTTTTCAAAAGTCGTCTGCTTCAGATGCAGGGGGAGAATGCGGTATTATGAGGCAAAGGGTTATGGAAGGTCAGTAGTCCAACCTATGTGAACCCCTGCGGTCTTCCTCCACTGTTAAAGCTGGAGACATGGCCAAGTACCTTGGCTGGTGGTAGGACGTTTAAACCCTCGTTCAAAAATGTACTTTGATTGCAAATTATAATGCATTCATAGGATATTGTTAGGTGTCGACAAAACATGCTTTAAAGATGATCCAATATATATCAATAATTTCACTTATTATAGAATATGAGTGAAAAAATGCGGTTTAATAGATATGAATATTAATATTATAGTTAACAAGCCCAAATACCAATCATACAATTAGCGATATTTTCCTTACATATTAAGAAATGAAAGATTTTTTTAATGACATGAATAGGACTCTGTGTTATAATTATAAAACATGTAAGAACTTTGTTGAATCTTAAAACAAGAAATTGGATATTTTCCCTCTTATGGATTCCATCATTTGTTTGAAGTTTGAATATAACTTGTTTTGTTACTTTGGTAATTCAACAATTTTATCTTTATTTTATCCGTTTACAGTTAAATCTGTACAGGGTTTGTTTATACTGGTTTCCTTATTTTATCAAATAAAGATAACTGGCTAACCCTGTTCTTCCAGCCTAATGAGGCAAAAGTGATGTTTACATACAATATGGCATAAAAAATTGTTTGTTTCTGGTTACCCAACCCCTAATTTTTCCCTGCAAACCTAGACCCTTGACTTTATTAGGCCTAAGGAACAGTACATCCACTTTTTACCCTTCTGCACAAAACTAATCTCAAAGTGGCTTTCATGATTAATAAATGGCCCTTTTTGTAACGTCAGAGTTAAATTTGATAAACCATATATTCCCTTATAAACGCCCCTCCCCTAATAAACGCCCCCCCCCTTTTCAACAAGAGAAAACAAAAGTGACTTACCATGACAGGCTATTTTAAAGCTTAAAGAATCTGATGTTTGGACAATTTTCAAAGGTTAGTCTGTGGTTTAAATTTATTAATACATATTTGGCAACTTGTTTCAAATTTTAATTTTTGTTCTCAATTAAATGCCCCTTCTTTCAAAAATGTAACTCCCCCTGGGGGCATTTATTAGGGAATTACAGTGAATATGAAGTAAAAATTCCTGTAAAATTTGACAAAAATTCACTCGTGAAGTATTTTATTCCTCCACAAAACTTAACAGTACCATTCATGCTTTGCATGTCAAATATCTGCAAGTTCAGTCACACCTGTGTTTGTGGCCACCTTCGAATAAAGGCCACCCTGTGAATAAAGGCCATTTTTGAAAAACCTTCATTTATTATTTAGAAGAAACTGACCTCTGAATAAAGACCATCTGTCAATAAAGACCACATTTTGCCTTTCCCAATGGTGGCCTTTGTTCACAAGTTTGACTGTAAATGTGGGGAAAATGGATTCTGTTAAGAAAGTGGTTTCCTAGAAAATATTTGAAATTTGTAGTTGAATGCCACTTAGATATGATGTAATAATTGTAAAATCTTTCGTGCTATCCACTGAAATACGTGGAAATCATGCCATCTTCAACAAAAAACTTGGTTATCTAATTTTTCCCATCTCTTGTTAATAGAAAATTACTCTCTATGAAGCCTCTAGAGTGTCACACCATTTACATAAACAGAAAATTAAATAAACGAAAATTGAACAGGCATCCTCTCAGGCATTACGATGTTTGTATGATATTACAGTAGAACCTTAAGTAGTGACCACCTCAGTATTACCACCACCTTGTTATAATGACCACCTCAGTATTACCACCACCTTGTTATAATGACCACCATCAGTATTACCACCACCTTGTTATAATGACCACCTCAGTATTACCACCACCTTGTTATAATGACCACCTCAGTATTACCACCACCTTGTTATAATGACCACCTCAGTATTACCACCACCTTGTTATAATGACCACCTCAGTATTACCACCACCTTGTTATAATGACCACCTCAGTATTACCACCACCTTGTTATAATGACCACCTCAGTATTACCACCACCTTGTTATAATGACCACCTCAGTATTACCACCACCTTGTTATAATGACCATTATTTAGACCAGCTATCAATCACTCGTCTATAATTCAACTTGATAAGGAGACCTCTTCGTTATTACAATCGATTTTTTGGGCCCCGAATGGAGGTTAAATTAATAGTTAAATCATACAGTGGGAAAAAATCATGCTGTTGTTGAATGGAGGTTGTTGCTGAAGAGAGGGCTGCTCTGGAGAGGTTGCACTGTATTTGCATGCATAACCTATTCTCTGTATAGTAGGGATATACTTAGAAACTGTGATGTAAATGTGCTTCACTCAAGTGTCATATATAAGTAGTGACAAACACTCTACAGCATGCATTTAATGTAATGTATGTCTGCTTTATTGAACAGAGTGAAAATTTATAATTTTAGAAATGATTTAATCTAAATACAGTGAAACCTAGACAATAATACCACCTTTCAGGGGTGTAGAAATGTTTTCATGTAGTCAGTAAGCTACTAAAAGTAGAAGGGGGTCAAAGGGACAACACCCCCATTGGAGAAAAAGTAGCCAGCGAGAATGCTTATATAGCCAGTTGATTTTTCTGGCTTCTGGCTCATTTCTACACCCCTGACCTTTGTGCAGCTACAAAACAAATGTTCCTACGGGCATTTATTAGTGGATGTCTGGTACATTCTTCCTGGTGTATATATACATAGTGTCTATAGTATATTATGTACATATTTAAGACAACATCATATGTATAGAAGTTGCTGTACAATTTGCAAACTTTACAGTGCTCTAGTTCTTCCTAGTTTTTCTTGTAACAATCAAAATAAAATCATATTTCTCTTTCTTACTTCAGTTTGAAGACCACAAGTACTGCTATCTCAAATCCATCCTGACTGTACCAGTAAGCCATGGGAAACTTTCCTGGACACGCCCTGCCGGGCTCATTTTTTCTCGTGTTTGCACTATGGTGGACCATCCAAATGTTTCACCGATATTATACTGCTCAAAAGAAAAAGACGAAATTTGTTTCTTCTGCAATATTTAAATGTCCCTGCCTGTGTGGCAGGCTGAAGGATTTACCAGTTGAAGCATTTGTGAAAGTATTGTTTGTTGTGATCGGATTCTGCCTTGAGATATACACAGGCTTTAGCAAAGACTGGCGTTTCGTGAATCTTGGCAATGGTCAACATGCTACCATGTTTTTCTTTTTTGGATTAAATGGTATTGTTGACATATTAATTCATTTCAAATTTCCACTGCCTCCAAATATGGATTATATAACGATGGGCATGGGTGTTACGTGCGAATTTATTCTCTTTAAATTTCATCTACATGGTAGGACCGACCTTGATGTGTTGTTACATACTCTTCTTCTTTACGCTATAGCTGCGTCAGTTATATCTGTTGTACTCGAACTGAATTATAGGAACAGCTTAATCTGTGCCCTTAGTCGATCTTACTTCACGATGTTGCAAGGAACTTGGTTCTGGCAAGTGGGATGGATTTTATACCCTCCCTTCGAGAATTCCTTCCATTGGGACGAAAATGACCATAGTCAGATGATGATTGCCACGATGATTTTTGCTTGGCATGCTGCGGTTGATTTGCTGGTAATCCTTGGGATTGGCGGCATAGTGGCGGCGTTGCATCGGAAGTTTGGAAATTATACAGAACATGAGGGTGGCATGGCAATGAAACGGCTTATTCACACATCTAGTAATGGTGATGCGGTTATTCGGCTTGATGATGATGAAAGCGAAAGTGACGTTGAATTTGAGAAACCTGCAAGAAACCTTCTTCGTTAACTGTCTGTTACCATCAACATCAAAGCTTTCTTTGACAATTCACACTGAGATTTCACCAAGAAAAATTTTTTCATTTGTTTGTTCAATGATTGATGTGAATCATGTGAATTTCATTGCATGCTTCTACCTTGTACTGCTACAAATATGGTGCCTGACAATTTGTATCGCTGTGCTTTAACCCTTTGCCTCATAATACTACATTTCCCCACATCTGTAGCAGATGACTTAAAACCATTGTGGCAAAGGAAGCTATTGCTTGTTACGGACGATGACTTCTCTTGCCATAATGTTTTCCACCGTGTCTCTGAGACATAACCCAGTTTTCTGAAATAAATTGATCATGTGTATATTTTCTTTGAATTTGAAGAGTCCAAAATATGCTTATGAGGCAAAGGGTATTAAGTATTCATGTTTGTGAATAGATTCATTATGTAATAGTCATAATATGATAACTGAACCGTTTACATTCATTTGTTTGATCGTGTTATTTCTTGCTTGATGTTTCAAGAAGCCGAACCTCTTTTTTATGCATGTGTTCAGTACTCCTGTTAATTAATATTGATATTAGGGATACAGTGTTATGAAAGAATCATTTTGTGACTACTCGGTTGTAGAAATTTTATCGTTCTTTATCACTGAAACGTTTTGTTGATATATGCACGTGTGTTTTATGTTTTCATTCATTTAGGAGATATCCATTATGTGTGCTTAAGAACCAAAAATACTCTTTTTGTACATTATAACTCCTGAAAACAGGACTCCCTGAAAACCTGAGTCTTCTTAAAATTAGATGATTTTCAAGTTTTTTCTCTTCTGCAATTAATAGTTCTTTGAAAATTGGAATTCTCAGAAAACCAGACTTTTTGACCTAGTCAGGAAGGGGGTTCTGGTTTTTCAGGGGTTTTACTGTAGAATGTATATTTTTTGACATTTTGTTTGATTTTCCTTTGTTATCAATTATTTGTCTGTTAAGTGCAACAAGTTTTCAACTCTCAATATATTGATAACAAATTACAGTTCTACAGTTAGGACCATGGGTTCTTCTTGCTCCTAATTTACTATAGCTTTCATTTAGAGGATTATTAATCAGCATCAGTATGCTGTAGAGTAATCTTTATTTACGAATACAGTGCAACCTCTCCAAAGCAACACCCTTTGGGAGAAGCAAATTATGTTGTTGAGAGGTTGTTGCTCTAAAGAGGTTAAATTGATAGTTAAATGGTACAGTGGGAAGAAATCATGCTGTTGTTAAAGGGAGGCTGTTGCTCAAGAGAGGGCCGCTCTTGAGAGGTTGCACTGTATTCTTTAATCATAGATAGTCTATTTATGTTTGACTTAAAATAATTTTTTTTATAGAAAAGGGAGAATTTATGTCTAGAACTTGAACCAAAAATTTTACGGGTCATGAAATGTTTGTAGGTAGTGAATATACCAAATGGTAGTTATTCTTTATGCCTATTTTGTATTCAGGTAATTCTGTGTAAATCCTTGCCTTTGTAAAAAATTCTGCTTGTGCGGTATGTCATCTTTTCTAGTCATGTATGTCCTATGCTTTTGTTATTACTCAAATTTGCACTAATCAGAAGCTTTGTTACATAATGTATGTTTACAAAAAATATGGAAAGCTTAGGGGTTTTCTTTTATAGGTTGTCCTAAGAAGCACATAAATTAATTAATTCTGACTTAATGTTTAGATACCATTCTATTAATAGACCACATTCAGCTTAATACAAGTTGTACTGTAATTACCTGGCTAAAAGTTTTCTGGAATTTTCTGGAACCTCCATTTTTTTCCCAGGTCCGGACACTACTGGTTTTTATTTTTTCCGTGGCACTGAGGCTAAGATTTCCGTTGTTTTTTAATTTTCAACTTTATATTTATATTCCGACCAGTCTTCTGTATTTTCATTTGATAATAAGGCCACCTTGATGTTAGAACCATTTTTTTAGCAGCAAGGGTGGTCTTTCCCCATTATTATTTACGTTTTAAGCTAATAAAAACTTATAAATTTATTGATTTCTGTGGTGTTTTTGTCTGATTGCTGATTGAGTTTGTCTTGTTTCATGATCTTAAATCATTCCATTTGATTTATAAAATATTTGTGAATTTGTTGGCGATTGCGTCATTTGTATGCTGTGAACTGAATTTTTGAGCGTGTTGACTATTATATAGTATATTATTTATTTCAATTTTTTTTTAAAATTCAAAATTAATGATTTGCCAACAACATTTCATTTGTTGGAGAGAGATTGCTAGATTGCTGCCCTTTCCAGCACCCTGTTTTAGGCGTGTGTATAAAACAAATAGTGTAGCAAAAAAAACTGATTTAAGTTTTTTTAAATGATGTGGATTTCAGTGAACCCCTTATGGCCCCTTTTTAGGTATTACTCATCCTGTGATACAGTTTAATCTATTGCTTATGTTTTTTTTTTGTTGTGGGTTTTTTTTGCTCATAAGAAAGGTGAAAGCTATATTTTTTGTGTTATACTACTTTTTAACTTGGAATTTTGGTCAAAATTGTTTATTAAATAGAATGATGTAAAACAGACGAGCATTGGTGCCACTGTGCGGAGCTCTTGTTTTTTGACTGTATTTAAATTTTGTCAATTTCAGTTTGTCTCAGACTGGTTCTTAGACTTTGTTTCATAACTTCAATAATATAGTATAAAAATATAGAAGACAGTCTTTGATTTTTCACATTTATTCTTGTTCGAGGTTGTTGAGGTCAATAATACCTTTTATGTGAATTAGTTTGTATAGTAGTAGAAACATATATTTAACTTAGTGATGAATACAGTATTTAGTTCCTGTGTTGTGCATGTAATCTGTTCACAATGTTTGTTATGAATAATTACATTCATGATTTTCATAGCCGTTCGATTTGCAAACATTTGTTGTTGATTTTTCAATCTGATGTGGAAACCTGGGAAAAATACCGAGCCATAAAGGACATTATGGAAGATTTATTTCCCTTAGTTTTTTTTCAAATATGCCAATTGATAGATGGGGAATACAGGGGAATACCAAAATATGTATCTTTATGGCTCTTATCTTGATTGCTGTTTCATCCTTGTTGGCCTAATATATCAACATTCCTGTAACAAGTTAAACCCTTGTAATTATTGTCAAAATTATTTTCCTGAATAGTGTTAGTCAATCCTTGTTATTAAATTGGCAAATGTCGGCAGATGGGTGTCTGCAATTTCTTTTGTGCACAACTCCTGCATTTCTCAAGGGATTTCACTGAAATTTTCACATAATTAACATCAGTAAGTACCCCAGTGTATATTATCAGGGTTTTGTGATTTTTGCAGAATTACGGCCCTTTGTTTATTTTGTGTACATGTAATATTCTGTGTAGAACTTCTCATGAAAACCTGGTTTTGTGACAGTTCCTGTCATCTTGTATTTTATTGTTGTATGTATTAACTAGAGCATAGAGAGATATTTTGAAAACTATATTTTGTGGTTATATATTTATAAATGCTGATTGTATATTTACTGTTGTACATTTTGTATTTTTGTTTGGTTTTTGTGGTAATATAATGCTTTATTTCTTAAGCAGAATTCACCAAAGACTTGATTACAGATGGCATTAAGTATTCCTTGAGTACAGTAAAACCTCATCTTTGAGACTACCTTTGGGACCCTAAATATAGGTTGTAATAATGAGGTGATCTCATTATCAAGTTGAATTATTGAAAGAATTAATGAAAGCTGGTCTGAAAAAAGTGGTCGTTATAATGATGTGGTCGTTTTATTGAGGTAGGTGCTATGTTAGGTATTACTGTACTTTGAAAAACTTTTTTTTTTTATTCAACTCATAATCGAGTTGAACTAGGAGCACAACCGCCATAAGTTTGGTGGTTATAGTATACTAGTATATTGCAGGATAATCTTTAATTAGTACATTTATCATATAGTCGGGGTCTATGGTAATACCAGTAGTCAATAGTGTTATAAAACCTGATTCAGACACATTCCATTGCAAAGTTAAGATACAATAAAACATTTCTGTAACAAAAAATGACATTAAATCATTAAGTTTTTGTGTACTTACGAGTGAAAAATTAAAAAAACTTACTAGTCAGTTTTTTGTGTCTATTGTTCTAGGTAAGTTAGCGTCCTTCCGGAACACTTTTTTATTTTACTGCATGAATCAAACGGATTTGAAGGTCTAAAATACATGTATCATCAGTTAGTGTGTATTGTTTGTATTGAAACATTGAAGTATGGGTTGTATTTGTATCAGATTATTTGTATAGTATGGTTGCACGAGTGTAACGTGCCTCGAGTGACATAGCTTTAAAAATCATTGTCGTCTTGGTTAGATTGAATAGTTATTGACTTATATTGTATGTTTTGGTATTTATTAACATAATGTAGCTAATTAAATTTGTGTTTTGTAATATGAACATTATAAATGTGAGAACTTACAAATGTGAAAAAGAAAATTGGTAAGAGTTTAGATTTGAAAAAAAAAACAACCTCGAAATTAGGAATTAGATAGTGTCATACAAAAAACTGAATTTGTAAGAGAATTAAAAGACAAAAATAGGAAATTTATGAGAATATGAAACAAGAAAATGAGAATTCTGTGAGAAATTGAATTGCAAAGTAGGCCATTAGTGAGAATATGAAGCAGGAAAGACTGATTTTTGTCGTGAAGATTAATCCCAATTATGGCATGCATTTGCAGGAATCTGTGTGAATATTTAAATTTTGAATCTCTGCTCTCCTTAGTGTGTTAGTTATTATGTAGGGCCCTCCATGGTCCAGTGGTTATTGTCTCTGGTAATTAGTGGCACTCCGCTGTAAGTCTGAACAAAACTGTAAATTTGAATGTTTATAAATTATTGACCATATAATTACAAATATTATGAAAATTACATATTTGCAAAGCCATAAACATTAATATTCTGCATGTAAAAATGTTGAATTTTGCATGAGTTCAGTTTCCATTTATTAAGTTTTAAGCTGATTAGACATACCGTAGTTATTTCGTTATTATGCAGACTGTTTATCAAGCAAGATTGTTTTTTTGTTTAAAATTTGCTTGGAATTGTTATAAGAAGACTGATGCTCAAGAAAACATCCAAAATTATTTATTGGCCCACTTCTTATTTTTAATACGTCTACTTTGAAGAAAAAGTTAAGCGGTTATGTTGGCTGTTGTCGTGCAAAAGCTTTAATGTAGCCCCATTTCTCAAATGCCTTGAAAGATATCAACACGACACTTGGAACACTTGATTAATGACAAGGCACAGTTGCAAGACAAGGGGGGTTATTCTGAAAGCTATATTTTTTGGAGTTATGCCCCTTTTTAACTTAAAATTTTGGTCAAAGTTGCTAAAATAGAATAATAAGACACTGCAGAGCTGTTGTTTTTATAAAAATTATAGCTGTAGCATATTATTCAAGTCACATTCAGCATGGTTAATATGTTTTACCTTTTTTCAAACCTAATTTCTCAAATAAGAATACAACAAATAAAGTTTTGTAATTGTTGCTTTAAACAAAATTTATTTTTCTTATTGTATAATTGATCTGATGTTAATATGTTTGTATGCATATTTAAAGCTTGAATGAAGCATGTGGTATTAGCATTTTATTTATTGTATGTTTGAAATCACGAACTTCATATGTTATGTGTTGTTATTTAAGTATTTACTTCCATTAAAGGTATAAAGTGTTTGTTATTATGTAGATAATATATGTAGAATGTTACATTTGGTCAGGAAGGCTGATTGGTGACTAGTTGATTGAAATACATATCATATACATGTATATTAAAATTTAGTTTCTTGTTATTTTATAATATCATTTTCACTCTTCACAATGAAGGAAATTTAGAAATATTGCTCTTCAAAATGAAGGAAACAAAGTTAAACAGCTCTTCAGAATGAAGGAAATAAAGTTAAACAGCTCTTCAGAATGACAGCAATAATAAATCAGTGTTCAACTGATCTGAAAGAAGTAAAGCCACTCTCTTCATTGATTCATGGTAGATGTTTATAAATATCATTGGAATAATGTTTAGTGCAGTCTCACCTAAGACACGTCTATGACACAAAACTCTACCACGTGATGATTTATGTTCATGAATACAGTATGTATCTTAACATTGCATTGCAATCATTGAACTGTGATATAAAATTTTATATGATGACAGACTGATCTACAAAGAAATCATTCAAGTCAATAATGAATCCACAACAGTAATCAAATAATTCATTTAATATCACCATGGTGTGTGTATATATGCAAACAATATAATATATAAAAAATTGATGTATAAAAAGCACATGCCTGTGCATATTAAGGTATAAAATGTATACAACCTTATATAATGCTGAGTCTAGTACAAGTATGTACCATTGAGTCATCACAGTTAGCATATGGAATAATGGTAAAAATAACTAGAAATATTACTACTAGTTGGCTACAATTTACTCCCCCCCCCCCCAAAAAAAAAATTACACTATATTTACAAAAACTGTTACACTATATTTACAAAAACAATCCATAAGGCCAAAAGTAGAATTCCTGCCTCTAATCTTAACCATTAATGTTAAACTACTCAGCTTAGTTAAAAAAATTTTCGTGTAAGCCGAGTTTATTACAAAAGGCTTTGTTCACTGCAGAATATTCTTAAAAACAAAATACAGTCAAAAAACTGTTAATGTTTTTTTAAAAAATGTTATCTTCAAGCTCAAAGTATTATTTTAATCCTTCAAAAACAACATTAAAGTCGTAGAACTCTATTTTTCATGACAATTGATGCAAGTAAAACAGATCTATTTTTAGAAACAGGTCTATTTTTAGAAACACATCTATTTTTAGAAATGCATCTATTTTTAGTTGATCTGATATTCAAAGAATTCCTAGCTTTCTGATCAATTTCTCCAAATAGATAAACATCGTCCTGTATGAAAACTCATCAAAAAATAATTGGACAATATTCCAGTAACGAAAATAATTTAAGGTGATGAAAGAGAAAAATAATTAATCCTGGCTTTAAAGATTCGGCGTTCCTGTCGGCTAATTTCATAAATAAATTCAAAAAGGTGGAATAGGCAAAAAAACTGTTTCATTAAGCTGCCACAAGCAGTTGAATTAGCTGAATAAAATTATGCCATAACTTAAAAGAGCCTACCGCTGTTGTAAAAATATTAAGGCCAAAAAAAGACTTGTTTCCACTAATGGCTCTTAAAAAATAAGAGTTGGTAGGTAGGGATTTATTTTTTCTGATTCTTTTTTATTCCAGAATATGACTGACATTATTGTTATTTTGCAAAACTATAATTTGACAAAAATAATCTTAGAGTCTTGAGCTATATAATATTGTTGGTCAGGGTAGCGGAAACAAGCTATTTTTTTTCTAGGCCTAATATAGACACAGTCATAAACAAAAGGAAATTCTTTTTCTTTTAAGTGTTACACATGATTGTATAATAATAAATATAAACAAAAAACCCTGAAGATGTATTGCTTATCTGGTACACTTTGTTCTCCACTATATAACAAACAGGCATGATTTGTATTCATATAATACAGTACAACTTCTCTGGAGCATCCCTCTCTTGAGCAACAATCTCTCTTCAACAACATGATTTTTCCTCACTGCACGATTGAACTACTAAATTAACCTCTCTAAAGCAACAGCCTCTCAACAACAACATAATTTTGCTTCTCCTAAAGGGTGTTGCTTAGGAGAGGTTGCACTGTATACACTTATACATAACATCAGATAAGAAAATCAGTATGAATAATTTAACAGCCAGGAATGAATAAAAAATATCTGAATGCTATTTATGTATACTACCCAAAAACAAAAAAAAACACGGCAATGCAAATAACGTAGAAATAAACATAATTTGCTGCATAATTGGTATACCAAAAACACCTAAATAAATGCCCCGTCTTTTTTGAGAAAAAACTGAAAATTATGACTTTCCATAAATAAACAATACTCATAATTGTATCCTGTACAGTCAAACCTGTGTTTAAGGCCATCTCAAAATAAAGACCATCCTGTGAATAAGAGTCATTTCTTTTTGAAAACCATCACTAATTAGACCTCCAAATAAAGGTCACCTGTCAATAAAGGCCACATTTTGTCCGTCCTAAGGGTGGCCCTTCTTCACAGGTTTGACTGTACATCCTAATATCATAATAACATTGAACTAACAATTTTCTAAACAAAATCTGCCCCTAGGGGCATTTATTAGGGTATGATTGGTAAAAATGAACACTCCAATGTGCAGTGGTACAAAAAATACAAATAAACTTCAAATTTTTACAAGCTACATCAAGAAATTTGAATTATTCAGACAGATATTATAGTACCAAGCAAAAAATGTCATACTTTTACCTGCAAAACTCCTTTTCATATCTGTTATTACAATGTAAAAAATAATTTGATATATTAAAGATTGTGTATCTGAGATAAACTCTTATTGCGTATACAGTGCAACCTCTACAGAGTGGCCCTCTCTCGAGCAACAACCTCCCTTCAACAACAGCATGACTTTTTCCCACAATACGATTTTACTATAAATTTTACCTCTAGAGCAACAACCTCTCAACAACAACAACCACAACATAATTTTGCTTCTCCAAAAAGGTCTTGCTCTGACAATGTTGCACTGTATAAGGAGACAGTTTGAACTACCCAAAATGCATGATGTGGCTTGTAAAGAGTAACAAAACAACATAGAAACACACTAGATGATACACATACAGCAAAACCTCCATAATGAGACCACCTCCAGGACCCGGAAAGGTCGTAATAATGAGGTGGTCTCATTATCAAGTTGAATTATAGGGGAGTTATTGAAAGCCGGTCATTGAAAATAAGTGGTCATTATAACAAGGTCATTGTAATATTAAGTTGGTCGCTATTTGAGGTTTTACTGTAGTACAAAGCCAAGAACACTGAAAAATGACACAACAACACAGCAAACATAAAACAGTTTTACACAAAACAATGCTGAAAGCCAATAATGTGCATTGAGAGAAAGACTTGGTCCAGAGTTAACTTAAATCTCAATTTGAAATAAGCGCCAAACTTAGAATTTTTATTCATTTATATTTGAAGGTATGGGAACATTACACATGACTGCCTATTAATTATGTCTTCAGATCCCTAGACAATAGACAACAAATCCCCAAATTATTCTTTTCTAGTAAAATGTCATCAATTACTTGACCTGTGTTACATCATTACATAAATAGAAATTGAAAGAAGTGTCTCAATAAAGGTTATTAAATAAACACAAACTAGAGCGCACTACCATCAAGAAAAGAAGATATTGTACTATAGCAGTTCTGACAAGCTGTTTTAGACCAATTTTTGACATTTGACCTTCAAGTGTGACCTTGACCTTTGAACTACACAAATGGATCTAAAGGTACATAGATAAAAAAACGCCATTGTGGAGACTATGTCGAACTCACAGCAACCTAAATAAAATACCAATACACTATCCAAGATATTATCATAATAACTAAAAATTCAATAAATGAAATAAAAAAAGTATTTGGAATTGTCAACATTTGTTACTTCAGGCAATAAAAACAACTCAGCAAGTTGAAGAATAATTATGATCTAAATAGGGTAATATTGTTCAACTAGATGACTGATGTATCTCAGAATTTTCATCATACTGAAATGATTATGCGCTCATATCACCACTGAATACAATGAAACCCTTTGTTTCCATTTGTAATTTATAATCATTTAAATTTGACAGTACTTTGATATTTTCAAAAAATTTGCATAAATGTCAAGTAGTGTCCCTTTTTGAAGGACAATAATATTTACAAGCGCATTAAAACTTTTCTAAACAAAATATATTGCATCTAAAAACAAATCACATTTAAACTAACATTGAGGTAAAATAATCCAAGTAAAAAATTATATTTGATATGGTTAACCCTTTCACCGCCCGGGAATTAATTGCATGATTTACACACATATGGGGATTTATCTGGAGAATTGCAGGGGTTGGTTGGGAGCAGTGGTGAAATGTGAGGTTTCCCCTGGATGGGTATACACATACAGTTGGCAACTATGCCCAAACTGGGGTAGACGGGTGTGCACGTCTTGGGAGGCCCCATACGGTGTTCATTGTTTCAGTCTGTTTCCTCTCGGTGTGTTTCCATGGTTTCTCGGAGGGGTCCCAGGCAGGTGTGTGTAAACTATGATGGGAATACTCGTCCTGTAGGCAAATATGCTGAAACTGGGGCAGACGGATATACCCGTCCTCATGGCAATGAAAGGGTTAAACTAGAATCTCATTTTTTTGAAAAAAGTGCACAACATTATGCACAATCACTGAGTAAAATTTGGCAAGATGTAAATAACCTGTCCAGACCATCCTTAAGAAAGATTTTGGTTTAGAGTTATGCAATCCAGACCTATAACAGTAATTTGTTGACATCATAATTATGATTTTACTGAATATGAAAAACTGGAATTAAAAAAAAAATTCCGGCAAAAAATGTAAAAATTTTGAGTCAAGGGATTTTTAATGAGTTAGTCGCTTAACTGAAAACCAACAATTT
This sequence comes from Lutraria rhynchaena, assembly GCA_008271625.1. NCBI lineage: Eukaryota > Metazoa > Mollusca > Bivalvia > Venerida > Mactridae > Lutraria > Lutraria rhynchaena. The sequence goes on along the minus strand of VIBL01000069.1, from coordinate 1,401,449 downwards.
TTTAAGAATGGCCCCAAAGGGAAGAAAACTACCGTCCTGAATATAAAATTCCATGAGACAAAGATATGGGACAACCCACAAGGCCGAAATCTCATTAAAATCTAAGTTTCTCCTGAGACAGAAGTCCAAATTTATACAAAGATACAAATTGAAACTTTCTGGGACATATTTAACCTTTTGCTTCATAAGCATGCTTTGGACTCTTCCAAAATCAAAGCAAATATACAAATTACAAGTATACATCAATTTATTTAAGAAATCCGAAAGAGTGGAAAACATTGTGGAAAAAGAAACCATTACACATTGAATGCAATGATTCTATTGCCACAATGTTTTCAAAAGTCGTCTGCTTCAGATGTGGGGAAATGCATTATTATGAGGCAAAGGGTTAAATTCCAACACATTGCAAGAAATCAGTTGACATCCATCATCATATCAGGATAATGTGACACAGAACTTCATCCCTTAAAATTTTGAAATGTTAAATCATCCTGGGATAAATCTAACTTCTCCAGGGACATTAGACATTACACGAAGTTTTCATCTGTACGGGAGCACATGAGAAATGAATCCATTAATTTTGGTTTGATTAACTGATGGTAGTCTACAGTAGTCATCTCCGGACAGTGACACAAGGCACAGATCTTCCGCAAGGCAGCCTGAAATGTACAGATTTAGTACTTACACAAATTTTTAAAAAGATCTATCTATATAGATATCTCTAAACATTTTACACTGAGATCATTAAAAAATCTTACAATTGACATCATTCTCAAATTTTCCTGACAAAATCAAATCTTAATATAGAAATAACTCACAAATTTTTCAATTGAGATCATTCATGATTCCTACTTTTGAGAACATTCTCAAATCTTGCTTACTGAAATCACTCTCAAACTGTATTATTGAAATACCTCTCAAATTTTACTAACAATATCATTTTCGAGGTCTCCTTGACAACATCAGTATTAAAGTACCTCTTAAGAAGTTTATTTTCATCATAAAATATTAAATATACTTTTATAAAATTGTCAAAGTATGATACAAGAGTATGACGGAATTCATTTGTAAATTTTTAATTCAAGGACACAAGTATGAAGCAGTCTGGACTTGGACCCATGACCTTCCTAGCTAGATAATTAAAAACCACACCATTTTGGCAGAAATGCAACAATAAAACATCACTCACCAAGCTAGCGACCAGGACGGCCTCACTGTTGTTTCTCTCCTCAATGTTTCGACATAATTGAACCAATCTGGGCACTCCTACAACAAATAGATATTTAAAAAGTAAAAACAGCAAAAATTTCACAATACAGTAGAACCTCAATCCTAATCTTCAGGACTTAAGAGCTTTCAGAGTGGCACCAATGCTCGTCTGTTTTACATAATTTTATTTAAAAAGTAACTTTGACCAAAATTTTAAATTAAAAAGGGGCATAACTCCATAAATAAGACTTTCAGAATAATGCCTTGTCTTGAAACTGTATCTTGTCATGATAATCAAGTATTCCAAGTGTCTTGTTGATATCTTTAAAAGTGTTTGAGTAATGGACAACATTGTTTTTGCATGACAGTGGCAATAATTACAATGATGACGACGATGACAAAGATGACGACGATGATGACGATGACGATGACAATGATGACGATGATGACAATGATGATGATGATGACAATGATGATGATGATGACGATGATGACAATGATGATGATGATGACAATGATGACAATGATGATGACAATGATGACAATGATGATGACAATGATGACAATGATGATGACAATGATGATGACAATGATGATGATGATGATGACAATGATGATGACAATGATGACAATGATGATGACAATGATGATGACAATGATGATGATGATGACAATGATGATGACGATGATGACAATGATGATGGTGATGACAATGATGACGACAATGATGACGACAATGATGACGATGATGACAATGATGACGATGATGACAATGATGACAATGATGGCAATCATAATAGCTTGACTTTTTCTTTGAAACAGACAAGCTAAAAATTGATCGTAATAATGTGGTGGTCCCTTTATCAAGTTGAATTATAGAGGAGTTATTGGAAGCCGGTCCGAAAATAAATGGTCGTTATAACAAGGTAGTCATAATATTGAAATATTGTATCACCCGATTTTCAGCAGCATAATATAAATCTCCATGATTGCCAAAAAAATAATGTGTGTTAAAAGGTTGAATATTTCTCCTTGGATTTTAAGCTAACAAAATAAAACAGTAAAACCTCTGAAAACTGGACCTTTTTCCAGGATGGGCCAAAAGTCTTGTTTTCTGAGAATTCCGGTTTTCAAAGAACAAGTGATTTTTGAAAAACCAAAAAGGACTTGAAAACCATCAAATTTTCAAAGAATTCTGGTTTCCAGAGGTTATACTGGATCAATTCAGAAGTAATGCCAAAAATATTCACTTATAAATACAACTGGCATAAGGTATTTTGATTCATCATGTCATTATGTTGGTAACCAATCTTCATTTAAATGAAAATGCAGGATGCAGTCTAATAATGCTTCCATAAAAAATACAAAAAAGTGACACAGTCTGTTACCTTGGAGATCTACAATAACCTGAGCTGTACTCTGGTCCTTACACAGTCTAGTGAGGGCAATGGCTGCCTTCTGCTGCAGACGTTCACAAGCCGATATTTCAGCTTCCTGTTTGTACTGACTAGGTCGTTGTTGAAGGTACTTTATCAAAAGTGGTATACCGTTGTAAATGATTATATCTCTACGAGAGGAACCTGTGGTAGCCATATTGGCCAGCACTGTCGCAATCTGAAATTCAGGAGGAATTTTGTATTTATCAAATTCAAAATTCTTTGCTTTCACTTAATCCAAGTCTGATAATAAAACATACAAATACAGTGAAACCTCACTAAGTGACCACCTCAACAATACAATACATCTCATTACAATGACCAGTTTCTTTCTTTCAGACTGGCTTTTCATATTTCTTCCCAATATAAAATTGATAATGGGACCACCTCCATTTTTTTGGGCTACAAGGCTGATCTCAATATCAAGGTTTTAGTATACATTTATAACAAAAGCATCTATCACAAATAATGTAAAAATTAACACTAAATAACAGGCAACTGTTAATAAAATGCTGGATTTAACATTCAATAATGTCTATAGCTAAAAATAAAAAAATATAAAACGCCTCTCCCCTAATAAACAGCCCCCTTTTTGGACAAAAGAAAACAAGTTACTTACCATGACAGGCTATTTTAATCCGAGAAGAACAATAGAAATTAGTAGAAATCCAAGGAATGACACAAATACATTTTAAAAAATGTAACGCCCCTGGGCGTTTATTGGGGAATATACGGTATATAATTACCTGATCTTTGACAAATAAAGATTTTGATTTAGGTTTTGAGGATGACTCAATGAGAAGTCGGGGAGCGTCTAACCTCTGTAGTACATCACAGGACTGACTGTCCATAAACGTTATATTAGCTATAGCGGCTGTTGATAACAGAAATGTCTCGTGTGTTGACGTAGCGTAACATAAATCTAAAACGAAAAAACGTGACATTGTAGTAGTGATAGTCTGAAGGATAGAACAGTGGTGAAGTGGTAATCGAGAAGTCAAGGGGTTGAATGTCCCTTACTCCACAACTGAGCCCAGTACTGTGTTAAGAAAATCACAAGAAATGGGTGAGGCGTGCATTGGTGCTTTACACCAGGCACAATAAAGAACCAGGAGGTCTATTAAAAAAGAGTAGAGATATAGATGCTTGGTTCTCCAGTATTTTCTCCCCTCTCTGTGGGGCTGTTAAACAACAACGCCCAATTGTATAAACATTGGTTAACTTTAACCAAATGGTTAATTTAACCTAAGGTTAAATTTAACCATTTTGGTTTACTAATCATTAAAAAAATCATTTAAACATTTAAAAAGGGCTGCCATTTTGGTACTGGTTACCGTTTATGATAAGATTTAACCAGCATCTTAGACTTGGGATAGATTTATTTGAGCTTTAACAGAAAAAAAATTTGGTAAATTTTAAACAAAATTTTCTACAACAGCTAACCGAACATTTAACCAAAATTTTAACCAAAACTCTGATTTAACCCCGTGGTTAAAGTAAACCAATGTTTATACAATTGGCTGCAGATAAATAAAAAGATCTACAGCACATCTGTACTTTCATGTTCAATAAATAAAGACATCTGAATGAATTGACTTATTTCATTTGATTCAAACACCAACAACAACAAAAAAAATATATAAGAAGTTTCAAACCTTTCATTTTGAATTACATTGGTCTAAAATAACTACAGTTAAACCACTCTTAACAACCACTTTAATATTAGCTCACATTATAACAACCACTAATTTTTGGAATGGTTTTCATTACTTTTCTATATTGCAACTTGAAAATGAAAGCCCCTTCATATTGAGACTAATAACTTGATCTGAAAGGTGGTCATAATATCACGGTGTGTGTTATATGAAAAAATAACTTTTGGCACATAAAAAATATACGCTTTATTAAATCATGAGGGCCGTGGCCTTGGTTCAGTGGTTAGTGCACTGGACTAGCAACCCGGGGATCTGGATTTGAATCCAGATCGCAGCAGGTCATACCCTTCTATGAAAATTTGACAAAAATGTCGATTTTCCTCCATATGCGTATAAGTTGCCAGCTCCTTGTGGAAAGGTAAGTTAGTACTGGTTAGTATACAGTCCGGGAAAACTGGTTAGGTATAACCAAAAAATTGTTGAAAAACGGTGTTAAACCCCAGTGACAATAAGTCACATAAAAACAAACAAACAAATTTTAAATCATGAAGTCTCACTTATCAAAGCACTGAGAAGATCATGAACATTTTCAAGGAAGCCTGTAATGTGCTGAAAATTATCTAAACAAGGGGAGGTAATCTGCGCAATCACTCCCGCAGCCTCCCCTCTGACAGCCTCGGACACCATCGCATCACAGAGTATGTCAGTCAAACTATCAACTCCTCCCTCTTTCTCTAGGTCTAGAATTGCCTCGGGTACACAACATATAGTGGCAAGCGCTCGTAATGACTGCACATGAGCAAACTCCAGCGTGTCGGTTCTAGCAATCTCAAACAAGGCTCGAATACATCCCTCCTACAATAGGCAGAATAATGCTAAACTTACACAATACATGAAGTAAGAATGGTTGACCTGAATTAATGTCCACATGTGAATAATATCCACATTTTATCACTCACTTATTAATACGCTTAGTAAACATCAATATGACAAAATGCTGCATTATCAAATAAGATATTTCACCTCATTTCAGAATGTAACATTTAAAAAACCTAACTAAAAGTTCAGACAGAGTTAGCTACCCTAGATTCTAAGTTTGAACATCCATCTCGAATAAGGTGAAAGACAGGGTTATCTATCCCAGCCTTTGGATTATCCATCTTGAATATAAAGTTAAGCTGAGTCACTGTCACATACTCTGGACAAGACGAGACACAAAAGTAATTAGGTATAAATAAAGTTTGTTTCCGGTTACCCGACCGACCCAATATTTTACTGCGTCCAAATCGTGTTGCAATATCGTAATTTTCACAACTCATTAATATTATGACGCATATATTCCCATACAGTGTTGCAAGTGTATGAAAAAAAAAAATAAAAAAAAAATCCCTACCTACCAACCCATACTTCTTTGGTCATGTAACCAGAAACAAACTATTTATGTTTTTAGGCCTTAGAAAGATACAAAATGTTATATTTACCCTGGAAAGAATGTAACACATGTGTTCACCTTCCAACCCAAGACTGATAACAGTACTAATACAACTCGTTAAAGCCAGTGGAGTGTGAGATTCATCCAGGGTTTCAACAATTTTCTAAAATAAAAAAAAATCCAACATTGTGAATTTTGTTCCACAACAAAAACTGAATGACAAAGTTGATTGATAAAAATACATTTATTGCCATCAAGTATAGTAATCTAGAAAAAAAAACATCAAAAAAGTATGAAATCAATCGTAATTCAAAATAACTAAATACAGTGCTCCCTCTAATGTGCAACACTTGTCGGAGTTACAAAAAAGTGTTGTTCTTCGGAGGGAGTTGTTGTTTGGAGGGAATTGATACATTCATGACAGGTATTTTTATTATGCGTATGTGTGCCTTTAACTGTCGTTTCTTGGAGGGAATCGTCTTTGGAGGTGACGTTATGGGAGGGAGCACTGTAATAATTTAAAATCAAACAGATATGTTCTGGCTCTTTTACCCTTCTTACTTAAACATAATGAATAATATTACTTTAGAATATTAACACAAAAGACCTGACTTACTTGAACCAGGTAGCCGAGTGCCATGTCAACCAGTCTACTAAATGATTGCCCAAGAAAAGTGAGCTGATTCACTAATGGTACTTTTACAGCGCTCATCTGTGGTCGTGTTGACATTGACCTGAAAAATTCATTTTTAGATTCTTAGTAACAGTAAGTCTTAAGTCATACACGGTAAAACCCTGAAAACCGGACCCTTTCCTGACTGGGCTAAAGGTCTGGTTTTCTGAGAATTCCAGTTTTCAGAGAATTATTGACTATCAAAGAAAAAAAATGGCACTTGAAAAATTGTCTGATTTTCACAGAATTCCAGTTTTCAGAGCATCTGGTTTTCAGAGTCCAGGCCCCGAGTTTATAAAACTTGAGAACAGTCTCTGAGCTCAAATCTCAATTCCTTTCTTACAGTATCATGGTTGAAAAGATGGAGCATGTATACATGTATGCACAAATAATGGAAGTATAAGAGAAATTATATAATCGTTGATAAACTTACGTTTCGACCTGCTGCGCAAGTTTAGCACATTCTCCCATGACAACCTCTTGTTGCTAAAATATTAGTGATATCAAATTACACAATCATACATCTTTCAAATATATACAGACTTTTAACATAAAAGTCATCTGAAATTTTTGAAAAAATGGAATTCTTATTCTGTGGTCAGAGATTGTAATAAAGTCCTTGACTATTTTGAATTTAGGAAAGGAAAGGTTTAAGCTTACTGATATGAAACAGAACATTATTTACAAAATATCAAATGTAATATGGAGGCAAGAAAATAAAGTTCCCAATGTGGGGCTCGAACCTACAACCTTCTGTTTGCAAATCAGCTTCTCTACCAACTGAGCTAATCGGGCTGACGGGCATAAAAATTACCATAAACACATATATTATATACACAGCTGTGTAACACAAACAAGGAATAAAGGTCAAAAAGCAGACCACGGTTTAAATCATTACAAATATCCACTTTTAACTTACCTCTAAGATAAAGTTAGGCGTGTGATGTAAGCATTTATTACACTCCTGTATAAGAGAGCGTATGTGACACGTGACTTGGACGGTAAGTGGTTGAATGTGTTTCCATTTTTCTGCTTCAACACATCTGAAATATAGACGAACCATCATTTCATTACAAAATTTCTTGTGATTAACATTCATTTCATAAAAGTTTATACAGTCAAATCTAAGTTTGCGGCCACCTCCGAATAAGTACCACTCTGTGAATGAAAGCCATTCTTTGAAAAAATGTCACTGATTATTTAGAATAAACTGACCTCTGAATAAAGGCCATCTGTCAATAAAGGCCACATTTTGTCTTTCCCAAAAGTGGCTTTTGTTCACAGGTTTGACTGTACTTCAGCCAAGCGGGAGTTTCATGCATGAGACTCTATGTTCTGCATGACTGATATATTCAACTGATTTTAATTAAATATCTGACTCAAAATCAGACTAGAAATAGTGCTTTATCTCTTATCCATGGGAATAACTTTAATATGATAGGGCTATTTTACTTGCAGTAAGGATGTATCATATATACTGTATTACCAAAAATTTAGATTGATAAAAATAATTTCGTAATAAATGATATATAGTATTTGCACTGTAGACTGACAAATACCATGTAGTATTAGACTTACTTGAATAATTTGGAGAATTCATTGCTGATTGTATGTGATTGATTGCGTATTGCATCTATTCCACCTGAAATATGGACACATTGAGCATCATCTCAATTATCATTTTCAGAAAAATTTATAGCACAATTATAAATCCATAAAATGCTTCCAAAACAAACAGTTAAGCATCTTGTATTTTGTTTTCAAAATTAAAGAACTACTTTCAGTCACACTAAATCTGGCATTTCCAGACTTAATTTCGAATATTTTTTCATAGAAATTGAGATGAATATGCCTCTGAATATAAAACCAAAAATTTAAAATCATGTGAAAGTTAGCTGTTGTAAACAAGTGGCTACCTTTGGGCAATACTTCGACAAAAACAAGGCTTATTGAGAATGAGATACAGGGCTTTTGTTTGACCCTTAAAGCAGCATTTTGACTCGTGAAATTAGTAAAATAAAAGCTTTTGACTCTTGATAATTCGTACCAAAGAGTCAAGTTTACAATAAAATTTGGAGAAAATTTTGTCAACTCTTTAAATTATCATCAGCCAAAGATTATTTTTGACCCTCAACTTTTGACAACAACTGAAAACCCTGAGATAGCAAATGTACTTGCAACAAAAAGTTTACACAAACAACAGCAAACCAGCTGAAAAAAAACATATTAAATCTATGTTAAAGGCATACTCAATACATACATTTGATTAATGTCGTAGAACTCTGTTGTAAATCTTGTGAGAGTGATTTCCCTTGCAGAACTGACATACATTCTGTCTCAGTCATCACCCTGATGTCTGACAGCCAACCTTGCACAGGGTCAATGCAAGCCATTACAATATTCTCAGGTCAATCTAAAATATACAAAACCTTAAACTGACAAAAGTTCGATGAATTATTCCATTCATACCAAAATCTAATTCAACTCATATCTCCGACTGCATCAGATGAGTAAAAAAGTGACCCGTCAGCCTGAAAAAATTGCTAATAAGTATTTACACTTAAGGCATATTTTCGGGTCCAACTGGGAAAAATGTGTGGTTTGATGCCAAATAAGGGAATTTTTTGGTCAGGAATTAGGAAAAATGTCTTTATTTTCCATTGAGAATGGTCCATTTACCAGACCTGAACAAAGAAGGAAAAAATCTGCTGTTAGGGTAATAATAACAGGAGAATCCTGAATTCCTGAAGTTCAGTTTTATGGAGACTTGGGTGTTTCTGTAATACTGGATGGACAATCATAGATGGATCATTCCAGTATTCAGACTTATTTATTATATGCATGAATACATAAGAGCTTTATCCAACTGACATTAAACCAGAGTTTTCAATGCCATGAATTAGAGCAGACTTGTGTTGTATAAGACTTTGATTAAACTTAGCCTTGAATGCATCAAAAGAACAAAGAATTCTGCTGTTTTATACCCAAGATGTTAACAAGAATATATCAAATGTATACAAAAAGTGAAAGTGAAAATCAATTAAATAATATGGATTTTAAATTTTAAGGAAAGTAAAAATTCAAAGTTGACTTTACCTAGCATTAACTGATTAAGGCAATGCTGTGACAACGACACAGAATAGTTGTTTTGAATCGATAAGAAAAACACGAGGTAAATGAAAGTGAATTATAAAAAAAGTCACATTCAGATAATCACTATTACAGTAAAATAACTTACACGAGTCCTAAAGAGTGCATACTCTAATATGAATATCTTGACCCAGATGGAACAATATTTGTTTGCAAATGGCGTAATTTGTAAAAGGGAAGCAACTCGTAAAAGTACGGTTTCACGAATCTCTGGTTCCAAACGGTTATTTCATATGGCATGCGAAACTTATACGAATTAGGGTACCAAACTTGTTTTGGTGATTTATTTAACAGTAAAATCTAACTATGGGTGGCTGTTTATCTGTTTGCTTTGGAGGTGGAAGTGATTATGATCAGCCGTCACCGGTATGATAAATGTTTTCTTATAGTTTATCCTTTATCTCCAACATGTGTTGTTTATCCAAAATATGCTACTGAGGCAAAAGTTTAAAGGTTATAGCCTCAGTAGTTACAGACATAGACACAGAAAATTCCTTATTTCATGTTAAATTCTTAAAAACTGTAAGGACAACCATTTAAGAATTTTACTAGTTCTAAAGCAATATCTTCTCGTAATCTTAGTGAAAGAGAGATTTGTCGAGCCCTGCTGTGTTGATTAAAAATAGAATTAAAGTGGTAGAATTTTTTCATTAAAAAGGGTGAAAACCTGATTGTCAAAGATGAGAATAAGACAAACTTTTGACCCCTAATCAGCTCCTACCCCCCCCCCCCAAAAAAAAACCCACTGAATAATTACATTTTTCATTTTCAGGAAACACGGAGACGTCAACAGGCTGAGGCTGCCGAGAGACGACAGAAAGACAATGAGGGAAGAGGCCTAAAGGATCCAGAAGGTTACAAAATGAAACAAAAGAGAAAAGAAGAATTGGAGAGACAGGCTGAACAAAATCAGAGATATGGTGATTCTAATTTAAAAGTAAGTTGGTTAATGGTGCGAGACTGGTTGGTGAAGAAGTTAATGAGGGGCCTCTGTGGTTGTGGGGTTATGGTCTCTGACTTGTAATCACTAGCCCCTCATCTGCTGGAATACTTGCCTGATATTTTGTCTTGCAAAGTTAGAATTTCTGTCTGACTAAATTAAAAGTAAGTGATAAATGCTGTAAATCGTGCCTGATTGCCGTACATCTGGTCCAGTACTCGCTGAAAAGTTATTGGACCTGTTCGAAATTTGCCTGACATGTCGGAAAGTCCAGCAACTTTCAGGATGCCTGATTACTTACAAGCATGTTTAGACATTTTATATATTATACCTAAGCACTGTGTATGTTGATTAATTTATACATCATAATTGGATTGACATATATTATTATACGTAAGAAACATTTCATGCAATTTTTCAACTATATGTATCTTTTTCTTGTTTCAGTGGCAAGTGAGTTGAAGGGTCCATGTACAAGATAGAGTGAACGTTTTTTTTTCATTTATTTTCTCTATTTGTGTATTATAACGATAAATTATATTACATGTATATACCATATATTCTGTAATAAGCTTATACCTCATCAATGCTACCACCCTTTTTGAGAAAAATGAAAATTTGTGACTCTGGCTGGTAAAGGGCAAACAAAGTTAATTTTAATTTAAACCTCATAATTAATGATTTAATCTTCATTCACTTATATCCAATAATCAATAAAACATACACAAAATGCAACAACTTGGGGGGGGTTATTGGGGAGTATTTGGTATAACATGATGTAAATTTATGTAATAAATGTGCCTACTAATATTGTAGAAATATGTATATTTATGTACTTTTATAATGTTTCATCAGTAGAGTTGTGCTAGTTCTACAGTACTTGGTAAATGCCAAAAAGAAATTTATGAAGCTCAAACTGGTATCATGAACCGTAGTTACTCTTGTTTTGCATCTTGAAAAAAAACTTCATCAAGAGAATTCTGGGTGCTACACATAGATTACAGTAAAACCTCTATATTGAGACCACCATTGAGGACCCCAAAAATCAGTCATAATAATGAGGTGGTCTCATTATCAAGTTGAATTATAGGGGAGTTATTAGAAGCCAGTCAGAAATACTTGTGTTTGTTATAACAAGGTGGTCACAATATGAGGTTTTACTGTATATATATATCAGTTTAATATGTTACAAAATCCAGATTATATAAATTTGTGTTTAACTCACTTATTCTGATCAAGAAATTTTTTGGACCACAAGCATTTGGGAAAGTCATAATGGTGAATTGTTAATTGACATATTTTCTGATCACTTTTAACATTTTTTTTCTCTGTTTGTTTTATATATAACACGTGTATATTTCTGATATAAATGAACTTTCATATTGTACTCTTATGTGTTTCATTGTATTTTCATATGATATAATTAGTATTAATTCTGCGAAGAATTAAAATCCACATTGTATGTCAACTAATTTCAGTTCACATTTTAAACTTAACTTGTCTCTTTTGGTAACTTTACTGGTTGTTAAAGGAAAGCTGGACGGACTTCAGTCTACACCTTTACATTATTTTGTTTGAATAATTCTCAAATTTTATACATTCTGCTCAAATATTGACTTTATTTTGTATGTTCGGGTGTATTGAACCCTTATTTTCTGTAAAACCACCTTTTGCCCTTAAAATAATGGTCATTATATTTTGATGATTCATTACTGAGTTGAAATATTGAGGAATTATTGAACGCTGCTTTGAAAATAAAAGGACGGTGTAATGAGGTAGTATTAATATTGAAGTTGTTGTTACATGCGGTTTTTGTTTATTACCTCCATTGATTAAAGGGTCATAACTCCAGATAGGGTCATAACTCCAGATATGAGTTTTTCTTTCAAAAATCTAGGAGCTTCATTCATTTGTTAATGATTACATTGAAAAGTCAAATATTTGTAAAACAAAAGTATAGATCCTGGAGTTGTTACTTATCCTTCTATGAAAATTTAACAAAAATGTTGATTTTCCTCTATAAGTGGAGAAGTTGCTTGTGTGACCTCTGCAAAATAATGTTTTATTATTATTAACATTATAAAAATGATGTTCACACTTACATATTACTTTTGTTCTCATCTCAAATTGGACATTTCTGAAATTTTATTTTATTTTTGTTGTCTACTGAAGGTCTATCCAGAAATCTCCTAAGAATAATATATTATTATTATAATATTTTATACCTTTCCTCTCTATTTCAACTTGATAATGAGACCACCTCAATATTAAACCATTTTTTTCAGGTTCTAAGGGTGGTCTTAATAACAAGGTTTTACTGTATTTTAGTAATTTGTATCAGTTTTCAGAGATGTAGAATTTTTCAGTTCAGTTGTTACATTTTGACGTATTTTGTCAAATGCTTTTATGTATGAATGTTCAAAGATGAACAATGCTAGATTTCTATATGTAATAAGTTTTATCAACTTGTAAGTTTAAAATATGTATATATCATTAACAGATATTTATTGTTTTATTAATATAGTGATTATTAATTTCATTGTTTGTTTGTTTTTTTTATGTAAATTCATATTTTGTGACCATAATTTTTAGCTCGTCTGTTCCATAGAAAAAAGCTATTATGATTGCTTTGGTGTTGTCATTGTCATTATCGTCGTTGTCATGCAAAAATTTAATGTAGTCAATGTTGCACGAAAAGGGACATTATTCTGAGAGATATAATTTTGGAGTTAGGCCCCTTTTTAAGTTAGTATTTTGGTCAAAATTGCTTATGAAATAGAAAGATGTAAAACAGTCAAGCATTGGCACTTGTCTGATGAGCTCTTGTTAAAAGTAAGAAATAGCAAGTTTATTGATATTTTTTATTATTTTTAGTTGTAATTATTTTTTATTTATAATGTATAGTGTTTTATCTATAATGGAAATTTGACAAAAATGTTGATTTTCCTCCATATGTGGAGAAGTTGCCGGCTCCTTGTGGAAGGGTAAGTTAGTACTGGTTAGTATACAGTCCAGGAAAATTGGTTAGGTAAACTGGTCGTTGTATATAACTGAAAAATTGTTAAAAACTAGCGTAAAACCCCAGTGACAAGAAGTCACCTAAAAACAAACAAATGAGGGAGACTAATACCAAATTTTGGTAATTGTGGTTGTATAGCAAATATATATATTATATTTACATAGCAAGTCAATTACTGTTTAGTTGTCTAGTATAATTATTAACAATGTAAAGAGAAACCATATTGAATAAAAATAGAAAATGTTTTTACATATATAAACCAAAAAAATGTTGAAAAACAGCATTAAACCCAGTGAAAAAAATCTCATTTACTTTGCACTTTGTTTAGTTATTGTACTAAATTTTATGAAATCATAATTGTTTTCTATTTCTCATGATTATGTTTTTGAATTTCTTGTATGTTTAAGGGATATTGAATTAAATTCTTAATCTTGCTTTTATTATTGTGATTAAACTGTAATTTTTTAATTATACAAATTATACTAATTATTAATGCCTAATGTATTGAATTTAATGGTGTTAACAAAATCATATTTCCATTACAACCAATATTTTACATACAATGCCAAATTTGTAAAATTTTTAGCTTTTTATTACCATTGGTCGTGTTGTAGTGATCACTGTTCATTAGCTGTTGTTATATTGGTGTGCAAGTTTTCCAGTATACACCAGATTTCTGTTTTTTGAGGGTCTCCAAGGAGCATTTTAGTTGAGGAGTTAAACTAAAGCCTGCTGGTGGTGCAATACTAAGGTCCCTCCAAAAACAGGAGTGTAATAATCACACAACAAGTATAATAATTATACCATAACGCCACAATAACAAACACATGACAAGGAGTTATAATTTTAATTAATTATTCTTCATACATACAAGAAATTGCATAACACAAAATATATAATAACAAAATCATAATATTGTAACATCGTCAAGAGTGTATACAGGCATGTAACACACGACTCAGAACAGTGAAGTTCCTACAACAACAAGTTAAAACAAACAAATGAATCAGGAATCATTCGGAAAAAAGGGCTTCCGCTCAAGATAGAACAGATTTCATATTAGTATAATGGTTATTTCATTTTTTAGCAAGTTTTAAAGAATGATAATTTACGCTACTGACAATTTTTTTTTTGAGAATTCAATGGATTAATTTCTAAAAAACATCTTTTAGACTGATATATAACAGTAAATTTCAGTCATAAATACATATGGCATTCCTTTCTGGCACCATGCTGCACTGAATAAAGTGTTTTTTTTTTGTTTTGGAATTCTACAATCAAAATTTAAAAATAAAACATTTCATGTTCTGAACAAGTTCCCACCAAACAGTTTGTTTTGATAGAGAGAATGTTGGATTAGATTTTTTTTCTATCACAGCACACAATCCTTCTACAATTTTACAATTGAACAGTACAATAAATATTCGAGACTAGGGGCAGTACTTTCGATCAGAGGCTTTTAAACAAAGGGTTCAGATTCGAAAAATGACACAGTAATTCTGGACAATATCAAGGTTTTACACCTTGGTCTGATAGATATTTTGGCAGAATTAAATCTACTTAAACTGAAATTGTAAACTTTTGCAATTTTTGAATAGAGGAATCTTATCTTAAGATGTATCTTAACAAGGGGAAAAATGCTTCTTTGGGGAAAAATGTTGATGGGGAGATTTTGCAATTTTTGAATAGAGGAATCTTATCTTAAGATGTATCTTAACAAGGGGAAAAATGCTTCTTTGGGGAAAAATGTTGATGGGGAGATTTTGCAATTTTTGAATAGAGGAATCTTATCTTAAGATGTATCTTAACAAGGGGAAAAATGCTTCTTTGGGGAAAAATGTTGATGGGGAGATGCCGATTATCGGCGTCACTTTCTCAGTAAAAAAAACGCTCTGTACTGTATTGTGAAACTGAATCATTATAGTATTGAAATACATTTATCTTGATAAAAACCAGCACTAGTAAGTTAACTGAGAACAGATACTAATTTTACAGCAAACATTTTACGATCATCCTCTGCTAGTATTGTGTGTAAAGACAAATTTGAGCAAATATGCGTGTAATACAAGAATACTGTGAAAGAGTAAAAAATTGATAACAGGGTTTTCGCTAGATGTCAAAAGGCTGAAAACAATTTGAAGAGTCAACCAAATTTCTTTCTAATTTTATAGTAAACTTGACCCTTTGGTACAAATTCTCAAGAGTCAAAAATTTTATGTTAGTGATTTCAAAAGTCAAAATGTTGTTTTAAAGGTCAAATGAAAACCCTGGATAACCATATCAAAGCTACAGAAAATTCATATATTAACAATTTAATAAAAACTGTGAGGTATTTATAATGCATGAACAAGTATAAGACAGTTCATAAACTTTCACAAATCAATTTCCACGTAATCTTGTTAACACGTCTTATTTCTTCATGGAGAATATAAATATGTACATACTTCATAAATTCATTCTAACAAGACTTTATACGTCTACCATACTTTCTGTATTATGCATGTACTTTAGTACAGTCATCATTTGAAAGAAAAGCAGTTATTTCATTAAGATTTACCCTATCACACCTTAAACCTTTTATTGGCTAAGGCCTAAAAAATAGGTTTGTTTCCAGCTACCCAACCTGCCCATCTTTTACCTACCGACTCAAAAGTTTTTACAGCATCCGAATCTTAGTGCTATATTGTAACTTTCACAACAGTGTTGCTGGTATATGTATAAAAAAAACGTAAAAGAAAAAAATCCCTACCTACTGACCCATATTTTTTGGGCATGTTACCGGAAACAAACCTTTTTTGTTAAGGCCTTAATCACATACAAAAACAATTGTCAATACAAGTCACGCTTCTCTATTGCACGTCCCTTGACATAGGTCACCATTCTCTAGATGACTCCTGTGAAGTTGTTTGTGTCACAGATATATGTAAGAAATTGTCAGGATGACTAAAATGTTCAGACAACCACAAAATTGGTGAATCGCGTGGCACCTCTATTCCATGAATTAACACTCTCAGGTCATTAGATTCGGCTGAAATGAAAGATGACAAATAAAATTTTTTCTAAAGGGCTCAATGTGTCAACAGCCAGGATCATTTGGCAACTTTACCTCTGGGTAAAACCATCTACCTTCAGAAGCTTGAGACAGCTTCCTCGCATAAGAAAGTTTGTGGTCTCAGCTTTGATTAAAACTCACAGCGGTATGGGGCTAAGAGAATTTCTAGTTTTAACACCAAAAACATTATTACATGTATATATGCAAAAACTGTAAAACAAATTTTTGCCTGAAAATAGGCATGCAAAGACACAAAAAACAAACATATTATTTGATGTGTAAAGAAAAGACAGCAAACGCAAGATTTATTGAATGCATTTTTGACAGAATGCACTTACTTAATTCAGGAACAGCAAATTTTAATAGATCATCAAATGTATGCACATGTCCTTCTTCAGACTGAGGTTTAAATAACTTCTGAACAAAAGGCATATCATTCTGAAATATCAAAAGTAAAAATATCAATCTACACTGGGAAGCCGTGACCATGGTCAAGTGGTTAGTACACTGGACTAGTAACCCGGCTATTCAGATTCAAATCCTGTTAAGGCAGGTCATACCCTTCCACGAAAATTTGACAGAATGTTGATTTTTCTCCATATGTGGAGAAACTGTTGGCTCCTGTTGGAAGGGTGATTTAGAACTGGCTAGTATACAGTCCAGGAAGACAGGTTAGGTGAACTGGCTGCTGTATATAACTGAAAAATTATTGAAAAACGAGTTTAACGTTGCACCAACAGCAAGGATCATTTTGCAACTATACCAGCTTTAACCTTGGTAGAGAAAGATCCCAGGCGTACACATTACAAGTCAGAGACTATTACCACTCAACCATGGAGGCCCCTTAGAGTCTTATATAATGCAGAAAATGAAAAAAAATGCCTTTCTACAGATTTTTAATTTGTTGATTTAAAATTTGCAACTCCCTACTAAACAAAAATATTTCACCAACATCTATATAAGAATTTACCAAAACCTTGCTCTAACTTTACTAATCAATACCTGATAAATTCTAAATGGAATGTATTTGAATAAGTCATCTCCACTATGTTCCATTAATTTTTTGTTTATAGGCCAAAACTGGTCAAATTTGTCTGAAATCAAAGAAAAACAAAATTGAAAACAGCTGATACAAAGCACTTAGCTTGATATATAATAAAGCTTCTAACATAATCTGAGGAAAAAGATATGCAGTTGCATACAGTAAAGACATGAACTGTTTGTTAAAACAACAAATTTTTGCAACATACAGGCCAAGATTACACATGTACGTAAACACAACTCAAATAGTCACATAACAGCATGTGACGTTCAATGATCCGCATCAAACGGAGAGTCAAAGTTGACTTCGAAGAGTTTCCTTCATTTGTAGAGGTATAAAAAACTGGTCTTCATAATGACAAGGTCCCTAACACAAGTTTGTCTGCTGACTCTATAGAAATCAATCATACTATCTATCTATGTTTACAGGTTTTAAAAGTTCATATGAACAACCCAACTAACAAAATTAAAAACTTAAATCACCAACAACTAAAGGTAGGTTGCACGTTCAATTGGCACACCTCTCAGTGATACTACTGTAAACTCATACAAAATACAGAACACCACTATAAAACCTCAGAATTAATACCACCTTTGGGACCAACGTGGTCTTAACATTGAAGTGGTCTCATAACCATCTTGAACCAAAAAGTTGACTAAAAGTGGTTGTTATAAAGAGTTTTTATAAGACTGGTCACTGAAGCCTACCATGACATAGGCCTGTCCACATCTGCTTATGGTCCTTCTTTTGCATACCATTAATCACATGACCTCGATGTTTGAGAGAGTCAGCTTCTTTCAACATGGACATAAAATGGGATTCAACAACATCACGACTAAGACAATGCATGATCTCATCTTCAGGAAAATCCTTTAAATAAAACATATTATTTGTTATACAATTACAATTACCAAAATTTGGTATTAACCTACCTCAGTTACTTACTAGGATCATTGACAGAAAAGAAAAGAATTTTCATTTTGCCAAATCTCTTCCACATACTTCACAATTTATAAGTTCATTATGTATCTATTCTTTTTTTCTCATTTCTAGAAGACCTAATAATATTTTTAAATGTGCAATTACTAATCAACAAACTTACATAATCTAGTATACATTTATAAATAGACATTATAAGTTTATTACATAGTTTTTAAGTCTACTCAAAAATATTTTTTTCCAAAGAGAAACATAGGCAGTGTGATTGTAATGAAAGTAATACTCATGCAATGCACATACATTTAAACATGAACAAATATGTGAAAAACCATAATACTATGAGTATAATTACAAGTTTTAAAACCATAAATAGCATAACATTGGTCAGGATAGAAGACATGAGGATTGTCAAAGTTTTTCATTTATTTAGTAATTCTGTAACTCAAAATCGTTGAAAAAACTAGCTTTGATTTTAGGAATGTATGAAAGCATTGACGTATGTGTGTTTTAATTTGTGTTTCACTATTTTATTAAAAATCCTACCTTCTTTGAAATAGAAATAATTTGTCTCTAAGAAGCAAAAATGTCTCATCCTAAAAAGGACAACCACTGCTATACTTACTTGAAAATGCACAATGAGTTTCCATGGTAATGAGTCAGCATTACCAAGAAGATCATATAATACTCCAATTGGATAATGCCTGAAACACATCAATAATTTTACTAAAATCTCATCACATGTTTTATGTCACAAATAAATCACATGTTTTATGAGACAACTAACTTTGAAAAGCATTTTGTATCATGTTTATGAATAAAACTGAAATAAATTTTTATGTTCATTATTTCAATATTTCAAGGACAACCAAGTCATCATATTTTACGGTTATTAGTTTCTACAAATGGCTCTAAAATTAGTAAAAATAACTTGATAAGATTTGATACAGAAAATAACTAAAAATAATCATGTCACAAACAAAATAGATCAAACCATGAGTCAGACACTGAGGTAATAACAGACCAGTACAGTAAAGCCTTGATGATGAGACCACCTTCGGGACCCAATAAATTGGTCATAATAATGAGGTGGTCTCATTAACAAGTTGATATGTAGCATTAATGAATGCCAGTCCGAAAATAACAGGTCATTATAACATGGTGGTCATAATACTGAAGTGGTCACAATGTAAGATAATACTGTATATCAAATTAATACCATTTGATGGGTACACCATCGCACTCTAGCCACATTTCTCCCTGTTTCTCTTTATCAATATACTGTGAAAGATGTTTAGATATTTTCTCAGTTACCAAAGGGAAGTAACTTAATCTTGGCACCATTTGCTGAAAAGTAATAATTTTCAATCAAAATAAAGTTAGACTTCAAAGGAACCAAAACACTTCCCAAATGGGGGTTGGCACGGGTGTGAGGATAAGTTTTATGAGACTTTAATCAGTTCATTGTAAAAATTCATCATTTCACATTATTTTATCCATTAAAAATTTACTTGATTATTCGTATCTTGTAAACTGTTGGCTTCATGTAACTCTCCAGCATTAAATGAACACTATCATTGACAATAGTTAATAAGTTATTAAGAGTAGTTATTCTGAAAATTGCCAGACAGCTTATCCCAGAGAGCAATTTTTATCAAGCCAGGATTAAATTTTCATTTAATTAGATTTAAAACACCAAGAAAATCTGTCAAGACTTAATGATCAGATTAACATTTAATACTATTATTTATCCTCATTTTATGGTCAGTTAATTATGAAGAATACGGAGATAGCTTTCTTTGAACAAACATTTTCCTCAATTAATAACCTTTCCCTTTCATGAATATCTTCAGGTTACATCAACGTGTTCAAGATTTTTTCAAATAAGAATTCAACAAATTTAAAAAAATCTATAAAAGCAAAGCCTTGGGTGCTTTAACAGCAATTATTCAAGTTGACAACATAAATTTTAAACTAATTAATAAGCAAATTGGCTTCAGAATAATATTCCTTACATATACTGCTTCTGGCTTTTCGGCGATAATTTCATCCTGAGACAGAGTAAAGCACACAGGTATCTTTCCCTCCCAAATGTTGCGCAAAATTCCTCGATCATCTGACATTTTTCCTCAATTCATAACAAGCTGAATATTTATGTAAGAGTGAAAAGTCCAACACAGCATGAGTGAGGTAAACAAACTAAAAGGGATTGCTGAAAATAAATAATAATGAATTATTAAGAAATCATCAATTTAGAGTTTTGTTCCATTCTAAACTAACAGAAACATAATTGCAGAATATCTAACACCTTTCAGTTAATATGCTGGAATTAAGGTATTCCATGAATACCAAATTTAATGAGACATCTAACCAAACACCGAAAGTTCATCCAAACATTTTTCAGCAGCTGAATGCAATTCATGAGAGAATAACAAAGTATGAAAAATTCTGCATTTATCAAACTTAATACTTTCGACTAGAAATTAAATGTTATAGGAAGAGGAAAAGCAAAGTACTTGATGTGGGGCTCAAACACCTGACCTCCTGCTTGCAAGTCAAATGCTCAACCAACTGAGCTGATCGGGCTGGTACTATCACAAACAATTTATTTATATAAATACTATACACAGTACAGTTGATTACTGCCACATAAAAAGGAAGATTTAAAATGGCATTAGAAAAAATAACTGCAAGAAGCTTTCCATAAGTTAAAATACATACACTGATACAGTATCTTGCAAGTAATTTATACTCCAGCAACAATGAAAGATATCACTAAAATGTAGAACAACAACTCAGTGTTCCCATTCACGTAAAATGTTGCGTAAATCCCGCAATAAAATTGGAAATCACGCAACACATTTTGATCTGGTGCGAGATCGTATGCGTACGAATATGTTTAGGGACGAATTGTCAAATTTCTGGAAACACAAATTATGATGTATGCGTATACATATATTTTTTTAAAAAAATGTTCATACCCCCTAAAATACTTCTCTCATCCCCAGATTTTAAACCTTAAGGGTAAGCGTACCCCCAATTTCAGAAGCGAGTGGGAACACTGACAACTGCTATAGAGTAAAGTAAGAAAGAACACAAAAAGATCATGACAGGGCTGACAAATTAAAAATATGCCAAGCTATCTGAATAAATGATAAAATTTCAGGAATCCAAGATTCCGTCAGATTTAGCTAGTCACACCTTTAATGCAATGTATCATTCATAAGTTTAAAAACAAGTACATTTCAATATCAATTTGACAAATAAATGCGCAAGTTTGGCTAATTTCATATTGAATGATAAATTATGTAGAATGATCGTTTCGCTGTCAGCTGAACATATTGATTGATTGATTGATTGATTTATTTCAATACACAATGTTATAATGCATGGCAATAATAAAAGCATAAAACATACATGAAACACACAAATAATATAAATATGGAAACATGTATGAATTATTATTAAGCCATGACAAACAACATTACATATCAAGGATAACACAATATAACATATTGTGGATAACATAAATGAGTTATCTAGAATATATTTTCAGAAAGAACATACCAATTGGAATTAAGAGTGGCTCTACCATAGTTCATGTGATCAGAACGTAAGAAAAGGGACCCTTTTCTTTCGAAGTAATCGGGAGCCCCAGTTACGGCCGCCATGATTGATTACACTGACAGCGGAAGTTTGCGCTTAACAACGAACTATCGGATATAAACGAAAAAAGATAAAACAATTTTGTCTTGCATTTTATTCCGATTTTCATATTGAAGTAATGGTTATAAATTCTAAATAAGTTTCAGATATTGATATGCATATGTGCATCCATAATTGCATAAAAAGGCGTAATATTGACAAAAATATTTTCGTTTATTAATTTCTCACATGGCAACGCAAACGGTGAGCTGGTTCTCGTTCCATGATGCTGTGTACAGAAACAGGCCGAGTTAAAGAGAACCAGTTCAGAGCTTCACGTCATCTCAAATTCCTAGTGACTTATGAATTCAGTCTGAGATAACATGAATTTGAGAAAACCAGACATTGTATAATTTGAATTGTTTAAAGTGTATGTGTGTGTGTGTGTCTGACTTTTATTACAATATTCACGTTTTGCTTGAATAAATTTAAGCAGTATACATAAGTAGAGATCGAAGAAATAAAATGTGTATCTATTTATAGCAACATGTTGATTAAACAGGAACCAAAATGGAGCAAGAAAATCACTGTTTTTGATCAAAGAAAACATACAGGATACGCAATATTTACACATCATACGATTTCTTATTTAATGATTAAATTAACTTCACTCACCAGTCTAATCAAACACAGAAAATTACAAAATAATAAAATTTTGAAATTTCTGAAACTTGGTTCTCTGCCTTTCACGGATTCTCCTTTGTGGAGAGTACTTTATGCCATATCGTCCTCAAATTATTTCGTACTTATAACGATTCGTACATTTCTAGAAAGATATAAACACCCATTTTGATTTGTAAACATTATGTTAGCTCACTTTCACAGATACATTCAACTTCATGGATATTTTGATTTTTTTCGATCACTCTACAGTAAGGATTTCGACCGGATTTGAGAAAACAGAAAGGGAACCAAAATGTAAAAAAAAGAAAAAAAAACAACTAAATGAGCCTTATAATTGTTGGTGTTCAATTGCATGTGTATGACCATTTCACTCGTTATGTAGTAAAACACTGCAGTAATGATTAATATATACATATTTAATGCTGAAAAAAACTAAGACATTAATTGCTGAATGTGGTACCCATAGGAAATTTAAATTGTGGTCTGTACGTACTGTAGTCTGATTCCTTTGTTATACATCGGACAAAGGTAATTTCAATGTGTGTTTTAGAAAAATGTAGCACCTCATCGTTGTTTTATTCACTCTTTCCCCATATATGACTTCATTATTTTGGGTTGCCACACGCACACGCGCGCGTGCACACACACACACACACACACAACATTAATAGGGTTACTCATTGGCGTGTATGGTTAATGTATGAGCAAATTAGATCCACGTACGCCACAATCTCTACATATATACGTAACAACGGAAAGAAAATTCAATGATATTCGTACAAACACACTTTGAATAGCAGGCAAATAATTTCGAGTGGAACATCCATGTATACTTCAAAAGTGTTTGCTGTAAGACCAGGGAGACACAAAGGGTTCGAGGGTAATAAAACGAGTTATCTACATATATTTATATTTTTAATGTTCTTAAACCAACTAGTGTTCTTAAGTTAATCAGTGATGATTTTGATATGCATCAATCCGTCCGTGATACAGAACGCCTGTTATAAAGCTTAAAACGACGATATATATTTCAAACAAAGTAAACAGGTGTATACCAAAATGCTCAATGAATAGAAAAACTCAAGTCTAGTATTTAGTTACGATGTCTGCAAGTTTGAAACCACAATTAGTGACGACATCGCTATCTAGAAAATATAGTCGTTACCAAATTAAGCGGAAGCGTTTGTATGAACTTGATTTTTCGTCTGCAAAAAAAGCGCCAAAAGCACCCGGGAGAGCTATTTCAACAAGGAGCGATTTCACAAGCTTGACTGGAAAGTTGGTGGAGTAATTAAGACGATTATATTCATATATGATAGATTATTATCATATTGTAAATAAATACATTTCTTATTCGTATGGGCACCATATATTCCACATATTTCTTGACTGGTGGAATTAGGTCATTTGGATGCGTGGGCGGACCGTTTTAACGGTCTTAGTTCCGAAATATTGATACCGTTTTCCAGCTATTTTGATAAAAATGCTGACAACATTCCGAAATAGTTTTACAGGGCTTTTTTCCTTCTATAGCAAGAGTTGTTTATAGGCGTTGAATTCATGCAGATTCCCCCTAAAATTCCGTTTGCTTCAAGTATTTTCTTCCCCTTTTGGCAAAATACTGTGTTATTTATGCACCCAAATTTATGAAAGGCCCCTTCCCCTACCCGTGAAAAAAGCCCTGTTTAAAATGTAAAATAGTCTGTTTCATATCGATGTCTCCTTGTTGTCTTCGTGTTGTGTAGAGCATTAAGGTTTGGTTAATCGAGACCTGCGCCAGTCTCTGCACATGCACATGGTACATTTTAGTTCATTGAAGTAAAAACTGATGTAATTTAGGTTTTTCTTGGTTGATTTAGAGTAAAAATTCGGCCCCATTCCCCAGCCAGAAATAGTTTACTTTTATTTGTTGTAGAAAAACTTTCCCTCCAGTTGATTTTTTTAAGATAAGATGGTGTGTCTTGTGTGTCTGTGGCAATCAAGGTTAAATGTTCGTAATTATTTGGTGGATGATATGTATGCTGTTTTTTTTTACTTTTCCCCTTTCTAAGGGCCCTGCTACCTATCCTTGTCCCTAGTTTCGCTCTGATAATGTTAATATAAACAGGAGCAGCAAATGTATACATATAATGATATATACAATTCAGTAATTTGGTGATGAACATATCTATATACTGACCAACAGCACCTAGAAAAATGCTAGTATGTTTGGTTTATAGTGGCAAAATCAATCAATGGCTGGACAAAAAGTCATTTAAGACTAAATCTTGTCCATGAATACAAATCTTGGCTAAAATTTATCTACAATTGAAGTACCAGGGTTTTCACTAGACCTCAAAAGTTGAGGGTCAAAAATGACCTGTAGTTGATGAAAATTTGTGGAGTCAACGAAATTTCCTTCTAATTTTATTGTAAATTTGACCCATAGGTACAAATTCTCAATAGACAGAAGGTTTGTTTTACTGATTTCAAGAGTAACATTTGACGCAACTAAAAGCCAAACCTGTGCTTTCCGTGCCACAACCTAATTCTTCAAGGTTAGAAATATATTTCAGCAATTAAAACTAATAAAAAGGTTTGTTTCAAGTTACCCTACCGATCCATCTTTTACCTGCCAACTCATAAGTTTTCCGGCATCCAAATTTTAGTGCTATATTTTAATATTCACAATAGTGTTGCAGATATATGTAAAAAAAAACATAAAAGAAAAAAATCCCTACCTATCGACCCATATTTTTTGGGGTATGTAACTGGAAACAAACCTTTTTGGTTAAGGTCTAATGTATGACAAATTGCCAAACCATTGATATTCGAGATGTTTACAAATTTATCACTTTCGCTTTCAATGGTTGAGTGTAAAAGTTTGGATCCAGTACCGGTCCTTTTCAACTTAGGTCTAAGGAACGTGGAGGCATGTTGAAAAATGTCTGCTATTGTGGACAAAACAAAACGAAAGAGGCCAAAACATGTTTCGTACTTCTTTTCTTGCCTGGTTCAATTATTTCTGAAACAAAGAGCCATGTGATGAATCCCAACTAACGAAACTCCTAAATCATCCATGCTTGTTAGTGCGCCACAGTGTGGGACATGTAGAGATTGTGATCAGGTCTGCGCACCTGATTTCTGAACGTGTTAGGTCTTGTTAATGGAAAACAAACTCACAAATAGTTTTAACTTTTATTGAACTTGAATCTTTTTTATAATGATATTATATTGTATATATGGCCCTTCTAAACAAACTGATAACCCCCTGAATTTGGACCAAGGAGGGGGGGGGTCACAAATGCCCCCTCAAAAATACTGGCTGGCAGAAACACTGATTGTGAATCGATTATGGCCTTAATACATTCTTGCCAGCATATGTAACATGTCAAGAATTACAATATAATTATTGATGACTGAGTTTTTACTTCAGATGGAAAACATGGACCTTAATCACTTTTTGGAGAAAGATGTAGATTTGCATCAGTACTTCACAGAACAAGAATTGAATTTCATGAGTGAAGGGGAAATACTGAGATTGAAAAATATTGCTCAGAACTATGAGATAATGGTTTACATGGGTAAGACTTCTCTTCACCTTGTGCAAGCTGAAAGGATATTACTTATTTTTAATATGAACAATTTTAAAATATATTAGGCCTTAAAAAGGGTTTGTTTCTGGTTCACCAATATTTTACCTGCTTACTCAAGTTTTTACGGCATCCAAATTGTATTACAGCACACATATTCCCATACAGTGTTGCTAATATATATGTAAGCGAAAAAAAACAAAATAGAGCAATCCCTACCTACTGACTCATATTTCAGGCTTCTCGAAACTGCTGGTATACTGCCTGACATTTGGTCAGGCGGAGACAGAATTTCTGTCTGACCAAATGAAAATTGTCTGACTGAATGTATTATAAATAAGTGATAAATGCTGTAAATTGTGCCAGACTGGTTGACATCTGGTCTGGTACTCACTGAAAAGTTTTTGAACCTGCTTGAAATTTGCCTGACAAATATTTGCCTGTCTATATAATTTTAAGCCTTTACATTCAAGATAATTTGCAGGATTTCCTGCTATCAAGCCAGATTTCATGAAGGGTGCAGCACATAGATCAAAAACACAGAAGGAAAATGAACAGATGCCAGTAAAGTTAATTACTAATGACTCCAACAGTTCAGATGGTGATGATGAAACATGGACGCCTGATTTAGAATGGAGAAAGAGAACAAAAGGTCAGAATGAGATTGCCATTTAATGATTTGTTATGACAAGACCACTTTTTCCTATGCAATTACTTTACTGAAAAAAATATTTCTTGTTTCAGAAATAAAAAAAACACACCCATGCTCGGCACCTAGAAAGAAAATTAAATCTGATGTGAAAGATATCCAATGTAAGAAACCGAAGGTAAATCGAATTATTTTTAGTAAGGCCTAAAAAAATTTTATTTCCAGTTACCCGACAATATCCAATATTTTACCTGCCGACTCAGAAGTTTTAATGGCATCCAAATCTTAGTACTATATTGTGATTTTCACAACTCATTTATATTACAGCGCACATATTCACATACGCTATTGCCGATATATGTAAAACAAAAAAAAGTAAAATAAAAAAATTCCTACGTACAGACACATATTTTTTGGGGCATGTAACCGGAAACTAACTTTTATTTTGTTATGCCTAATCATGTAAAATTTGTATTTTATTTTATTGTCTAGTAGGTGCTACAGATAATTACAGAGTGAAGAGTAAATTAAAAGCATTTTGAAACTACATGTACTTCTTAGTGCAACAGGCAAAGAATGTTAAACATTGTTTTTTGGCATGGAAAAATATTTATGCACTTGACTTCTAGAACTTTTATTGGGAGCGTTTGTGATTTTGGTGTAATGACTTTCTCCGACTTCATTCCAATTGGTCATGGTGAATTAAAGAGTTGTGTGTAATATCAGTATTCTGAGATTTATGTTAGGCTTTCTCTTGATTCTGAAATTTATGAATTAAACTTTCTTTTCAGCAAAATGAATCTATTTGTTCTAAGGATAATAGACAATACAATCTTCGAGAAAGGACACAAGCCAATTGCATGATGTTGGAGATTCCAGATGATGATCACTTTATTTGTTAGTAAACATATGTTTTAGTTGGATTATAACCCTATTTTTAGTAAACTTTTTACATATCGGTAGCTAATCATAAGTCGTGATAA
The DNA here is from genome assembly GCA_008271625.1 of Lutraria rhynchaena. NCBI lineage: Eukaryota > Metazoa > Mollusca > Bivalvia > Venerida > Mactridae > Lutraria > Lutraria rhynchaena. Next base: position 1,373,372 of record VIBL01000069.1, on the reverse strand, counting down.
AAGTGTAGATTCAATTAGGCCAGAGATAGACCCTGTGAGAAAAAAATTAAAGTTTGACAAACAACTATGCATTGGACGTTTTGTCAACACTGATTTATTTGTCTGAAATAAGTATTGTTGCCGTAACAACAACACCAATTCCGTGTAAAAATATAAAAAAAAACTTTTTTTTAGTTAGTAAATATTTTGTTGATTATGTTAAATAAGATACATTTTAGTATGTATTTACTGCCTGTTACTTGGTGACAACTTAATCGATGGAATGTGTAGTGTTATATTTAACATAACAATGATTTTAACAAGGAATCAAAAACAGTCCATGAATATTTTTAACTACATCTCTTGGACCAAGTGGCTGTATTAACCTTTGTGTAGCTGTAACATAGCAATTGTTGTTTAAAGACATTTGCTAGCCCTTTTGTTGCCCCTCATCACGTCACGTGGTGAAGTCTCATGGTTCTAATTGCTATTTTTTTCATTATTGCCCATAGAGGTACTACATCAAACTTCATTCCAGCATTTTAATGGTAAGGTTAGTACAATAGAATATAGTTCAACAGTTGTGAAGGTGAAACATGAGTTTCAACATTGAAAAACGTGTAACTAAACAAAAGAAGGATACAGTCATTATCATTAATTACATCTGTTTTTTGTATTAAGAAAATGCTTATATAAAATGTGTTTTGGATTTGGTTATATCAAGTTGACTGCAGTTAAAGTATGATACTATCAAATGCATGGATTTGTAAGATGATCTGAATTACTGGCCCCCTAAAATGAGTACAATGTGCATTACAATAAGACAGACTTTTCATTGGTTACCTTTATACTTTCAAATCAGAAATTTGTAACCAAAAACTTTATATTAATGTTTTTAAATATACTATAACAAGTTTAATTTATTAGATAAATTGAGATTTTTAAGTGTCAAATGTTAGTTTTTACATGTAATTTGTATGTTTATATTAACAGACTGTGAGGAATGCAACAAAGAATATGACATTGATTGTCCTGTCCATGGACCATTACATCATATTAAAGATACTGAGGTATATTTCGTTCAATTTTATTTCTATGTAATTTATATAACAGGGTTTTCATTAAGAAATAAATTAACTGATTGTTTTGCCAAAGCAATAGATTTTGATGCCATGTTTTTCTAAGCATCTTGTTTCGCTGCACATGATTTGTCATTGATAATATTTTAGCCAATGGAATGCTGTGTTTTATAATACTGTTCCCGGTCAATCCAAAGCTCCTGTATTAGAAAGAGAGCGTCTGGGTAAGCAATATGGTGCATTGTAGTATTTACTCCAGAGAAATCCATTCAAAATTTTAAAAATCTTGGAAATCAACTGATTCAAACAAGTTTTTAATTGATGGTTTTAATCAGCAATTGGTTCTTAATGAAAACACTATTTTAGTTGATTAGTAATTTGTCCTTATGCCAATGTTAATTTATGTCAAGGTAAACAACAAAACTTCATATGGACAGGATTAGTTTTATTAGATTTATTTTTTATTTTGTATTTCAAGATATGTTGTTGTCATAATTGTAAAATAGTTTTCATTTCTGTGATGCAGGATATTTTGTCATGTTTATTGTTCATTAATGTATATACAGCTGAAAAAAGGAATTAAGATTGTTGTAATAGAGGTGCAACCAGACCCTGTTGGTTGTTTTTTGGAAAGTTTCACCGCAGAGTCTTAATCTAGTATCTTTTATGTAGGTACATCTATTTTGTTTGCTACAAAGGCATATCAGCTGGGAAATACCTTCCTACATCTTGCATTTCAATAATATGAAAATAATAGATTTGTGTTTTGTTTTTTTTGTTTTAAAATGAAAGCAAAATTGTTCCTGTTTCAAATGTTGGAATGGACTTGTACCATTATTGATAGTAATAAGCTTTCGTTGTAACTTCTTGGGACATTAAAAACCAAATGCTTGAGTGAGACATGTATTTTACTATCAAAGATGCACTCCATATAGAGAGTATTTTAAATTACAAATTGTAAATCAGAGCATTTTAGTAAATTTGTTTCTATCCAATATTATGCTTAAATTATCATTGTATTTCTGAAAGAAAACACAGAATATTCCAGCTGAAGATATTAGTTAATTAATATTAGTAAATGTAGTTACTGCATTTAAGGTATCTGCAGAGTTTGATCCAGACAGGGCATTACACACCTTACCACCAGGTTTAGATGTAAAGGAATCAAGTATACCTAATGCAGGCTTGGGTGTGTTTACTAATGTGGAAATTCCAGCTCGAGTCATGTTTGGACCTTATGGTGGAGTTAAAAATCACGATCATCAAAAAGCACACGATTCTGGTTACTGTTGGCAGGTTGGTGTATAAATTTGTATAAATTCAGGCATTCGAGCTTTTTGTGAACTGGCAAATTAATCTTATCCTTAACAAAGTTTGTAACATCCTTCCATCTGTTAATGCTGTCATCATAAAAAGCAAATAAGTCAGAAATATTCCTGTGCATTGATAATTTGTCTGCTCACAGATGAATCCTCATTGTGTTTTTTTATATGAATTTTGGTACAGTTGAACAGTTTAAGTCTCTTGCCTTGGTATAAATGTAATACCATTTTATGAACACATTATCTAATAACGCATGTGAATGGTAGTAAATGTCATTGAGGACAATCAAAGTAATGAAATTTTGTTATTGAATTATTTGAACTTTTTCTTTGAAGATACTGCTGTTTCTGGAAAGGATGTAATTTCACCAGAAAGTCGAAGAAATCACTTTGCTGAATGCAGCATATAAATATTTTGAAATAGCATGAGTGTGATAGATAGTTTTGTATTAACACACTTAATTATGCCCCACATCAAAGAAGTGGGGGTATATTGCTTAGCACATATCGATCTGTACGTAGACCAGACTTTGTCCAATCAATTACTAAAGAATACCTGGGCATACGACCCACAGATTTAGTTTGAATATTGGTTGTGTCTTGTAGCCCCTACTGATTTTGTGGTCAGTTGGTCAAAGGTCAAGGTCACCATGTCCGTGACTACTAAAAGCTTGTCTGGTCAATAACTAGAAAACGCTTTGGTCTACAGCCCACATAATTGGGAACTTTAGAGCCCAGTATTAAACCAACAAAGTAAAATAGCAGACACAGTTTGGTTTGATTTGGTATGTTCATGAGTTTCAAGTTAATCAGTTAGTTGAAAATGATGAATTTGTTTGATGATAGGGGGCATACAAGTATCACAAACATCTCTTGTTTTTATCTAGACCTTGGAAGAATTATCATATCTGAATTTAATTCATCAGTTTTATTTTTATTAACAGATTCATACTGAGGGTAGACAAAGTCACTTTGTTGATGCCCAAGACAAAGCCTTATCTAATTGGATGAGGTATGTTAACTGTGCACCAACTGAGCAAGAACAAAATCTTGTTGCTTTTCAATACAAGGGGGGCATCTTTTATAGATCATACAAAGTGATTACCTGTGGCTCTGAACTGCTATGTTGGTATGGTAATGAATATGGAAGAGAATTAGGTTTAGTGCGAGACAAGAATTTACTAATTCGACCAAAGATGGTAAATGGAGAAGGTACAAAACCTTACTTTTTTATTACATGTATGTTTTTAATCTATTAAGAACTGTACTGTGCTGTATTTCTTTATCTAGTGGATGACTTACTTACAATAACTGAGGTAATTTTGAAACCTGAGTGATATAGTAATAGCCTAGTGATCTCATTGGGAATTTGTTGAATAGGCTTAAATAGAAATGTTACAGGCTTTCTAGGTTTTTTTGCGGGGGGGGGGGGGGGTCGGTGGCTGGTTCCTTATAAGAACACTGATCGCCACAGACAAGAAGAAAGACTGAATAATATTTGTTACTGTTTCTTGCATACGTTTCTCATAAGGCCAGAGATGACTACTTTTAAATATTTAATTTTGAAAATCAACATTCATAACAATCTTCAATTACTACGTTGAACTATTTCTTATGTATGTATTTACACATGAAATGATCTTCCTTATAGGAATAGGCTGGCTGTATGTTTATGTTGAAATTTGACATTTTCATATTTTTTATATAAAGTAAGGCCTATTTTTGGGTTGAGTGATTTGGCATGGCATTTTTCTCTGATGATTTGGTTGTATACTCAGTACATTGTGTCTTAAGGCTATTTGTCCTTCATCATTGATATGAGTGATTAATGTTGAGAAGTTAATAGTTACATGTAGAAAACAAGGTTAGTGCTGATGCATAATCCAAAAAATGCTGGTTAGGTTAACTGCCAGTATAAAAAGTAATAATACATGTAATTATATTGAGAAAGTTCTCATGATTTCTCAACTAAACTTAACATCCAAATTTACCGAAAAATAGAGAAACAGTTGTTGAATTGTAAATGTTGAACAATCAATACCATCTGTTCCCAAACCTGAATAATTGTTTACAGGTTTTCCAAAAAATGCAGAAATCATACATCAGTGACATTTAAATGAAATAAAGGACGAATAATTTATCATGGTCTGATTGGATTCAACGTAATTGAAAGAAAAGCAAAGTTTACATTTCTGTCCCCTTAACATTCTGAAAGTTTATCCCTCCATTTGTTAATTGATTCAGAATGTTTATCTGCAACTTGAGGTATTACATCCCTAATATTGTACTTGTCATAGACACTATTTCCGTGATTTATATACCTGAATAGACCTATTTTTTTAACCTAAACTCAACAAACAATGCAAATCAGCCAAGAAAAAAAAATGTCATTTTGCTACTCTGTGTATCAGAAAAACTAAAAGGTAAGTCACTTGCCATTTTTTCGATTGACGGAAGTGACAGTATCCAGTCTGCATCCCAGCATTCCTTCTGAAATGTGTGCTCTATTCAGGAACCTCGCTCTTGCTGTAGCATGCCAAGTTTAACAGCAAGGTTCCTGAAAAGCGTGTGGATTTCAGAAGGAATGCCAGGACCAAGGCTGGATACCGTCAATTGAAAAAATGGTGAGTGACTTACCTACATATACTCAACAATTCATTAATCCATTGATCTATTTTAAGTTAAAGCCCTTTGTTCAATTTTAGAGCAAACAACTTGAGATTAGAAAAAAACACTGTAAAGCAAAACTGCAAATGCACATCAGTTTAGCAAGAAACAAGAAAAACAGTGTAGCAACACAATAACAACCAAATGTTAGGGAGCACAAGGCCAGAGAAAGAGTCATGTTTCTGATTACCTTGCTGATAATAAGCACTTTGCCCAATTAAAGACAATGAAGCAGATATTTCATCTCTTTCATCCAAAAAATTGTCAATTTTGTTTAGTTGAATGTGATCAGAATTACAGTTCTAAATACACCTTAAAACAACTGGGGGAATGACAATTCATGCTAACCATGAATATCACTAAAATACACTGGTCTGGTGCAAAAGAATAATATAGGTAAAGCAGTAAATTAGACTATTACCTGACAAAATTTTGCATTAATTTAGAACTCCTCTCAACTAATCTGGAACCTTTGCTGGTATTTGTACTTGGATAATTAAAACACTTAACCTCTTCAGTTTGCAAATTTAATGCCTATTTTCATTTACTTTCATTGCTATGAAAAATAAAGTTTGCTAACTGTGCTGATATGAATGTCTTGTAAAAAATCATTTTGTCTCACATATCTCCTTGTACAAGTTTACAGTGATTAATGTGGGAATACTCCTTTCAGTTCCAAAAGAAGATTAATTCTCCATGATTTATTGAATGCAGTTTGCAGCTGTAGCTCATGTATATTTTAGTTCTACCTACCAACTTAATAAAAAAGAAACTAATTTTCAACTTAGAATTTACAAAATGCCACTGTTCAGTTTTAATATTCTCCCACTTAGGAGGCATCATGGTCTAGAGGTAACATCTGACCTCTGATCTGAAGGTCCTGAGTTCAAATCCTGGCTTCAGAGGGTTTCGTCTTGACCTATACAATCTCATTTTTCAGATGCAGTACTGGTGTTGTGTCCAGGAAGTGGACTCCAGCGTGATTAATATAAGCAAAACTGCTTATTTCACAACTGAATTAAAATAATTTAGTATAAACTAATATTCTTCAGCAATGAATGAGAAAAAGACTTGACATGATAATTTATTAAAACTAACACACAATTTTCATACAATATTTAATTACATGGTTGAGGTCATTCAGTTACTCATAAATTCAAACATAGCATGAATTAGTGAACTACTGAAACGACTAATGCCAGTGATTTTCTCAGTATCTCCATAAAAGGCAACATATTTTCCTTTAATGACATTGGTGTTTTTGATAGTCAATGGACAGTTTTTGGAGCCAGATAAAATTCTCTTCAGATAAAATCTATGTCATATTTTGCTTTTTATAAGCAAACGTAATTCCATCATTATCTTGAATGTAGACGAAATTCCTCACTCAATTGATGTAAACAGAGTCCTATCATAAAAGTCATCTAATGATTTTGTCTGTACCAGTCAACAATGAAACAAACTCATGATGACAAGGTGTCAATTTGGTATTTATGATTATGCTGCATTCAATGTATGCATGATCTGACAAAGGAACACCTAAAACAAAACTGCATGTTTTCATTTGTTAATATCAATGATTTTCCTCATGAATAGAAAAAAAAGATATCAGATTTTGTTTTGTTAACTTTAATTGTCATTTATGGATATTTTTTTACATCTAATTCATTTAATATTTACATTATTACCATACACCGAATTAAATGAAAAATGTCTTGACTGTTCAGTTGACCAATTTCTTACAGCCTTGTCCCACCTAACTAAAAATTCCTCCTTATGTGTACCGAATTAAATTAGGCATATTCGTGAAAGGTTTGTTCAGTGAACGGTTTGGATTTGATGCTTTTTAGTCGATGTTTACTATCCTCCCCAAAAATTTTTGTGCATATGCAAAAATTTACCAACAAATGCTGCGATCTTTATTTCGGAAAGTGTTCAGAGGAGTTGGAGGGCGTGTGTTTGACCTCTGGTCCTGTCATTTTGGTATCGGTAATAAATCGCGATGAATCCTTGTTCGGACTGTTCATCTTGTTCATAACAAATTACTACCACTTTCATTCTGATGAGGGTGCATAAACATACTGATCTGACTGAAAAGGTCAAAGAATCGCACCAATCCAATATTTTCAATCGCAGTAGCTGCTGTGGAAGTCATGAAAAAAAAGTGCTAAAGAAAGAAAATGTAACTACTGGATCCACCTATTGATAGAGAGAATAATCAACTTTGGACACTCACAAACTCCACCATTGCTTCCTCCAGCTGTTGGGTTGACCTCGGCTTCTTGATTTTGGCTGCGGCTGCCGTCCACTGGAATGTCACAAAGGCTACAGAGGAGGACCTGAAGCCATCAGATAGTGAAGTCTTTCCCTCCCTATTCACTAACTTACTGGCATCCTCTTCCTCATCTTGTCATTGTAGTATTGCAGTTCTGTAGTAATTATGTAGTAGTAGTATATAGTTTAGCTGTGAAGCTGTGAAAACTGATTACAAGCAGTGAACATGCAACTAATTCCGGGGCAAAGCTGACATTGTCTAGTTCACAAATAGATTTCGTGAACATTCGATAGCGTGATTCATTAGGGGTTCAATAAACATTCAGTGGGGGTACATGGCTTATTTGTTATAGTCATTACTCAAACGGCAGGGATTTGTTGAGGTTTCAGAACCAAGTTCAGCATATTCCGGAGAAATAAAACTGGTGATTCGACATAATTTCAGCAAATTCATTATCTGGTGCATGTTGAGTGAATTCACTGAATAAAAAGGCGATGAACACTGCGAATTTCGTTCTGGATTTTCGGTATCAATTTGCTATGAATTTCAGTAAGGTGGGACAGGGCAGTTACTAAAAGTTGATTAAAACTTATTTTGCTATTCCTTGCTAGTGTGAGGCAAGGTGAGTTTTAGGTAATTATTTAATACCATTTATATTTTGACTTAAACTTGACATTTTTGTATGGCTGATGATCTTTAAAACATACTAAATTCAATTAAGTTGATTCATGCTGTTAATTCTATTTTTACACTACATGTATATTATGATCAAGAAAAATAGGAAGTGTGATTTTTAAGTGGAGTGGATCCTGTCCATCTCGGCCAAATGAGTGAATGGTATAATGACCATAGAGTCTGGAGAGGATTTTATTTTCTTAGAACAAGAATAAAATGACAGGTGGACAAAACCACCACAATTTTAGCTGAATTTCATTGCAATATGTTCATGTGATAATGCTTACATTGCCAGTGTAAATCTTGAAAGCATGTGTAGGATAAGTTTAATTAATTAAAATTCAATCATTTGAGCAATTACATTGCTATCCTTGATATTAAAGAAAATTTTTAACCATACATATGGAGTTGATGTTGAAAATGATGTTGTTGGTAATCATACTGAAAAGCAAATGCACCTTGTATGAATATTTATCAGTTGAAATGTTTATACACCAGTAAAACCAATGGAATGCCTACATATGATTTCATAACTGATCTAAGAAGTCCCTCCCACACCCTTTAATTTTTTCCAACATTTAATGTTACCACTATTGGCCACTCTGGAATCACTTGCTGGCAAGATTTCTGTCAGGAAAAATGATTGGGAAGAATTACTTTACAATCATGTTGAAAATATACAGTAAAACCTCATATAGCGACCACCCCAATATTAACACCTCCTCGTTATAATGGCCTCTTATTTTCGGTCCAGCTTTCAATGAATCCCTAGAATTCAACTTGATTACGAGACCATCGAATCAATTTTTCGGGTCCCAAAGGTGGTCTCATTATCGAGGTTTTACAGTAAATGGTATCAGACATTTCTGAATTGATGTTATAACTAAAATGTTTCAAATATTAAATAATGTTGTTACAGAATGTTTTCCATGTGTGTTCTGCAAGACAGCATTTTCAACAGTGATTTACAATGTTCAACACTTGATAAAATTACACGGGCATAACAAATTGACCAAAACAGATGTACAGACGTTAGATGAATGGCTTAGAATAAATAACAAATCAAGACGACCAGTGAAACATAGCAAATTTACTGTAGACGATAGCAAGCTTTTACCGAAATCAAATAATGTTTTTATGCAAACAAGTAATAAAGACTATCAGAAGGGCACAAATCAGATAAAAAAATACAAATTTAAAGTAAAACCAAACATAAGACAAACAATTAACAAGAAATATACAAAATGCAGTACTGCATCCGCATGCGTGCTGAATGGTCATCTGAAGAGTCACATGAGAATACATTCTGGTGAGAAACCTTTTAAATGTGATGTTTGTGGATCTGCATTCACACAGGATAGTAATCTGAAGACGCACATGAGAATACATTCTGGTGAGAAACCTTTTAAATGTGATGTTTGTGGATCTGCATTCACACAGGATAGTAATCTGAAGACGCACATGAGAATACATTCAGGTGAGAAACCTTTTAAATGTGATGTTTGTGGATCTGCATTCACAGTGAATGGTCATCTGAAGACGCACATGAGAATACATTCAGGTGAGAAACCTTTTAAATGTGATGTTTGTGGATCTGCATTCATACAGAATGGTCATCTGAAGAAGCACATGAGAATACATTCAGGTGAGAAACCTTTTAAATGTGATGTTTGTGGATCTGCATTCACACAGGATAGTAATCTGAAGACGCACATGAGAATACATTCAGGTGAGAAACCTTTTAAATGTGATGTTTGTGGATCTGCATTCATACAGAATGGTGATCTGAAGAAGCACATGAGAATACATTCAGGTGAGAAACCTTTTAAATGTGATGTTTGTGGATCTGCATTCACACGGAATGGTCATCTGAAGATGCACATGAGAATACATTCTCGTGAAAAACCTTAAAAAATGAGATGTTTGTGGATCTGCATTCACAACTAGTGCTAATTTAAAACTGCATATGGGACTTTTGTTGAGTCAGTCATATGTCATACAAAGTACATGAAGCTGCCTTTCGTTTTATAAAGCTTCTGAATTGACATTTCGCTTTTAATATTATATAAGAATTCTCCCATTGTTTACATAGGCTTTAAATTGTGCAATAAAATGCGTTTTGAGGACTTGCGTGTTTATTTACCTGCATTCACTGTTACATGTATGTGTTTACCTGGGGATCCATAGGACTGTAATATACAGTTCTAGTGTGATATTAGTTGGTCTTCATATTCACAATAATAATTATAATAATAATCAGCATAATTATGATGTTACTGTCTCTCGTCAAAATAAACGTTTTTTTTATTGAGAAAATTCTTGATGTCTCGTTACCTGAATAAATAATGGATTATGAAAATGTGGTGTGTTATTTATATTTTTTGTTTCTCTTCAAAAGTGCTGCATGTAAATACCACAAAAGTAATAATCGGTCTCTTGCAACAAGTGTATTTTTAAGTGGCGAAACATGTAGATGCTTAATACCAGTTTGTTATAATTCTTCCATAGCATTTGTTCAACTGTTTAGCTACTTTAGAGTCTAATGGAATCTTATATTGACTTAAATATTAATATTTAGCAATAGATTCATATTTCTCAGATTAAGCGTAGACAAGGCGCAAGTTATTTTTTGAATTTTCCATCTTTGTGAGCTACTGGGTCAACTGTGTGTGCAAAAGTCATTTTTTATGAAGATACTGATTTTACCGAAAGTTTATATATTTGGAATATTGCATGATTGAAATTGTGTTTGAATTATATTTATTGCTGTACTTTTTAACTATTAAGAATAAATATTTTGTTGAAATGCAACTTACAGTGTTTGTGTTACATATTTTAAACTGTGCACAGTATATTGTATTCATACTAAAACTGTCAAATATGGCAGTCTCACATATTTCATGACAATTTCTCTATGTGCAATGTATGTATTTAATCTTATTCACCCCTGACAACTTGGAACATAGATACATAGATGTTTTATAGTGCATGTATTACCAAATCGATAGTATCAACATTTCATGCTTGATTTATTGTAAGAATTTTATATTAATTTCGAAAAAAATTTCTACTTACCTATCCGATTTTTTGGGTTATGTATTCTTAAACATGACTTTTTCCATCTTTATACTTATCATTTTACCGAGAGATGAAAGTGAGGTTTTTATATTCAGAATTGTTGCTTTTTCAGAATCAGTTTACTATTGATGTTTTTTTTTCAAATTTAGGCAATTGCTTACTTGAAATCGGAATGAACATATATTCTAATTGATTAGATGTAATGGTATCATATTTTAAATTTGTAAAATCAATTAGAGTTCAAACAGGACTAGTCCAGATAAATCATACGCTGACGCCTTATGCCGACGATCCACACACGACGACGTTTTTACTACATCTAGGGGACGTTTTCAGCATCGACGGTGGTCGGACGGTCAGTTGAACGATACACGAGGCGTCAAGTCATGAACAACAAGACATCGTTAGTGCAAGCACTGATTCAGAGTGCGATGTGATACAATACATCCGTTATGTAGTTTTAGGTCCCAGTCTACAGTAGTTACACGCAAGCAATGAAGGCACTCGTTATTGAGTTTTAACAATCCATTAAAGAATATCACTTCATTCCAAATGCAATATATCAAGTTAATTAATATTCACAAACTTGTAAAGTTCTTCCTTTGATATACGATTACGGCTCGTTTCTTTTCTGCGGATGTTACGTGGTGTAATGTGTCGCGCCTTTTCAACGCTGTGAAGCCGATCTTACGAGGCCTGTCCTTTAAGCATGTAGACTTTTCTCATAACTCCGAAGTCTTTTATGATAACTGAATGATAATTTGAAAAGACAAACTACTAATCATATTTCAATTATACGCCGCAGAAATTTGGGATCAACATATTGAAAAAATACCCGAGTTATAAGAAGTCTATAATACTTAATGGACAACTATTGTATATGACGACAAGGAAGGTTAGTAAGATGTAATTTGTATTTACCTGATGTTGAACAGAAAAGAACATTATTAAAGACTTACAAATATATTGATTATTAGCAGGTGTATAATACATGTATATACAAAAAAAACATCAAACACGATATTTAGGCGACAAACTACAAAATAAAATCGTAATTGGAGAGTTAAAAAAAACTATAAGTTGTTAATGCGTTTATCTATAAGCGCAGAATGTCCGACATTACATTAAGCATATCAGGGACGGATGAATTTTGGTAAGGGTCGGGCGCGTAAAGTCTTGATGTGTATATAGAATATGGACAAAACCAGCATGTAACTGATGTTTTTTTAACGGAGAGGGGCGCGCGCAACTTTGGTCTACCATATTAATATTACCATTATAAGTTCCATTCACAAACATTGCTTATCTATTTTAATTACTCCTTTTTTCCTCGGCTCATGAAATTTAAAAACGGACAGTCATACTATAAACTGATTTCAAAAACTTTGTTCCATATTCTATAACAGATAAATACGACGTTGTATTTTCCACATTACGTAAATTGCAACTTACAAAATTCTTTCCTGTATAAATTCTATTCTCGCGAAATCCACCTGTTCATTACGAAGTGATTGAGAAATAATACATGTATACATAGAATTGCCCTTTCATTTTAATGCTTAATATGAACCGAACCCCTATTTAAGACCAATTGGGTAAAACTAAATCAAGACCGTTTAACTAGCTAGGTAATAAAAATATGCCAATGTTTTCTATATCATTATGTAAGTTCGTTTTTTGTCTGTATTCTATATAAGTTGACCAAATAATGTTAGATAAAGAATTGACACTAAAAAGTCGTTGGCACGAAAAGTTCTGTTCGAAAGTCGATTTCATCGCCTAGGTTTTAATAATTATTTCAACAATAGCTCAATTATAATTATGTAGTATATCAATGTATAATTGTGCTTGATATTACGTTTAACAGGATGTATTATTCTTCATATCAATGTGTACTAATAGCCTGACAGCTTTGTAAATTAAACACAAAAATGTGCGACTTTTGTTAATCGTTTTGAATCAAAATGTGTCAAATTTCGTTTTGAATAATGGAATATTAAGTTAACATAATTGTACGAGTTCATTCTACTGAACTGTCATATACCCGCATATTTAACGCAACGAATGATATATATGATAGTGACCAACCACGTTTTAGTCTATTTTGGTATCAATCGCTTCTATCCTTAATAAAATCATTTACATAGTATTTTGACATTTAATCCATGAACGAGTGTAAAAAGAACTAGGTTAAAATTGATCAAAAGAAAATTATCGGAATTTCGTCATTTACACATTTTTACAATACATAGATAAGTGAGATTAATCTTTAGGGACCGTCACTTGTCTGTATGACTTAAACACCATGGTAACAAGTCTAGGCAAGCACTAATTTGTTGGTCAATAATATGCTAACTGGCTAATCGAACATCAGTAGGATGTATTGGAAAACTATCATAAAGGCGGGTAGAATACAGTATTGAACACTCCGTGTAAAGAAATAGCATTATACTTGCTTTTTTGAAATCAACTCTCATGACTTTAGTGATTCATAAGTGTTGAATAGTGTTAGTACTTACGAATACAAATTTGATTTTTTTGTGGATTACTTGAGTTAATAGTTTTGGGGGATGAAATGTAAGGGCTGATGATTCTTGTGGATTTATTAGCCTTGTGTGGAATACGGTTAGATACAACGACAGGTTAAGTATCTATAGATTTTATGTACTAATAATGAATAAATTCTCGTTTTGTGATATACGGTCATTATCATAACAAATATCGGAAAACTCTTATAGTTAACCTCAACTTTTGTGTAAACAAACATACAATAACCCATAGTTGTGTAAACAAAGCATTTCAAAGGCTCATCTATTAGTACTTAAAACGTAAATATTCGTAATTATGTGTAACGTGTTATGAGTTCTGATCATTTTTACGTGGTTTTATTCCATGAAACAAATTGACGTATTCACGTATAAAACTTGGATAATTGTGGAATAGCAATTAAATCTGATGAGTGTGTCCACATTAGATAGTAAAGGTATTGTATGAATATTAGTGTTAAGGGGACTCTCGAGGCTTTGTGGATATATTCACTGACTTATAACCACCATTTCTCATCGCTGTGAGTTCGAATTCCACCTGGGACCAGAATAAATCAAATGTTACGATGCTGTCAAGCTGGTTTACGGAAGATCGATGGTTCTACCTGGGTGAAAGACTGGGGTCTTCCTCCACTATTAAAGCTAGAAAGTCGCAAATGACCCCTACTGTTGGTGCGACGTTAAAACCCAGTGAAAAAAGCAAATAAGGATTTTTTTGGATTTTTCAATTACATGTATAGCAAAAAGAAATTCAATCGTGTTATTAGAAGTAAACGTGGTCTACATTAATGTATAAGTTACATAAGTTAAATCTAGACATATAACAGGTCTTCTTTCTGTAAATAGCGAGTTATATGTACATAAATGTTTTTGTTTACAAATTGGATTAATTAAAAACTTTGATATAGAGTTCAAGACAGAAAAGTTCAAAACGGATGATAATGTAATGAATATTAAGTTGCCTGTTTTTACATTTAAATATGAAAATAAAGTAATTTTCCAATGATATCATTAAAAAAGGAGAAAATAACGACAATATATTACGACGTTTTAAGTTTTGGCTAGTATTGATATTAACGCATGTACTTCAAAACACACTGAATTCGCGCGTATACAATTGTATGCGCAAATTTAAAATCCGATGTCATGCTAAGATAAGATATTTACATTATCCTGGCACAATTTTTATAATTTCAGTCAGAATTTTCAAGAATTTAAATTTGCGATAGAAAATGCTTGCGAATTTCAAAAATAAAAAATATTTTATTACGATCATAATTAATTTGTAACTCTAAACCCTAGACACTTGATTTAGACAATGTAGTACAAAATTAGTGACCTGTAAATGTGAAGATATTTAATTATAATCCAATCGTATATTGCAGTGTCCTTGAGAATTTTTATGTATCATTACACACTGTGCCAATATTCAAGTCGAATATAAAATAAGACTGTATTTTGTTGTTTTTATGTGACTTATTGTCACTGGGGGTTTAACGCCGTTCTTCAACAATTTTTTAGTTATACATTGTATATGGTGACCTGTTCACCTTACCAGTTTTCCTGGACTGTATACTAACCAATACTAACTATCCCTTCCACATGGAGCCAGCAACAACTTCTCTACATATGGAGGAAAATCAACATTTTTGTCAAATTTCTCGTTTGGGGGTATGTCCTGCCACGACCGGGATTCGAACCCGGATCTCCGGCTTACAAATCCAGAGCACTAACCACTGGACCACGGCCACGGCCTATCTTTTGTTTTAAGGTTTTATACCCATAATGTCCAAACTTACTATCTCAAAATGGAGTGGACAGGTTTCCGTAACTTTTATCATTTTCATAGGTTTCTATGATGGAAAATGATTTACCGTGAGATTTTTCAAAAACAATTCAAAGACAATCCTTTACGTTATTGTCCCTTTAAATTTGCATTCGAGTCTATGGGAGTAGCCTTTCTTTCAAACAGTAAAGAAAAGAGAAACTGATATATTTCTATAAAAATCACGGTAAACTGACGCCAAAAAAACCAATATAATTATATAAATATAATTTAATGAAGAAAAATATTGGACACCGTGCAATATCTTTCGTATTTTTTTATTTCATTTTACAACTCTAAAAAACAATTCAAAATGTGTCGAAAAATGAATTGAAGTATCTATGGTAACTCTCAAAGAAATAACAATAATTGTTTTTTTGGGGGGGGGGCAATATTTTTGTGATGTCAACATTTTTAGTAGTATTGGGCAGATACGTAAAAAGTATATAAATTTTTATGGGTGTAATACCTTAATATCAAGTTAACGGATTTTCTTGGTTTACAGGTTTGACAAACAATACGAGAACAGAAAAAAACAAATAATGCAGCATTTTCAATCGTGAAAATATTTTTTCTGTGATGTAAGTATTTTTTCGAACCGTAGATCAAACTAGCAAAATCCATATCTGAAAAGCGTTTTAAATCTGCCGTTTTTTTTCCTCATCAATTCAAGATTTTCACATTAGTCTCCAGAAACCGTAGAAACAATGTTCCATTTTACAAATTTATACCCACAACCGCAAAATATACACCGTATCTTTAATCAAAAGGACTTCTAATAATCCAGTACATTCTGTTTCAATGTCTTAACCAAGAAACGCTTCTTAATTATTTAAAAACTCACCGACGTACACGAACGTACACGAACCAGATGTTATTTTGAGGAATGAAATTCCTTTTAGCACTTTCGACACGCCATCAATGAGGCTAAAAATAAAGTTCAGCAGTTTGATGTGTAATTTCAATTTCAGATATATAAATATGTGAAAATAGGTAAAAAAAGTATTGTCGACACCAAATACATGTACATGTATTTGCTTGTTTTTATTTGACATTGTCACTGGGTTGAACGCCGTTTTTGAACATTTTTTTTTCAGTTATATACGGCGACCGATTCACCTAACCAGTTTTCCTGGACTGTATTCTAACTAGTACTAACTTACCCTTCCACAAGAAGCCGGCAAATCTCTACTCATAGAAGGGTATGACCTACCGCGATTCGAACCTGGATCACCGGGTTACAAGTCCGGCGCACTAACCATTGGACCACGGCCGCGGCAATTTGTGTTTAAATAACACAAAAATAAGACCATAGTGTTTGTCATCGTCTTACAAAAGAATTCCAAGCTTCAAGAAATAACATTTTCAAACATGTTTTGATTACCTGAAGTTCGAAACAATTCTTTTTTATGTTTCAAAATAAATCTTTAAAGTATATAAATGCTAACTGCTTATTCCAACAATGCATTCAACGGAGTATTCGGCAAACGTTTTCAGAACCCGAAAAATCGGTCGGAATATCGAAATGGTCTCATTACCAAGTCAACTAATAGGACAGTAATTGAAAGACGGTCCGAAAATAAGTGGTCGTAATTACAAGGTGTTCTCATTATTAGGGTTTTACTATATTTTAACGGCTTTCAAAAAACTGTTTTTCAGGTACAGTGATTTTTGTTACCCTGAGAAAATAACCATGGCATCCGTAGCACCCGAACCGGCTTCATACGACGTAAGTTCTCTATAATTTTTATGTTTAATTCAAATATACAGTACAACCCCTAAAAACCGGACTCCTTCAGGACTGATCCAAAAGTCCGGTTTTCTGAGATTTCCAGTTTTCAGAGGACGTCTGATTTTCAGAGGATTCCGGTTTTCAGGGAGTCCGGTTTTCAGGGGTTTTACTGAATATATCTATTGAAGCTCTACCATTGGCCACAACTTAAAGGCCACAATTTTATAATTCATTACTTCATTCGACAAACCTGAGTTTCTTCTCCTTTATTCTCTTTGAAAATTTGCATGACAAAACCTACACTTCAAGTAATATATATATATTGGTTAACTATCGCAAAATTAATATTTATAAGCATTAGTAAGCATGCATGCCACGATAAGGCTCTAGAAATGAATTTAACAGACGGAAAAAGGCAGATTTGTAACACGGTAGCTAATTTCCGAAAAAACCAGCGAGAGTTGCTTCCCTTGTCCATTCGGTCATGTAAATAGTCGGATTGAATAATGATGTTGATTGATTAACAGAAATCTATATTACATGTCATTGGTCATAATATTTCATAAAATGAATCCATTAAAGAAAATTTGAAATAGAGAATATTTTTAGTTACTCCATAAATGGACAGTAACATTTTAGATCTGTCTAAAGTCGAGTATACTTCACTCCACAGTGTTGACTTATATCGGTATCACCGCGTCTGGAAATGTCAGTTTTATAATCAATTTGTATTCATTTTTAGGATCCGAAAAATAACAACGCATTCGGTGGTGATGACATCACTAAGGACTCGGTGACGACGCCAAGAAAAGTGTCTGACATTACTTTGTCCGATTTTACATTATTTCAGGTAAGTTAAATGATCATAGTATATGTTCACCGCCCCAGTAACATTAATTAACTAGTTTGGTAATTCGGACTGACTACTCATACTCGGAGGGGTCATTCTATAGACTCTATATAGGATGGCGACCGGTCAGAAAAAAGTCGGCGTAAAATCTGATAAGTTAGAATGACTCATCCAATATTAGCGCCGATCAATGTACCTCCAATATGCGGCCTCTTTACAAACATACAAAGGGAGATAACTGTGCAGGACGCTGTCAGTCGGGCGGTATCCTGTCCAAACCGTAACTACCCGGCTATCATACCGTATATAATTTTCCGTGGACGGAAAAGGGAGACAGAGTATGATTATTGTAATGAAAATTAGAACAAAATAACAAAGGGTGTATTTTTAAGAGCACAGAAAAATAGATTTCAGTTGACACATGCACGCGTCATGTGAATGCTTAATACAAATATGAAACTAAACACAAACGGAAATATTAAACAGCTATAAGACAATAAATTAAGGCACTGTATGTGTATACATACATTGTAATTGATAATCATTTACGATTTAATAAACCTTAGTGTTAAAATTCCGCGTCTCAAAATATTTTTTAAAAAAACTTTTTTTCAATACATATTTCTATAGACAGAAAAAAAAAAGAAATAAAGTGTTACTTTATAATAGATCTATAAATACTCGTAGGAAATATATATGTATCTTTGTAATTTACGGTCTGGAAATCAATATCTTAATAAAAATTATACCCTATATACCAGTACATATTCGTGAATACTTATTTTCATACTATACTGATTTAAATCGTAAAAAAACATGACCTTGAAAGATTATTGAAAATGTTTTATACTGGTAGTATATTACTTTAAGTTGTTGCAAAACTGCGGTAACTAATCCTTATCCTCTAAATGAGCTACAGCAGTTTTTCGGGTGGGGAGGCACAGTTTTCAATTACAATAGCAGTTTATACAAGTAGTCATATTTCTAAATTGTTTTATTTGATTGCATAGCTGATCATATAAACAATAAAAAGCCATGCACAAATAAAAAAATCAAAAGTGTTTTTCAGTTGGATTTAATATTTTTGTGAAAATCGAACCCACTTTTGTAAGCAAGGAGATTAACAATAGTAAATGTTATATGCACAGGGAATAGGAATTAGCCAATTGCTATACATGTATTTCAGACAAAATGTTTGAAATTGTTAAATCGCTGTTGGATTCATAAACTGTTGCAAATATACTATTGTTACTGAATATGAACAAAAAATTGTTACTGACAAGTTGTGAATAAGTTTTAAGTTCTGTTTTGGGGACTGTTTGAGCCAATCAGTAATAGTGTTGTTCTGAATTACAAAAAAAAGCACGATGCATAGACACAACAGAATTCAAGCTGAAGTGTGTTCCTTACCTGTTGGATTGGACACCAACATACACCTAACTTTGTATCAGGTTAGATATGTCTAAATCTTGTTGAATTAATACTTCGCTTCTGACTTGTATGGTTACAAGTTTATAAGTTAATGGAGTGAGTTCTACGTTCTGAGAACACGCTGAAATGTTACATTTTGTCTTAAACACTAGCCCTACTTATTTGGCTTTCCGGTAGGCCAGTTTCAGAAATGAATTCGGGTCGACCTGAGCGGGACTGGGCCAAGTAAAAAAAAATATCATGCTGTCACTTTAGTTGGACTATTTAAACACCATTAGTGCTTTTTTAGCAACTGAATTAACCACAAATTTTAATTTACATTCATATTTATATTTAAGTACAAAATTAATTGCTTAGTTCAACTGGTGTTTTAAATAAGCCTGGCTGTTGTATGTACTCTCGGTGACAGTTTTGTTCGAGACATTGCGCCTATACCATTGGTCCTTTACCATTGATCATTCATACAGAGAAAATCATGACAAACTAGGTTATTTCTGGTACAGTATGCATGGAATCTGTTTAGCTATCAAATTTAAACCCGGTTTAAAATCCAAAATTGTTTGTGTGCATGTATTTTTATTGGCTCGCTCAGTTTGCAGTCTTATAATGTAACTTGAAGCCATCCACTATCACAGAGCACTAATACATAGATATCCTGCCTTTGCAATAGAACATTGCAACATAATGTTGAAACTGTGTTCCTATTTTATATGCATTTTTTTATATTTAGCCATGGAATGGTTGTTGATTGTGAACGGACCGTATGCTGGGTACGGATTTTACCCCCATCCATTATTATTCGTAGTTACCTCCCTTGTTCTCCCGTCTGCCTTTTAAAATTATGCTACTTTTGAATTTTATCATATTGTAGTGCGCTCGAAATGGTTACTATGACATTACGAAGAAATTGTTGCAAGATGAGAAAATCTTGAAAGAAATCAATACTGATGATGACGATGGACTTACGCCATTACATTATACCGCAAGATACAACCATGTTAACTGTACAAAACTTCTGTGTGCCAATGGAGCTGGTATAAATAAATATTATGACATTTTTCATATTATAATATAATGTTTGAAAATTGATATGCAAAAACATTGTCAAATACAAAACCTGTATGTAGTACTATTTTTATGTTGACTTAATGTTTTAAATAATATTAAAACTTAACATTTTTAGACTTTTGCATTTACTGTGCTATTCTGTATTCATGCGCCACTTTGCCATAAACACAATACAAAATTAATATACATGTATTTACATTTATTTCTAAATTTATTACACTCCTCATATAATCCCATTAATTGCCTGACAACTATCCCAGCTGTATGTCATGATATCTTTGAAACTTGTTTTACAGTCTATGACTTGTAGTCAATAGCCCCTCTCCACTGTGAGTTTGAATTCCATCTGGGACCAAATTTTGCATGTTAAAAGTTGTCCAGCAAACTGGTTGTACCCAGGTGTAAGTCTGGGGTCTTCCTCCACTGCTAAAGCTAGAAAGTTGCCATATGACACATACTGTTGGTGTGATGTTAAATCCAAGTGAAAAACGTGCAAAATTCAGGCTTGATAAAGGCATATTCTGCAGTTTAGCTAATCAAGCAATCAATGTGTTATTTTCACATGCTTAGTCTGTTTGTTCATGGTATTGGTACACCATACTGGCGAGCACCTCTGAATGTACAACACTTCATTTACCACACAGCAAAACAGGAAAGATATGCTTCATCCACTAACTGTTGCTGAATTAAATGAATAAGCGGACATTGTCTTTTCAGATATAAATGCTGAAGATCATGAGGGACTGACACCGCTACTTTATGCCTGTAGAATTAAACGTCGAAGAAAGAAATCAAAACAGACAGCTATAGATTTGAATTTAAATGGACCACAAGACACATTGACGGTAAAACCAAATGTGAAAAAAAGATAAAAATAATAGTATACAATTAATTTTCTAGATATGTTCTTCTACAAATAGTTTTCACTGCAAATTGGTCAAAATTTCTGTTCCAAATTTCTTTCAATTTACACCAGCTAAATGGTCTTGTCCCAGAGACGACCAATTCAAAGGGTACCTTGTTTTAGAACAGCAAGTAGTGGGTGTGTATAGGAGCTAGAAAAAGGAAGGAAGTAAGTTTTAGGAGGAAGAGAGAGAGGTAGGAAGTAAGAATAGGGAGTTAGGGAGAGGTAGAGGTACATATAGGGAGGAAGAGAATGTAGGGATTATGCATTTTATGGAGTTACTTTTCTTTTTTCAGACGAAAAGAATAACAGACCCTAATGCAAGCCCTATACTGTTCCTGTTAGAAAATGGGGCCGATATTAATCATCAGGATGACTACGGTCTTACTGCTTTACATCATGCTGCCTTACGTGGAGATGAAGTAGCTTGTCGACAACTCATAGAATACGCTGAGGACACAGCTCAGATAGTTAATGTAATTATGGTTTCTGTTTATATGACTGAGATAAATACTGTCGTTAATTTTGATGCCTACCACAGCTGTGGTCCAGTGGTTAGTGCGCTGGACTGGTTCGAATCCTGGTCACAGCCCGTCATACCCTTCTATGAGAATTTGACAAAATTGAATTTGTTGATTTTCCTCCATATGTGGAGAAGTTGCCGGCTCTTTATGGAAGGGAACAGTCCAGGAAAACTGGTTAGGTGAACCAACTGCAGTATATAACTGAAAATCGTTTAAAAATGGCATTAAACCCCAGTGACAATAAGTCACATGAAAAGTTTATATTTAGACTGGGACAGATACTGGTAATAACTTTCGACACTATATGGTACAAAAGAATTTATTTCAATATATCTCTTTTTACTCCTAATCAAGGGCCCCCTTGGATGGGTTGCTAAGATCGCAGACTTGTTTCTACTAGCCCTTCATGGCTGTGAGTTCGAATCCCACCCAGGACCGAATTTCATGTCTTAATTTGTAATTATTTGCTGCCACAATACACTTTTGGCCTTGACCTTGACTTTTGTCTTTATTTGTAGGCCAAGGACAAACAGAAAATGACACCATTGCACACTGCTGCATGCCAATGTGAATCAGATATTGCAAGACAATTAATAAAAGCTGGAGCTCATTTACGGTGTGTTGATGATGAATTGTCGACTCCTCTGCATGAAGCAGCCACCGTAGGTGACACAAAAACTGCTCGTATAATATTTGATGCTTGTGTTACCCAGGATGGCAAGCCAGACGAGGAACTGTTGGTAAATAATGTTTCCTTAACATTCTACAAGTTTGTAAATTGCATTCACAGTTTTTTTTATCACAATTTTATCATATTGTTATGGCTTATGTGACAAATTTTTGCAAACTATTTTTACATGATATTTTTATTCATGCTCATGTTAAAATGTTTCCTAAGATAAAAATTAATTCTGTGACAAAGTTAAGTAAATGATTTTTTCATGCAATGATTTTATGAAAACAAATGAAATGAAGAAAAGAAACAAACTTAATAAAGAATGAGATGAAAAAATATGATGTGCTTAAGAAAATTAAAAAAGTTTTACAAAATATAAGATTAAATTGTTCAGAAATGGTTGTAAAATTAAACCTGCAGTGCAACCTCTTCAAAGCAACACCCATTGTGAGAAGCAAAATAATGTTGTTGCTGAGAGGTTGTTGTTCTAGAGAGGTTAAAGTTATAGTTAAATTGTACAGTGAGAAAAAATCATGCTGTTGTTGAAGGGGGGTTGTTACACAAGAGGAGGCCGCTCTGGAGAGGTTGCACTGTAGTACTGAGACTTTATTCACATGCAATAACTTTAACCGTTTGCCTCATATGCATATTTTGGACTCTTCCAAATTCAAAGCAAATATACAAAACATCAATTTACTTAAGAAAATTGGTAATTTGTCTGTTAGAGAGTGGAAAAGCATTGTGACAAAAGACGCCATTGCTAGTAATGAGTAACAGCTTCTTTTGCGGCAATGTCTTCAAAAGTTGCCTGCTTCAGATGCGGGGAAAATTAATGCAGTATTATGAAGCAAAGGGTTAATGGAATATTAATTTTCAATGTTTGATGTTTTTCTGCATAGTTGGGTCTGTTATCTGACAAAGATGAAGATGGGAACACTGCGCTGATGTTGGCAGTAGAATCAGGACGTTATAAGTTTGCCACACTTTGCATAAACAAAGGTGAATTAACTAGTAACATAGAATAATACCATTAAAATCTAACAATATGTTTGGCTTGGATTATGTAACAGGGCTGTATATATATATTGTGTATACTGTATGTATAATATTTGTGTTTATAGTAGTTTGTTTGCCTGTCAACCCAATTGCTCAGTTGGTAGAGCAGCTGACTTGCAAGCAGAAGGTTGTTGGTTTATTTTCTGCCTCCTATTACAATTACCTGACAAGTGGTATAACAAAGATACAAAATAGAAATCAAAATGATGGATGTTATCATAAAAATAATAAAAATAAAAATTTGTCATTTGTGCAAATCCTATTAATGGCAGTGATAGTGGTACTTGTTAATGTGCAAACAAAATCACCCGTACTAAGTTGGAAAAAATTGTTTGTTTTTGGTATTTGTTGCACTTCAGTTGTAATGTGGCTATAATGACCATTTATTTTATCCCGTATAATTCAACTTAGTAATGAGACCACATCATTATTCTGACTGATTTTCAGGGTCCCAATTATGGTCAAATTATTGAGGTTTTACTGTAAAACAAATATTTTATTCCATAGACATGATATTCATGCTTAAACAAACCAAGATAAAGATTTCATGCTAAACAATTTTTATGATTTACCTCTACTAGTAATAGTAAAATACGATTCTACAATATAATAACATGATCAATTGATGCATGGACAAAAAAGTGATTTGTGATAATTAAGTCAACTGACAGACAATCAAATAAAATTCAAATAAGGAATATAAATTCTGACTGATTTTTAGGGTCCCAAATATGGTCCTATTAGTGAGGTTTTACTGCATATATTTATTTTTTATTCCAGGATCTGAGATCAACACAGTTAATAAATGGAACATGACCCCTCTTCACCTGGCTTCAATTAAGGGAGACCTGAGGATTGTTCAACTGTTGATTGAAAAAGGGGCCATGATATCCGCCCTTAACCACGAACAACAGTCCCCACTTCATAAGGCAGCGTTATTTAATAATACAGAATGTATAACTTGCCTTCTGGACAAGTGAGTGAAAATATTAACTCCTAGTATGAAATCTGTGTTAAATGTTATCCAAGATTATACGGTAAACTAAGGCCTAAACAAAAAAAGCTTTTTTTCCAGTTACATGTCCCAAAAAAATGGGGCGGGGGGTAGGGATTTCTTTTCCTTTACGATTTTTTTGTATATATCGGTAACGCTGTTGTGAAAATTACAAATAGCACTAAGATTTGGATGCCCTAAAAACTTTTTGAGTCGGGGGTAAAAGATGGGTTGGTCGGGAAACCAGAAACAAACCTATTTTTTTTATGCCTAAATGTTGACAATAGCAACTCTTTAGCAAGCAATATTTGATATTGTGAACCAATTAAAACTCTGAATAAAGGCCAACCATGTTTAAGGCTCAACTGTATATCGTATCCAAGCAATATACAATATATATACTTATAACATTGAAAAGTGTCAGTTCATACATAATTTAGGCCATCATAAAAAAAATGTTGGTCTGCACTCATGCCACCCAAACTTTTAACAACAAATAGGTGGGTAGGCATTTACTTTTGTTTGCTTGAAACTGCTTTGTGAAAGAATATTTTCATTACTAACAGTGAATTATCCTGCGAGTTGAAAAGCATATATAAATATTGTATTTGCTATGTGATATTCTATGTTACTAATCAATAATGTTCATTTGACAAATGATATAATGCCATTACCACAGTTTATTAATGAGTGTACTTTAAATTGCTAGCGAGAATTTACGTTTCGTCACATTTATTATTTATTGTTACAAGCCAATTACTATACATATACAATGTTTCTATATATTATTTTAGTAAATGGCAGTTACTGACTGCATAGTGTAATATGGCAGGCATTTCATCTAAGGATCTCAGATTTGAACTTGACTGCATCACCTAATCACAGTGATGATTTGGTTTAAGATGTATACAGTCAAACCTGTGCTTGCGGCCACCTCTGAGTAAAGGTCACCCTATGAATAAAGACCATTCTTTGAAGAATGTCACTGATTATGTTGAAAAACTGATCTCCAAATAAAGCCCATCTGTCAATAAAGGCCACATTTTGTATTTCCCGATGTGTGGCCTTTGTTCACAGGTTTGACTGTATCTATTTAGACAAGTTTTCCTCCACCGGTGATTGAAGTACAGTGTAACCTCTCCAAAGTAGCACCCTTTGGGAGAAGCAAAGTTATGTTGTTGTTTAGAAGTTGTTGTTCTAGAGAGGTTTAATTAATAGTTATAAATTGGGAAAAATTATGCTGTTGTTGTCAAAGGGAGGTAGTTGCTAAAGAGAGGGCCGCACTGGAGGGGTTACACTGTATTTTGTTTCACAACACTGAAACAGAATCCAGGAATCTCGTTATTGTGACTACCTATCACTGCCTGCCAGTTTTTTATGAAAAACTGTTGAAATCAAACTTATATAATAAATACATGAAAAAAATTAACCATAATTTGCGTTTAAAGGACCGAGATGTTAGATTTAAGATTTAGTTCCGGTCCAGTGATAGTTAGTTGTTTTTTCAGGGCTCTCGATCTCCCAAATTTGTGGCCGAAATTCGGCCCCATTCCCCCAACTCTGGAATATACTCTTTTCCCCTATTTTTGGTAAAAATTCTCCCACTTATTATATTAATTAGGCTTTTGAAATCCCCCTTGAACTGAAAATGATGCGAAATTCCCCCCTCCAAGGGACCCGGCCCCAGTCCCCCAAAAGAGAGAGAGAGAGCCCTGTTTTTGCATACACTGTGATTGAATTTGTTTACAGTGGTGCCAATCTAGAATGTAAAGATAAAGATAATTTCACCCCATTGTTGTTGGCTGCATGTTATGGACATGCTAAATCTGTGGAAATGCTTATAGACAGAGGTGCCGACATTGATGTTGAAGACAAGAATGACAGAACAGCAATATATCTCGCAGCTGAAGAAAATAACCTTGAAGTTCTTGAGGTAAAACAATTAACTCAGCCATTGTCCTAACTTTTATTTCATATAGATTTAATTTTAGCACATTTAATACAGTTAAACTTTGAAATTGAGAACAACTTCAGGATCCAAAATTGGTCGTAATGATGGTGTGGTCTCATTGTCAAGTTGAATTATAGACAAGTAATTTAAAACTGGTCCAAAAATAAGTGGTTTTTACAACTAGATGTCATAATATTGAGGTGGCTGCAATTTGAGGTTTTACTGTATTACTAATATAATTTAGCTTTGAACAATTTGACTATAGTTGCTGTTTTGTTATCCTCAGGTATACAGTAAAACTGCAAATAGCGACCACCTTAATATTACGACCACCTTTTTATAACAACCATTTATTTTCAGACTGGCTTTCAATGACTTCTCTATAATTCAACTCAATAATGAGACCACTCCATTATTACAACTGATTTTTTGGGTCCCGAAGGTGGTCTTATTATCGAGGTTTTACTGTACTAACTGGTTTATTGTGTCATTTTTGTTGTAATTCAGGTGTTACTGAGGAAGACTGATGCAAACTCTGCAATCAACCATAGAGATGAATGTAGTAATGGTCCTCTCCACGTGGCAGCAAGTCTTGGTCACCTCAGAGTTGTTAAGGTACGTGGTCCTCGCAGCAAACATTTCTGCATTCAAGCCATAGGGGTCTGGTACAGTAGAACCTTTCTAATCTAAACTTGTTCAGATAGACAAAAATGTTCGGCTTAGAGAAGTTTTTGGAATGCAAAGGTTCTGGATTACCAAGGTTAACTACATAAGAAATAGGGACCAGATGACATGTTTGGTTAATAGAGGGATCTGGATTGGAAAGGTTCAGATTAATGAGGTTTAACTGTACATTGTTTTGTTAGTGATTTTGATCTGTATGGTCATTTTACGCCTAAATCTCGATTAAACACTGTACTAGTAATGTACTAGCCCCCATGTGATGCCAGCCATGTGGACTTGTGATAGTGAGATAATGAATTTTTTTTTTACATGACCCTGAAAAAAATATATACAAGTCTTACTTATGTTTTTTAGTTTTTGTCAGTTAATCAAAATATTTTGAGGGGCTTGTGATCACTAGTCAGAGGTCATAACCACACGACTACAGAGCATCCTTTTTTTATGAAGTGAACTTATTTGAATCTACAAACTTATTTCAGTGTCTGTTGAACCATGGAGCCGACTTGTTCTGTAAGAACGACATGGAGGAGACTCCGATACACATGGCTGCTGTTAACGGCTGGACAAAGTAAATAAATAAATCATTGTGCCTCATAATTAAGTATGAAAAATATGCTTAAGAAAAATAAAAAATGAAAAATTTTCCAACCTACCTACCCTGTATATTTGATGAAGTAACCAGAAACGCACCTATTGTTTTGCCTAGCCTTATTGTTCATCATATCTAGTATGTGTAACCATATCATTACTGACTCTCCAGTATTTGTCATTGGGGCTCATTTTTATATTTTGGCAAAATATTGCATCTCTGCGATAAATTATCTAAAACAGTTTATTAAATCATAGCAAATTACTTAAACAAAATAACTAAAAAAACACAAATCCTCCTTGTAAAAGAGAATTATAATTTGTTGTTATTATCTGAAGAACTGCTGTTAAAAGTTTATTCATTCAAATTTTCTGAAAGAATGTTTTTTTTCTCTTTAAAAAAAGAGAGCAGTCAGTTAAAACATTTCAGGGGCCTTTTTTCCAAATATTGGGAAGGGGCCTTAGCCTTTCATTTTGGGAAATTAAAATGTGATTTTCAGCCAAATTTGGAAAAGGTAGACTGACTTTCAAGATATATCAGTACGCAATGACTAACCCGGCACTTCTCTGGATTAGGAAAAAAGGGGCTTTTTGCAATTGTGAAGTCACCAAATATCAGCCCCTATTATAGAAGGAAAAAATGGCCCTGAAATGAACACCAGACAATAAAACCACTGTTAAAATTAAATGTCAAACAACTTCAGCATAAAGAACCTCATTTATAGAATATTACATCTGTATATCATTTGCAGTGTTGTTCGTGAAATTGTTGGTAAAGAAAAGAACACAATGAGTGATGGTGATGAGGATTCTAATACAGCTCTTCATTTAGCTGCAATGGGTGGCCATGTCAAACTTGTGGAGACTTTAATTAATCTTGGTGCGGAACCTGAATGCAGGTAAATCATCATACCTTTAAATATACAATATACACATGCGGTATAGACTTTCAGACTAAAAGAAATTGGTCTTAACCCTTTGCCTCATAAGCATATTTTGGGCTCCTCCAAATTCAAAGCTAGTGTTCAAAACATCAATTTATTTTTAAAAAATTGTGTTATTTCTCTCTGACAGAGTGGAGACCATTGTGGCAAATGATGCAATTACTCATTACAAGCAATGGCTTCTTTTGTCACAATTGTTTCAAAAGTCGTCTGCTTTAGATGTGGGGAAATGCAAGATTATGAAGCAAAGGGTTAAAAATAAGTGACGTCTTTTATTTTTATTTTTTGTTTTACGAACAACCAGGACACAATATGGTCGTAGGAGGAGGGAAATAAAAATTGTTTTCGTTTTTTTATACTTGGATTAAATAATTAAGACATAAAGAGATGACAGAAGCAGGAGTATAGGATATTGTTTAAAATGTACATTCTTAAAATTTTCTCTTCAGAAACAATGCTTTGAGGACACCTCTTGGCTGTGCTGCTATGCAGGGACATTTGAAAGCTGTTAAAATACTGGCAGAATCTGATGCTGTCATTGATTCAACTGATAAGCTTAATGTAAGTATTATGTTTGCGATTTCTACTTTTCAAATGTATATCAAAACCTTGATAATGAGATCCCATTGGGACCCCAAAATTGGTTGTAATAATGTGGTCTCATTATCAAGTTGAATTATAGGGAAGTTCAAAAAAAAATTGATCCAAAAATAATTGGTCCTTATTACAAGATGGTCTTAATATTGGGGTGGTTACTACATGAGGTTTTACTGTACCTTTTTCATAATTGTTAGGATTTCTTCTTAGAATTTTAATGAATTTAAATCTTATTAAATTGATTTTATTTGATTGCAAGGTAGACACATTCACTCATTTAATTTTTATGTTCATATATGACAGAATTCAGTTATCCCATGATATAAGATGTCTACATTTACACAAATGTTTAATTTGTTATCCCAATTTCAAAATTTATTAAATCAATATCATTAAGTTTCACATGTCTGTTTATAATTTACTATAACAGTATTGTTTATTTTCCTGTGAATTATGAATGCATGCCATTGAATGGAGCAGCATATGGCATTACACTGTTTGTAACCATTTGGGAATTAACTTTAAACACTTTCAACAGTTATATCATATATCTTATATATTATGTATAACAATTTGTTCACAAGCTTTTTTCAAGCATGTATTATTTACATTCTTTATGGCAGGAATGATTAATTAAACATGATTAGAATGAGTTTGTACTTGAATGTTGATATTTTGAACCCATTTCAAAGAAATACTTCTTTAACTGTTTGTTTATTCTGTTTGAAACTGCCATGATGGGTTTTGCATATATGAAAACGACTGAAAAATATGGCAAGAAAAGTTTTAGTACTAACAATGAATAACTTATTGAAATACATGTACAGTAAAACCTCAATTGTCAAGACCACCTTTAGGACCTGAAAAACCGGCTTTAATAATGAGGTGATCTCATTATCAAGTTGAATTATAGGGGAGTTATTGAAAGCTGGTCCGAAAATAAGTGGTTGTTATAACAAGGTGGTTATAATATTGAGGTGGTTGTTATGTAAGGTTTTACTGAATCAGATTTATTTTTAAACAAATTATTGATTGATATTAATCACTTACTTAATCCCCTTCACTCCAAGAGGAGCATAAGGTCGTTACAAGATTTGTTCGTTCGATTTTGCGTTAAGTCTTTCAGCTTGTCAAATCCAACTTTTTCAGTTCTGTTTCAACTGTTCATCGCCATTGATTGATATGTCATCAAAAAAAAGCTCATGAAATTGCTTATGTTCTTACTTTCAGAAAACTCCACTATTGCTTGCTGCAGAGAATGGTCATGCTGACGTTGTTGATTATCTTATTGAAGATAAGAATGCGGATGTCACCATACGAGACCCGAATGGACATAACTGCCTTGATCTAGCTATCATCGGGGATCACCAGTAAGATATACCAATATTCTTAAACCCTTTACCCCGTAATACCACATTTCTCTACATCTGCACCAGACGTCTTTTGAAAACATTGTGGCAAAAGAAGTCATTGCTTGTAATGAGTAATGGCTTCTTTTGCCACAATATTTTCCAATCTGCCTGGGAGAAATAACCAAATTGTCTTAAATAAATTGTTTTGTATATTATATTTGAATTTGGGAGAGTCCAATTTATGCTTATGAGATAAAGGGTTATGGTTTTACTTATAACATTTATGGTATGTTTTATAAAGAAGTTGCAATTGCATGAATGTTATATGATAT
This sequence comes from Lutraria rhynchaena, assembly GCA_008271625.1. NCBI lineage: Eukaryota > Metazoa > Mollusca > Bivalvia > Venerida > Mactridae > Lutraria > Lutraria rhynchaena. Next base: position 1,342,243 of record VIBL01000069.1, on the reverse strand, counting down.
GCTGATGCTGATATTTGTCTGCATTTCTGCATATTTTATTGTGAACTTTTTTTCTTTCAAGGGGCCTCCGTGGTCTAGTGGTTATGGTCTCTGATTAGTAATCATTAGCCTCTCGCTGCTGTGAGTTCAAATCCCACCCAGGACGAAATTTTATGTGTGAGGAAGCTGTCCAGCTAGCTTAAAGAAGGTTGCTGGCTCTACCCATTTATAAGACTGGGGTATTAGAGGGAGAGAGAGAATTAAAAAACACTTGGGTTTCATTTAGGAATATATGGTTCTTGTATTAATTTTGTATGCTAATTACATTCCTGGTTTGTTTTATAGAGAAGTTGCCACTGAAGTTGTAAAGTCAAGATCTTGGAAGCATGCATTGAGAAACTGTGTGATTGAAAAAGGCATGCCAAATACTCCTCTTCGTAGACTGATAAGAAAAATGCCTGGTAACGTATCTTCACTTGATTTTTTGCGTAACAGAACCTAACTAAAAGGAAAATTATTCAGGTTTAATTGGAAATGCGATACATGTAAAATTATGATGTAATGTATTATGTTGTACAGTGCAACCTCTCCAGAGTGGTCCCCACTTGAGCAACAAGCTCCCTTCAACAACAGCATGATTTTTTCCCAATGTACAAGTTAACTATCAATTTAACCACTCTAGAGCAACAACCTCTAAACAGCAACATAATTTTACCTCTTCCAAAGGGTGTTGCTATGGAGAGGTTTGAAGTTACTTATTTGAAGCAATTTATGTTCCTTAGTTACTGAAAACAGACCTCTGTCTCTAGACCATGATGCCTCCTGATGGGACCATTTGTGTTTTCTGCATTAAAGTATTTAATACTAGCACTGTACTTTTTGCTGTATTCACAGAGGTGGCTGAGATTGTCTTTGATAAGTGTATTGATGTACAGAAACCAGAGGAAGGCAGCCAGACAAAGATTTCACACTCTCACAGCGTGAAGTTCAACTTCGAATTCCTCGATGATCTTTACAGCATGGCCGAATGGAGGAAAAAACGTTTCAGCAGACGAAGAGAGAAAGCTAAGATAAAAGAAAGTAAGATCTTGATTGACACATGTTCGTGCTTTTCTTAATGTTGGAAATAATGAAGTGCTTTAACGTGATCTGCTGCAATGCAAATATAATCATACAAGAATTTATCCATACACAGTAGAACCTTTCAAATCTGAACTCGTTCAGACAAACAAAAATGTTCTGATTAGAGAGGTTTTGGAATACAAAGATTCAGGATTCCAAAAGTTTTTCAGCATCAAATATATAATAAAAAATCGGGACCAGCTGATGTGTTTGATTTGGAGAGGAATCAAGATTAGAGAGGTGCGATTGTATTATTATTTGATAAAACGTGATTGGCTGTTTCATTTTACTGATCTGATGGTGACCAACCAGCTACTATGGTCATTATGGTAATGTATTATTAAACAGGGGAGTATAATGTAACTGCTAACTGGACTTGTAGCTCTTGCCGTTTTCAGATAAAAGTCTTGTGTATGTGAAAATTATTTTTAATATGAACGTGTTAACACTGTACATGTATCCTGCATTCTGCGTAATAGTGGCATGCTGGACTTATGCATAGCTTTGCCAAACTACAGTCTAGACTGTGTTATGTAGCCTTCAAGGGGAGTATGAAAGTCATGTCACACAACGCAGGGAGTCACGTAATTGATTGCCATTTTTTCAAACTAATTTTGAAAAAAAAAATACAGATACTACTCACTCAGTTTGGTCACAGTTCAAAGCATAATTTGAGGAAAAATTAGTCTCACATAAAACACGGTGTCGTTATTACAAGGAAATTATTAAAACAGTCTAGACAGTGGTATAATTGTGTTTTTTTTTCTCAAGCAAAAGTAGTAATTGCATAATCATGATTACGGCTCTAAATCATGTATAACCTATCATTAATTGCTTCTGCTAAAGCTATAAGCTTAACTATTATGCTGTCAATTGTCCTTAACAGAGCTGAAAGTAGATGAAGAGAAAGGTGACAATGATGGTTTTAATTGGGACCAACTTCGACCATTCAAACGTAGAGGTTTGTTCATTCACACTACACCCTGATAATGATTTTAATATGTAAAACCGAAAGTTCTCCTTCTGTATGTTAAAATATTTATAAGCATTTAGCTGTTAGCCATTCTTTTCTAGATGGGGATTGCTACATGTTTAAATCCTAATACAGTCAAACTTGTGTTGAGGCCACTTCTTAATAAAGACTGCCCTATATATAAAGGCCATTCTTTGAAAAACCGTCACTGAAAATTTAGGGTAGTTGTGGGGGGGCAGGTTTGAGATGGCAGAGCTGTATCATCTTGTTAAAAATCTGGCAAGGATAGTGAAAATAATCCATGTCATTAATATTAAAGTGAATAAGTGATACTTAATAAGAGTTAGAAGTTCATTTAAGAATCTTCAAAAAAAAAACAACATCTAGAGCATTTAGGAATTCACTCTTGTGCTGCCTGCAAATGGGATAACAGCAATTACAAATGCACGGTTTGCACTCCCCCTTAATACTAATTTCTGTATCCGCCCCTGTGTTTTTACCGATGAGAAAAAAGTCTTTAAATTTGTAGGGTTTTTTTAGAAAGCTTAATTATTTTGCTTTGTGTTTTCTTGTATGTGTCTTACAGCAAGCATGGCTTTATGAACATATATGTTCAGCTTTATGTAAAGGTTTATTGTCATTCCTGCGATATTATTCTTTTTTTTTTCAAATTTTGTTGTCTTTATTTTTTTCATTCTGTTCAAAAATCATCAGGAGGTAAGCCTGCAGTAATGTCTACTTGAAAACACTCTTCATGGTCAAATAGTAAAAAAATATTTGTGAGAGATGTTTCATTAAGTCATCTTTTTATAAAAAAAATGTTCAAAAAAACATAATTTCATTTTACAATAAACAATTTTTCAGGTCTCAAGGGTGGTTTTATTATCGAGGTTTTACTTTTTTTTGGAAATCACAATTTGGTTCTGTATTGCCCCAGGCATCAGGCATATAAATGTTTATAACTATGCCAGTAAATACTGATGTAGAAAATCTATATCTACATCTATATGATTGGATAACGCGATATTTGTGTAGTTTTTTTGTAGATCATGAAGAATGGTTTCTTCTCTTTTGTTTTGATTCTTCCAAAGCATGTGTATTTAAAATTAAACTGTTTGAAATTAAACACATGAAAGGCCTGTTTTTGCAACTGCCTACAAGCATGTGGCAGTCCATTAATTTAGCCAGTGTTTGCCACCATAAAAACTTTATAAATTAACTTTGATTTGATTACAGTGGAAACCCTGTAAACTCTATAAACTGGTTTCCCCTCTAAATCAGTCAAATGTCAGACTACCTTACTATATAATTAAAAATCCTCTCTAAACTGGTTCCCCTCTGAACCAGCCAAATGACCTGGTCCCAGGCTCAGTCAGTTTAGATTGGTTCCACTGTAATAAATTTCGCTGACTGTTAAGTATCTCCCTTTAAAATTGTTCTGTTCTGTTTCATCAGTGGTAGATGCATGTCTTTGTAACTGTCCATTTTCCCTCGTTATCTTTCCTGTTTGTTGTCCTTGTTAATATTTATTATTACCTTATGAAAAAGTCTTAGTTGTTTTGTATGGAATTCTTAAAAATTCAATTCCTATGGCTATTGTAATAGAAGCTTATATTATCTTCAATTTAGAAATTATTGCGGTGATATATTTGTTTAATACAGTCAAACCTTAGTTAGCAGCCACCTGTGAATTTAGGCCACTCATCTGCCTTTTTTAATTAAAACAACAAAACACTTCTGAATAAAAGCTATGTGCAGCAACCACCTCAATATTACAACCACTTTGTTATAATGACCACTTATTTCAGTTACTTCGCTATAACTCAACTTGATAAAATAGACCAACTCATTTCTATGACTGATTTTTGGGTCCCAAAGGTGGTCTCATTATCAAGGTTTTACTGTATTTTTCTTGTGATTTGGTGGCCATTGTTTACAGGTTTGATGTTTTGTGCAAAACCATATACAACAAAGATATATGACTTTGAAGCAGGTTCTACAACTGTTGTGTTAATGTTTTCAGACAAAGAATTGGTACCCTATACAAATGAATCAAACTTATTCATGAGAAACCACCCTATGATGATTATGGTAAGATAAACTTTATTTATTTCTGTATCTGTGTTTCCTTCAGAAATTTCCTGAATCCACACCCCTCTAATCTTGAAATCACATAAATCCAGACCCTCTAATCTGAAGACCACATGAATCCAGACCCCTCTAATCACATTAGCCCACTTGAATTTATCTGTTGCAATTTTTTTGTTCTATATCATCCACATTTTTTGTTTATTTCTGTCTAATAAAACAGTTTTTTTCATTCGGAATTTTACCTGAATGGGGACAAGTCCAGATATAGAGGCTTTTCTGTATTATTAGAGAAATAGCTGTGTGGAGTTGAAAAATATTTACACTAGTAGCTGTGACAACCACAGTTGCTTAAACCCATGTGAATCCTCCAGAGGTCAGTGAGTCTATTATGAGTTATTTTGTTGTATGTTTTTTTTTCGTGCATACACTTCTATGTGTCTCCTTTGTCAATATCAATAGAAAAGATATTTGGAATAAAAATGTTTAATAAAAATTGCAATAACAAATTCCACATATTAAAGATATGTGTATAAATATGTGAACAAATTAAATATCACACAGTTGTTACACTTGCGACATTTTTTCTTTGTGTTTAGGTTGATTCGTCCCGAGAAGAGCTCTTGGATCATCCGTTGGTTACAGCCCTCCGACGTCACAAATGGACAAGTTTTGGCCGTGTCTTTTATTACATCAGTTTCGTGTCGTATTTAATATTCTTGGCCTTTTTAACTGGATACATACTTGTAACTCCGCCACCTTTTGAAATGTAAGTTTGCTGTGAAAACTTATCTTGGTTTTATTCAATGGATATGAAAACTCAGTCTTTTTTCAGTAGATTTTAGCATCACACCAACATCCAGGGTCATTTGGTGACTTTTCAGCTTTAACAATGGAGAAAGACCCCAGGCTTTTTCCTGTGTTAAATATGTAGGGCAATGACGTATGTATGAAACTTTGGTTATACTTTTACGTATTGTCCTCATTTAAATTCAAAATCTTGTCAGCATGTCAATGAGGGCATATGCAATTATTGAATGCAGTGTTTCATTCAAAATCTAGGGCACAGTATGCATACCTTTTCATTTTGTTTCATGAAGCCATTTTTTCTGAGCTTAATTCAGTACAGTTTTATAAGTATGTTACCAAATACAGTAAAACCTTTTTCAGAAAAAGCAAGAATTTTACTGGCATTGAGGGTGACTCAATTTGTGAGAAATATGATAATGACGGAGCCTCACAGCACATATTTGCAGCAATTGCCAAATATATCATTCTTGTGTTGGATATTTTGTATCTCATCAAAGAGGTATGGTTTGTTTAATATTTGTAAAATGCACACAATGTTTGTTCTAACGCTTTGCCTCATAAGCATATTTTGGACTCTTCCAAATACAAAACAAATATACAAAACATCAACCTTCAAAAGTGGGGAAATGCAGTATTATGAGGCAAAGGGTTGGTGTATGACAGTCATTATGTGTCATTAATGCATACATTTTAATAAATAGGGGGGAGTACCTTACTAGGAAGTCCCATGAATGTTTTTCAACAATATTTCATTCAAATATGGCAGCCATTTAATGTTTGTAAATATATGTTTTTTATTCTATATGTGAAAATTTTTCATTTTACTACAATACAACACGCATTTAAGTTGACTTAATTTGTTCATTACAGTTTGTGCAATTTATTCATGGGAAACTGAACTATTTTAAACAAGTGGAAAACATGATGGAATTATCTGTGTTTGTGTCCAGTTTTCTGCTGGTTCTTGATATTGAGACTTGTCAAGCTTCCACGGGATACAGAACGGTGGGTTGTACAAAATTGATATAAGTAAATTGTTATAGAAGTGGCATCGTGGTCTAGAGGTAGAATGTCCGACCTCTGATCCGAAGGTCATGAGTTCAAATCCTGGCTTCAACGGGTTTTATTCATGAACTTCATGGTCCTATTCCTCGGACGCAGTACTGGTGTAGTGTCCAGGAAGCAGACTCAACCGTGATTAATGTAAGCAAAATTGCTTGTTTTGCAATTGAGCTAGAATAAATTAGTATATACTAAGTAAATTCTGCCTCTTTGTTTGTTTGATATGAAATGAGATAACGGCAATCACGTAACCAATTTATGGTTTACCCCCCCCTCCCCCCCTTAATACTAAATTCTGCGTCCACCACAGCATTTTTTTCAATTAAAAACACACTAAATTCGTTGGTCATTTTAGAAAGCTTTTATAAAATTATCAACACTGTTTCGGGATAATTCCAATTAATGTGATTTTGATATAGACAACTAAATCAAAAGAAATTTGTCAGAGTTTAGAGAAGGCTACCATTGTTGTCATTTTGTTTACTTTAATTCAACAATTAAAATGTCAACAAACTCAATGCCACTAATTCAAAGTAAAATGTAAAAAGATTCAAACTAATTTATCCTAGTTCATATCTAGAAGAAAATTTTCAAACATAGATCTTGCTCTGTAACTTTTTCTAGGACTGGCAGTGGAATTTCGGCAGTGTTTCCATAGTGTTGGCATGGATTGGTCTTGTGTTGTACATACAGAAGTTCCCGAAGCTTGGAATCTATGTTGTCATGTTCAGATATATCCTCTACACATTCTTCAAGTTCTTTCTTGTGTTCTTGTTATTCATCATTGCCTTTGGTCTCGGCTTCTTCTGTCTCATCCAGAACCAGGTAATAATTTGCTGACGAACACTTCTTGTTACAAGAAGTTAGCATTTATATTGGCAAATTGTTACAAGCAATACTATTGGTTAAATTTTACAAGCAATTCTATTGGTTAATTGTTATAAGCAAATATATTGGTTAATTATTACAAGCAATTCTATTGGTTAAATCTTACAAGCAATTCTATTGGTTAATTGTTACATGCAATTCTATTGGATAAATTTTATAAGCAATTATATTTGTTAATTGTTACATGCAATTCTGTTGGTTAATTGAGTTTTTAGATTCTGGAAAAATATGCAAAGTGGAGTCAAATCCATTTAAAGTTTTCCATTTATAGCTTCATCAGAATCATCGTATTTCTACGTCTTTCAGACACCATTTGGGACAGCATGGAATGCCATTATTCGAACATCGGTGATGATGATTGGAGAATTTGATTACAATGATATATTTCATGGTGAAGATGATATGAATTATTGGTTGACATACGTTCTCTTCTGTGCGTTCCTGGTCATCATGACTATCATTATCATGAATTTATTGGTAAATGATTAAGTTTTCAGTTAAAACCTTGGTAATGAGAACAACTTTGGGCCCTGAAAAATTGGTCGTAATAATGAGATGGTCTCATTATCATGTTGAATTATAGGGACGTTATTGAAAGTCAATCTAAAAATTATAATAATGTTGTTGTAAGATTGAGGTGGTCACCATGAGAGTTTTTACTGTACATGTCAATTGTTATGTTTGAGCGATTCAATTTTCTAGATATTTTGACTTTTTATTCATTCTTACCAGATATTTCCAAATAAATGCACTTAGGGGTGTTACATTATGTACATTTTTTTCAGTTTGTAGCATTTATGCCGAGTCATGATTTTGTTGTGAAAAACACTTTATTCTTTAGTATCTACAAAGAGTAAAATGTTTAATATCTTTGTAAAATGACTTTTGCATGTTATGGTTGATTAGTGGCTATGTTATATATGTGGTCTGTGAATATTTTGCTTGCCATGTTTCTCAAGTGTCTGTTCATACTTTCTATTCCTTATATAAGTTTGTGCATGAAAAGAAAATAATCAAAATGATTCTCCCTGCTCAATTTGTATTTATTACCGTTGTACACTATAGGTTGGTTTAGCTGTTGACGATATAAAGGGAGTACAAGACCAGGCAGCTTTGAAACGAATTGCAATGAAAGTATGTATTAGCTTTATCAACTCTTGTATTTAGCTCGTCTGTTTTGAAGAAAAAGTCAAGTTATTATTATCAGTGTGGCATTATTGTAGTCATCATCATCGTCATCATTGTCGTGCAGAAAACTAGAATTTAGCCCATTACTCAAATACTTCTAAAGATATCAACATGACACTTCGAATACTTGATTATCGTGACAAGGCTCAGTTGCAAGACAAGGGGCATTAATCTGAAAACTATTGTTTTGGAGTTATTCCCCTTTTAAATTAGAATTCTGGTCACTATTGCTTATTAAATAGATTTATGTAAAAGATCAGCAGAGCTTTTGATTGATATTTTAAACAACCAATGAATAAATGGTTCTGTTTGTTTGAATTCTAAGATTCATCCAAAATGTTCTTTGACAGAACTATTTTCTGTGGTGTATTCAGAGTTGAAGTTAGTTTTTAGTTTCAACAGAACCATAACATAACTGCTTTATTGACAGGTACAACTGGTTTTAGACATTGAAAGAATCAACTTGAAGTTCACAAGTCGATACTATGAGAAGTTTGTGTGTGAATATTTCGATGATGTGGAGGAGATGACGGCCGCAATAAAACATTCTCAGGAGGTAAATGAAAACATAAAACATAAACTCCTGACTTGATAGGATTAGAGTATCTTGCATACAGAATTGAATGAGAATTTGTTGACTTCCAGACTGCGATTTTCACACAGGGCTCGACAATTTTCTTTCAGGCTACTCGTCCTGCAGGACAACCAGCTGAGAATTTTAACCAGTTCTACAGCAATTTCATCTCATCCTGAGTCAATTTCTACTCATAGTTACGAGTGGATGAGTGGATTTGTTGAGCCCTGTCATACATTTAGACCAGGCCTCGAGGTTATAAAACTTGAGAACAGTCTCCGAGCTAAAATCTCAATTCCATTCTCAAAGTATTATGATTCTAAAGATAGAGATGATTAATGTTTAAATACAAATTCAGGTCAATTATGTTGTCAGAATAATGTTTTAATGTTATCATTATTGTGTGATCATAATTAACTTCTACCATTAAAAGACAAGATATGAGATTTGAGCTTGGAGACTTATCTTACGTTTTATAACCTCAGACCCTTAGCCTTAAATGTAGCCTTTGTTAGGGAAAATTGAGTCTATAAATTATTGAAGTCTAGGGTGGGTGGGGGTGGGAGGAATTAGGGTGAATCTGGTGACCGGAAACGAACATTTTTTTTTCATTATTTTTCAGTTTGAAGATCAGATGCAAAAAAGTCAGCAGAAGATGTTGAAAAAAGTCGATAAAGTAAAACATACCGTGAAATCACTGAAATATGAAATGAGTCGACTAGAAGACATGCTCGAAGCCATAATGAAAGCTCAGGACATCAAGATGAATCCAGATGATTGATCGACCATTTATACAAAACAGATCGTGATGGCTGACTTTTATTAAAAGACTGAGTCATTATTTTACAGACCTGAGATTTTCATGGAAATCATTCACACTTCAGTGTTTGTTATTCCTTCATGGAACAATTAGTCCATATAACCATTAGAGTAATATTTTGACTTCATAGATTAATAACTACTTTTTGTATTAGTATTATGTAAAATGTTAAGGATTTTCAATTTTCTCACAAAGATATATGTGATTTTTTTTCACTTTTATTTATACAACTTTTTTTCTTTAGTTGCAATGTTAATATCATGGTTACAAATGTCAAGTAAGAATGGTTTGTCTGTATGAAATGAAACTGAAGATATGGAAAGCGATTTTGGTTAAGAAAATTAAAAGGGGCCTCTGTGGTTATCACAAACCCCTCGCCGCTGCGAGTTTGAATCCAACCCAGGTCCTTATTTCACATGGAGTAAGCTATCCAGCAAGCTACCAAAGGTCGGTGGTTCTACCCAGGTACATGCTTGGGGTCTTTCTCCTTTGTTAAACCAGGAAGTCACCAAATGGATATGGCTGTTGGTGAGGCATTTAAACCCCAGAAAAAAAAGAAAATTCAAGTGAGACAACTTCAGATTGACTTCAGAAAATCTTGCAATAAAAACACAGTTTCTTTACAAGGTTTGGATCATTGATGAATGTGTTTTTTTTATTATTTTTGATATTTTATAAAATATTTAAATGTAGTATGACTGAGTACAAACATAATTTATACATCTTTCTTCTGTGTGGCTAGTGCTCTTGAGCTAAGCAATTCTTTTAATCAAGAGCTTTTAAATCCATTATAATCCTTGGATTTTATTTTTTAAATGAAAGGCGTTTTTGAAAAATAAATCATAGACCTGAAATCTAAAATCCTTCAAGACAAATACATGTCAATATGTGTCTTTATTGCCCCAAGTTCTCTGTATTTTTTTTTCATTAATACAACATTGTGTTCATTTTACTCTTACATAATTTACATTTTTCATTTTATTTCTTTCAGATTGAACACTCTTTTTAAACATTATGTAATATATTTTCTGAACAATGAAAATCCGAGTGCTAAATCATATGTATATTATCAGTTACACCTGAACTGTCTCAATTCATATATTTATGTTTTTTAATTGCTGCTTGCCATAGCATTATGTATTTATTTGCATATTTCTAATTATTCATATTTTAAAGATTTTTTCAGTTTTTTTTTCATAGTGAATGTGACTACGAATTTTGCATGAATATCCCAGCCTCAAACAGTTTGAACGTTTGATTCAATGTACCGAACAACATTTGAATCTGCTAGTCTTCTCTGTTATCTCAGTTTTATATTTATGTGTCATACAGTAATACCTCGATAATGAGAACACCTTTGGGATCAGTCGTAATAATGAGACGGTCTCACTATCAAGTTGAAGTGTAGGGAGTTAATGAAAGCTGGTCCGAAAATAAGAGGTTTTTATAACAAAGTGGTCGTAATATTGAGGTGATCCCTATTTGAGGTTTTACTGTATGTGCATAAGTCTGATACCTAATTACCATTGTTGATTCTATTGGAACGGAAACCATTATATATGCCGAGATGTGATGATTGCTGTCAAAATCAAAATTAAAATCATTCTGTCCAAACTTAACTAGTATTCTTATTTCACTTACAGTGTATTCATGATGTCTGTTTAATGCTTGCTCAATCTAATTTCCTCTCAGGAATGGTTTATACCCAAATCTAGTTATTTACAATAAAAGATAGAATTAGAACAATTTGAAGTGTTTGTGTTCTTTTGACTTCTTTTTTGTTTTATACAACACTGTATGCACGGGTGAAAGTTGAAAATTTAAAAAAAAACGGAAATCTTAACCTAGCTGCCACAGAAACAATAAAAACCAGTAGCATTGGGACCTGGGAAAAAACGGAAAATCCGAATAATTCCTGAAACTTTTAACCGTGTGTATGTTCAATAAAGGTTGTGTACATAAGGTAAGCTACTTGAAACAACATATATGTTGGTTTGGGTTCTACTTGTAATAATTTATTTGTACTTAAAAAATACCATTAAGTATTTTGAAAAATATATACTGTTCATTTACTAACAAAATTATACATGTAATGACAAATAAACTTGGATAAAAAATTGAACGAACACTCATACAAAAATATAATTTTATTAACATATTTATGTTAATGATTAAATACATGAACATATAAAAACTTGATTGATAAAATGAAGATAATCAAAGAACTATTATACAATGCTACAAAATAATTTGTATTACAGCAACCTTACAGCGATGTAATGATTATGTATAATCATTTAACGAGTGCTACTTAGTAAAACCTAATTAAAAATTATCCCAATTACTTCATACTAACAAGTTAAAGTTTTTCATGATTATTATAAAAAAGTTGAAGTAGACATAATATTTTTTTTGAAACACCTACATATGCATCACTATTCCACCATTACCATGAGCTTGTACCATTAATGTAATATAAGTGTCCTAACCGGTACATGAAACTAATTTTTAAATACTACAATGCTACTTTACAAGACTAAAAGTAAAATGTGAGCGAAACATGGTTCAATACTTTAGTAGCAATTATTATATTATTATATAGACTAATAGGTAGATCAAATAATTTGTTAAAGGGTGGGGTGTCTACGTATGTAAAGTTTGGCTACCTTCCCTAATGAGTTGTGAATAATGGCAATGTACAGCCACCCCAGGTTATAAGAAAGCTAAATTTATGCTTTGCCAACAAAAATAAACCACATGCTTCGATGCTATTCTGAAACCTGCTTGCAAGATTCCATGCATATTGCCTGTGAGTTTCTTAATATCTGAAGATTGAATCTTCACTGTAATAAAATCCCACTTTTATAACACACGAGAGCAGTTGTGTGGGTACTTTAAGTGGACAAAATTCTCAAATATATATTTGTAACAGATGAACAATATCACCAACTTTTTAAATTCAAAATTCTAAGGAAATATACATTTATTTCACGCTAATTCAGAGAGTTATCATAAATTCCTTAAATTTCTATGAGGCCTTGTCCAGAATACAATGTTCAATTATAAACAAAAAAATAAAAATAGATTACAAACCAATACACGTAAATGGACGGACAAAATAAATAATAAGCACAGAACACATACAAGATAAACTTTTAGTACGAGACAGACTGTTGACAAAATGAAGTGAATAATATCAGTGAGTCATTGAACAGCAACAATTGTAAACTGATAATTGTAATCACAACTTTGCGCCATACTCAGCACATATCTTACATATGTGACAAATAATGTTCGATTCAAATACATTCTCATTGGTGAAAGTTGAAAATTTAAAAAAAAAACACGAAATCTTAACCTTAGTGCTGTGGAAATAGTAAAAACCAGTAGGGTCCGGACCTGGGAAAAAACCGGAGGTTCCGGAAAAATTCCGGAAAACTTAACCATGCATTCTTGTTCACCTCAAAACCATAAAACACAATATTAACAAAATATCAACATGGATACAAACAGTAGAGCATAGAATAAGAGACTATCACACAAGTTAATATATCTAGTCCAGGACTAAATGTCACAAGTCACTAATATCTCAGACAAGAGCAGTAATTATCCTTTTTCACATTAAGTACATGATAAAATAACTGGATTTTACTAATTTGAACAATCAGTTTCATATACTTAAGTCATGTATCATCTGGGTGCATTTCAATTTTCCATTATTAAATTAATCAATTAATCAATTAATCAACAAAAATTCTCTAGATCTACATATAAAACAATTTTTAATATCAAAATCAGATCAAGCAAAATAAAAAAATAAGTCAACAAAAATACAATGTATTGAAGAATAAATATAAAATCAAGTATGAATAGTGAAGTAAAAATAAAACTAGGAAAAAATAGTTCTGTTTCCAGTGACTTGTCCCAAAATTTTTTTTTCATGATTTTTTTTCTCTAAGCATAGCTTTCATACCTCAGAGGGCACAGTGACCTTATTGGGTAACTGGAAACAAGACTTCTTTCTGGCTTTATGTTAACTGCACAAGAATGACGTAACTTTGAAGATGTGCTGATGAAGCTTCAGAAGCCTTAAGGAAAAGCTTACTGGCCGTTTACTTTCAGTAATGTTTAAACAAAATTCAAACATATTGCAAATTTATAACACACAAGTAAAAACTAGTTTCAGAAGCATAAAAAATTGAAGCCTATAGTTACACTGAAATACAGTCAATTAAAATATAATATAGAAATGCTGAATTATAATTATAATGTTCAAGTGGAAACAAAAACAGTTACATCAGTCATAGAGTATTATACAACAAAACATTTCAAGCATTAATATATGATTCAAGTACATAGATTCTCAGGTTGGCACAAATTTCTATCCAGGATTTCAAAAACATCATTTTTTTATAGCAAATTTTAATAGAATTCTTACAGCAATGCTGGTCACCCAAGAACGTGAAAATATGGCAAGCATTGTAAATAATGAAAAAGCTATATGGCTGAATGGTTGGCACAGAACATTCTTAAAACGACTTTTCTGAAGTCATACATAACTTTATTATGCACAGATGGCGTCACAATAATACTAGTATACAATCAAAATAAAATACCATTATCTGAATACTTGCTATCAAGGTTGATATAAATAATTAACGCATACGTAAATTGAGTACAAAATGTTGTAACCTTTAAAAAAGATTAAAGTCAAAGATTAATGGGCCCTACATACATTATGCTTGATATTAAAAGTACATTTTGTTATAAGAATGACTGACTTATATACAAGGGTGTAGAAATGTTTCCAGTAGAAGGGAAGTCCGAGAGTTCCCTCCCTCACCCCAGTAGGGAGTAAGGAGCAACGCCCCCTTGAGTAGAAAAGTAGCTGGCAAAAATGCTCAAATAGCTCGTTGATTTTTCTGGCTTCCAGCTCATTTCTACACCCCTGACGTAGGCTAAAAACAACTTGCTTTTTATGTTATCCTTGTGCAAGCTTCAATTTTAAGAGGATCAGTTAAATACACAAAATCAAGCTTTAATAAACATTGTTTCAGTTTTTCATCAGTCAAGAATTTTCAAAAATATGCAAACAAAACTTTTCGTACCAAATTTGAATAATGTAAAAGTGGTAAGCTTATAACTCACTGAGATTTTATACTGGTTTATACTAACTACAAACTTTTCATACACAAACTAAGAAATATGAGTAAAAAGTGCTCCTTAAGGTAAATATATGGAAATACTGAAAACACTAGTCTTGCTATAGAAAGAATGTATACTTCAGTACAAGGTAGTAGTAAATAGTTAATATACTATGATAAATAACTCTAGTATTGTCACAGATTTTGACCCTTTTCATAGTAGTAAATAGTTTAAAGCCTTTGGTAAAACGTTAACTAATTTGTCATTTCATAGCAGTGAAAAGTTTATAACACTGGCTGTTTAGTTGTTAACTGTTCTATTTTGACACTTCATATCTCACGGTAAAGTTCAAGGTGACTGTAAATCTTCCATGTAATCATATCCTGTTTCGTGCTGAGAGATCGTCCTGTCTGTTGTGATGTCATCAAACTGAAAATGACAAGAAAACTCGATAAAAAAACAAATAGTAAAACTCCGCAAAACCAGACCTTTTCTGTAGTGGGCCAAAGTTCCAGTTTTCTCAGAATTCTGGTTTTCAGAGAACTGCTGACCACAGAAGAGAAAAAAATTGGAACTTGAAAAATCATCCAATTTTCAGAGAATTACAGTTTGCAGACTTACAGCACTTTTCTCACTACGTAACAAATCATCTCCCTCAATAGACAGTTCGTCAATGTCTTCTTCTATTTCCTCAGCTATGCTGCCATTTTGTGCTTCAGACCTCGTTCTTGGGCTTTTCTGACTTAAGCTGTGCCTGAAAAAAACACAACAGTGATCTTATTTATAATATATAATAATATATTGAATAAATTATACATAAATATAATATATAATAATAAATTAAATAAATTATACATAAATACAATATACAATAAAAATCAATAAAATATACATAAATATAGTATATGATTATAAATTAAACAAATTATACACAAATATAATTTATATAATAGTTTTACAACACTGGTTAAATCTTGGGTACATTCTTACAGTACAATGGAATTCCTCAAATCTGGACCCCACTGATCTGGGAGATCACTGATCTTATACCAAAGCAGTAAAAATATAAATGATTTAAAAAGTTAAAACCTTGGCAGGATATGATGAATAATAAAGCCAACAAAAAAATCTTTCCTTCAATGAAAAGGAAGACATGACAATGACCTTGACATCAATGATTTTCTATAAAATCAGCCAAGGAAAAAAGTAGTCATATTAACGGTTATCTGACTAACCTGCCTTTTTTCCACTTACACAAAAGTTTCTAATAACAAAATTCACTGAAGAACAAAAATATTTATGGATAAATCTTACCTTGTATTCTCACAAAATGTTTGCTTAGAAACAAGAGGGCCAAGATGGCCCTTTTTCACACACCCGAGTAAACATTGCAACTTCTACAGTTTTCCTGTGATTTGACCTGGTGACCTAGTTTTTAACCCCAGTTGACCCATTTTCAAACCTGTTCACAATATCATTAATAAAATCTATTATGTGATTAGGTGAGCTAAAAAATTAGAACAGATTTTCAACCTATCAACCCTGTTTTTTTTGCCAAGCAACCCTACACATGACTAATTTTTTTCCAGCCTAAACAATTGCTCAGATTATCACTGAACCAAATAAATCAATTTTTTTTACTCACCCTTCACTAACAAAATCATCTTCATACGAATAATCTTGAGCATCTACAATACATAAAGGAGAGATGTAAGTTCTAATAAATGGAGAAGATTTGGACAAGTATAGTGAAGCACAGTTAAATTATTTTTACGTGAATAAATTAATTCAAGAATATTTAGTTTTCACTGTCTTTCAATTATTTTGTCTTTTATAATTGTCTTTTTGCAAACATGTTTGCATTTCTGGACAAGAATAAAGTAATATTTAAAAGCTCAAAATGATATACAAAGATAAAAAATGGATGATAGAGCAAAATTCTGTGAAAGCCAGCTAGGATAACCTAATACAAATAACAAACTTAAATAAGATTCTATTGAATCAATCTGTATAAAAACACTAATCTGTTATCACACAAATACAGAACAGCCTCAATACTGAGACCACCTTAGGACGCAGAAAAATCAGTCGTAATAATGAGGTGATCGTTTTATCAAGTTGAATTAGAGGGAAATTATTGCAAGCCAGTCTGAAAATAAGTGGTCTTTATAACAAGGTGGTCATAATATTGGGGTGGTCACTACGTGAGGTTTTACTGTTACCACAAAAAGCATAAGATGTAACAAAAGACAATGAGGTAACAGATGTTTATACAAGTATAATCGGAACAATTCGAACCTATAAGTATATCTGAGTCATTTATAAAAAAATGACCAAATCAAATGTCTACCATCATTATAGCAATTGAACCCTGTAAATTAATTTTCGTCCTTACAATATATTGCCTATTATGTAATTTTTTGACAGCATTGTATTAACTATTATACCTAGCCATTGTATGTCAGTTACAACTGCCTGCTAGTATGTAACTGAATTACTATTAAAAACACATTCAAAGCCTGTTAAATTAAACATCAAATTATTATTTGGACAAGCAGTTAAAACAATATTTAACCATAAATCCTATACTAAACAAAGTGAGCCACTAAAATTCAACCTAACATTTCTCGTGTCAGCGTATTAACCTTTTGCCTCATTAACACATAGTAGACTCTTCCAAATTCATAGCTAACAAACAAAACATCAATTTATTTAAAATTAGGTTATTTCTCTCTGACAGAGTGGAAAACATTGTGGCAAAAGTAGCCATTACTCATAACAAGCAGTGGCTCCTTTTGCCACAATGTTTTCAAAAGTCGTCTGCTTCAGATGCGGGAAAATGCAGTATTTTGAGGCAAAGGGTTAAGCGAACTAAAGTTAAGACACAAAAATGCCAAGACATAGAGAAAACATGTGACCCACCACCGTCCAATCCCAGATCAGCCATACGTTTATCCATGGTGCGTAAATTGTCGGTGGTACCCTCTTGAGCTGTAAACAAAACAACATCGTGACACCAGAACCAAACATGAGTGATATTTGGTGACAATAAGATAATGCAATAGAAAAATAATTCTTAGATTCTCAACCCCACCCACCAAATTAGCCCGCCATGATAAGATTTATTTAAAAACATTTGTCTAGATGTTAATTTATAAATCCAAGCATGATACCAGGGGTGTAGAAGTTTTCGTGTAGCCAGTAAGCTACTAAAAGTAGAAAGGGGTCCCCCCAATAGGAAGCAAAGGGGCAACACCCCTGTGGGGAAAAAGTAGCCAGCAGGAATGCTCAAATAGCTTGTTGATTTTTCCGGCTTCCGGATCATTTTTACACCCCTGTGATACGCTAAGTATTAAAATCATTTGGTGAGAATCACACAATATATAAACCATCCATCAATCATTTTCCCCTAAATTGTTAGGTAAGAGTCTACTAATTAATTTCCTATTGCCTAACAGTGTACAACTGAAGCTTTTGAAACTAGTTGACCAAAATTGTAAGCTAGTACTATGCTAATATAATGATTTGATCCAAGAACAAAAATGAATTTTCAAATTATGAACAAATGCTATGATCAGGTAGATATTTATTTACCTTTCAAGTTTTTGGACTTTGGTTTTCAGACAATTTAAAACTGAAGCTTTCTATTGGCTGATTCTGAGCTATGATTCAAAATCAGCCAATAGCAAGGCTTCATCACAAGACTGGGCTGTACACAAAATTTTACACACATAACTCTAGACACAGACTATTACTGTATTTGACAATTACAGTGCAATTCAGTGTTTTGATGTTAAAAGGTGCAGTGTCCAATCACAAAAAAGAACACATGTGGATTTATTCATCGGTAGTATAAAAGTATTCATTGGTAGTATAAAAGTATTCATTGGTAGTATAAAAGTATTCATTGATAGTATAAAAGTATTCATCGGTAGTATAAAAGTATTCATTGGTAGTATAAAAGTATTCATCGGTAGTATAAAAGTATTCATTGATAGTATAAAAGTATTCATCGGTAGTATAAAAGTATTCATTGGTAGTATAAAAGTATTCATTGGTAGTATAAAAGTATTCATCGGTAGTATGAAAGTATTCATTGGTAGTATAAAAGTATTCATCGGTAGTATTAAAGTATTCATCGGTAGTATAAAAGTATTCATCGGTAGTATTAAAGTATTCATCGGTAGTATAAAAGTATTCATTGGATAGTCACAGCCATTGACAATTTTTACATTTTTTTTTAAAATTACTCAACAAATCCTGTTAAATCACGATAAATGGAGGAATCACTTCAAGGCTTTGTTACATGAAAAAAAAGATGATTTATAGACACACAGTATTAAATCTGTGAACACATCTTACCACTATAACTTGAATTTTGATGTCGAAATACCGGCAACTGTCCTAATAAACAACTTTACATTTGTACAAAATAGCAAAACTATTGTTGGGTTAATACAAATATATCAATTTAATAATGGCTTAGCCCCTTAACATACACTGGAAATTAAGATGTCATTCATAATATAAAATCAAAATATTACTTACACTACAGTAACTTAAAATTTTATATCAATGAACAAAATGTTTGTTTTTGTAACAAAAGATGACTCATTAATGCGTGGATGAAACTTGAAAATTTCGAAAAACTAGATGTCTTAACCTTGGTGACGTGGAAGCAATATAAACCCAGTAGGGTCTGGACCTTGGAAAAATCAGAGGTTCTGGAAAATTCCCTAAAACTTTTAACCATGTTAATGTATAAATTTAGAATTAAACAATTATTTTTAACTACAACATACACAATCATAGTACGAAACATTGATACGGCTGAGTGACGGTATATACTTACGAGATTTTCTGCCCCCGGCATTTCGGTCCCCTGTGAGTGATGGAAGACCTTGTAAGGAACTCATACCCCCTGAAGTCTGGCCCCTATTCTGGGACCCTGATTTCTGTCCAACACCATTAGCAGTGGGCTTTTCCTCACTATAAAATGAACAAACAAGCCGAGTTAAAACTTGGACTGTGATAATACACTTACGTACCGAATGTGAAAACTTCGTCAGTTTCGATACCAAGTCCTGAAACAAGATTTTCTGTAAAAAGAACTTTTTCTGTAAACAACATTTCGCAACAACAACAACAGTAACAACAACATGAACAATAAATAAATTACCACAAGAAGGATTACATACAAACATTCTAGTAGAAAAAAAGTAAAATTATTCCTAATAAGGCGTAAAAAAGGGCTTGTTTCCCGACTGACCATCTTTTACCTGCCAACTCAAAAGTTTTTAACGGCATCCAAATCTAAGAGCTATATTGTAATTTTCACAACAGTGTTGCTAATATATGTAAAAAGAAACATAAAAGAATAAAATCCCTACCTACTGACCCATATTTTTTGGGGGATGTAACCGGAAACATACCTTTTTTTTTGTTTAGGCCCAATCATTTGAAGAGATGAAACAAATTGTGAATAATGCATTATGTGATGTTTAGCTAAAAAAATAAATAGAACAAGTCCATAGCGTACCAGAACAAATAATTTATAATTTGTACAACAATTTTGTAAATGGCAGAATGGTGCACAAATAAACAATTGAGATTTTATTATATAAGAGTCAAGTTTGAATTCTTACAAAATATAGAATCCAATAATATCAAACCAGTAAATCATTTTTCTCAAAGAATAGATAACAGTTCCCTGGTTATAGATTTCAGTAAGAAATACCGTACTTGATACAGTCAAACCTACGTGGACAACCACACCTCCGAATAAAGGCCACCTTGTGGATAAAGGCCATTCTTTGAAAAACCGTCTTTGATTATTTAAAACAAACTGAGCTCCGAATAAAGGCAATCCTGTGAATAAAGGCTGTTCTTTGAAAAACTGTCACTGATTATTTAGAACAAACTGACCTCTGAATAAAGGCCACCTGTCAAAAAGACCACATATTGCCTTTCACAAAGAGTGGCCTTTGTTTATAGGTTTGACTGTACTTCAAATGAACAAAAAAGTATACATTTGTATCAAAAGACATACTTTTGAAACCGAAACTTATCAACAGACACAAACAGGCAAATAACACCGAAGAATCAACCAATCTTACCCAAAGATATACACAAAATCACCCCTACTGTAAAAAAAATTAACTAACATTATGAACATACAAGAAATCTATTGAACATGATTTAATCAAATCATACAAACAATAATTAGTCACAAATTCCACCTTACTTTTCATTATTAGAAATACAAAAAATGACTACAAAATATAAAATAAACCCATTGCCATATCTGTGTAAATTGGTAATTATAGGGGAAACTTTTAGCAATAAAAAAAACAAGTAAAATTATATCATACCCAATACAAACATTTATACCAGGGAAAATATTAGTCAGAACTATGATTAAAATACATGCATATAATTAATTAGACCAATGTTAGGGGTCTCCATGAAATCTGTTAAATAATAAATATCACAAATGTTTAAAACGGATAATTCAATTATTAAACACTAGTCATATTTTTTCCCATCAACATTTAACATCAACAACAAATGCTGTCACTATTTGTAACTAATTGAGTTGAAGGAGAGAAACATTAATATAATACTGGGCTTGTACATTTGAGGTTTAAACAAATTTTGATTAATTGTAATATAACGCAAAACCTCAAATAGTGACCACCTCAATATTACGACCACCTTGTTATAATGACCACTATTTTTGGGATCGATTTTCCATAATTCCCCAATAATTCAACTTGATAATGAGACCACCTCATTATTACGATCAATCTTTTGGGCCCCGAGGGTGGTCTCATTATCGATGTTATACTGAATATATGTATATATGTAACATGAATATAAAAAATTAGTACATTAGAACATATGATTAATAATTACACCAGTATATAACTCATAGTATTTTGTAATAATCACAAAAATAATGAACGAAAAGCTGATTATATATCACGTCATTCACACATTGGGGTTAAAATATAATGTCCACAGCATTCAACATGGCAAAATAAATTAGCCAAAAATAAAACACAGCCACATATATATTATAAACATACGTACAATATGAAAAGTGAATAACAATCCATTTTCATTCAACACTTTAAGCATTAATCATAATAATATTACCTAGAATTCAACACAAACTGCTTTTATTTCATAAATTGAAAAAAAATGAATTTATATGCATTTAACCTGAAGTTAAAATTTGATGGTATCTGACCAAGAAGGTAATTGCTATCTCAAAACATTTTTGAAGAAATAGTTAACATTGTGCACTCTAGGTTGGAATGAAAAGGATGGTGAATGGTCATTTTGTGAAAAAGTCAGATTTTGTCTACAAATGGTTACTATAGCAACAATAGAAACATTGAATCCTGATGAAGAAAGGAATTAAGCAGTTTGTGCAATTGTTGATAAAAATGAAGTATTGGCCAGACAAGATATATATATATATATATATCACACCTGTTAAAGTTCTAGACATCACAAAAAAAAACGAAGTTAATATTGCCATATATACACCAATATACAAATAAAGCACTCAAGGGGTCAATAACTGATAATTTATTCTAGCAATGGTAAGAAGTGATTATTAGCTTTTGATAACAGAGCTCGATCTTTTTTTAGGCTACTCGTCGTGCAGGACATCCAGCTGAGAATTTTAACTAGTTCTACAGCAATTTCACCTCGTCCTGAGTCAAATTCTAATCGTAAATTCGAGTGGATTTGTCCAGCCCTGGACAAGCGGCAAACAAATATCTTTTAACAGTAAAAGCATTATAAATGTATTAGTAACAAAAGATTACAAAAAAAGACACAGAAATATTATATAAAAGGGAACATACATTTTATATATACTCAAGACAATAGGCAAAAATATAGAATTTTGGGTTTTTAACTTTCAAATTTTAAGAACTGAATTTAATATACATTGCACAGTCCATTGTTTATTGGTCTGTCTCAGAAGATTTTCGTGAGCATATAAAGGTTAAATAATTATATTAATGGGATAAATTCTTCAACAATGCCATTAAAAATTGAGAAGCTTGTGTAAATGCCCTCACCGAACAAAGGTGTTAAAGTAAACTGTAATTAATACCAGTTTGTTTGAATTCAAATTTCGTCAGCATTTTCTCATTTCATCAGCATGTCTCAGACGCAACTTTTCTGTCTGGGACACACATTTTCAACTAATATGCAACCCTGGTACCCGTAAAAATAAAATAAAATAAACATTTCTCTTTTCCTGTAATTGGTATCAGAGCGACGCTTTTAATTTTAGATAAAGGAGTCAAGCGTTTTTACTTGTTATCAAAATGACGTCAGGGACAACCATGGATGAATCAAATTGAAAACAACTCAAAATACACTTCATTGTTTTTTGGGGCGTGTCAGTTCCTATGTCTGTGTCTAAATCCAAAACACGATTCTAGAACCGAACCACCAAAACTTGCCAGGGACCCCAAAAACATGAAAAACATGAGAGTCCTGGGACTCCCAAATAAAATAACCTAGGGTAAAACCCTGTTTTATGACAGTAACATACATGTATCTTCATTGATAAATACAAAGTATTTAAAACATCAGCTTAACGTCAGCTTGAATATTTACTTATACTAATCTATTTTTAGCTCGATTGTGAAACAAGCAATTTTGTTCATATTTATCACGCTTGAGTCTGCTTCCTGGACACTACATCAATACTGTGTCCAAAAAAATGGGATTGTGAAGTTTATGAACGAAACCTGTTGAAGCTGGGATTCGAACTCAGATTTTTGGATCCAAGATTCGACACTCTACCTCTAGACCACGATGCTTCACATCAGAATCATATCTTATCACAATAATATGAATGATACACATAATACACGCAGAATTTTAATCATTTATAATAAAAAGCAGCAGTTTACATTCTTCAATAAATCATTACATGAATTACATCATTTATTGTGATTTGCTTGCATTTCAAGTAAACCTTTCTGAACAGCGAGATTTTAAATGTCAACAAAAAAACGCAAGAGGTGACCCTTGTAGATATAAGATATACAGGTGTATATATGGCAAGCTATAAAAGTTATGTCAATCAGCTAGGATCTTTATGTAAGATGCTCTGACACACATGGCTAGGGTGGTGAGGATTAACAAATCAACTGTTTCACCACATCTAGCTGGGGTGTGGAATACGGGGGATCAGGTTTTACTCAATGTAGTCAATGATCCCAGCATTCAAAACCTTGGATTGTTGAGATGGAAAATAAACTTACTTGTTTTACGTAAATGATTCTATGAACAAGCATGACCACATCATGTTAAGTCAGTTACTCTCTAATGTCGTGTGCCAACATGAATTAAATGAGGTAACAGCATTTACATATTATAAAAGTAAACAGCCAGCCGAATTACTCAGTATTATATTCGAGCAATACAATGTAATCTTTCCCAGATAAAGACATATTTTTGTTCATACAGTAAAACCTTGATTTACAACCATCTCAATATAGCCTTCACTCAATTTTGTACCAGTTTTATACATGTCTTCTATATTTGAACTTGATAACCAGACCATCTCAATATTAAGATGGCTCTTTTCGGGTCCAAAAGGTGGTCGTAATATCGAGATTTTACTGTATAAATTAAATAAATTTTTATACAGATGAAACCAATATATCCAGTATATCTCAACCAAGTATAAGCAGGTCACAAAACTAGAAATTTCCACACCTCAGCTAGGTTTAAAAGTTTCGAGCCAACTAACCTCCGTAGGGCAGAATACACAGGTATTTGTGACGGCCGCCCAGCGCCGCTACGTCGCCCATCAGTAGGACTTTCAGCTTTACTAAAGCATGGTAGAAACAACATATTTATACAAACTATAACATTACATTCACAATATCGAATTATGACGTCAAAAAAAAATATTAATGTTTTACTAATTATTAAACAAGTTTTTCAAACTTATACAAATTGCTTTTAAAGGCAGTTTCCTGTACTTTGACCATCTTCAGAGACAGAAACAGTTCAGCCACAGACAAAGACAGGATTTCACACCTCGGGTTCAAGATCCCCAAAATCAGTGCTTAAAATTTCCTAATAAGAAAATTGTATTATCAAAAAGTTCTGTTTTTAGACAGGATGATATTTACCTCATCTTAACAGTAAAATTTCATACGTAATTTAATTATTAATTTTGACATTATATTACTATAACGATAAACTATTTGATTAAATTTAAAACAGATGACAAATAAAATGAAACAAATAATGAAAAATAAAATTTAAAAAAATAAAATAATAATTGAAATATGTAAATTTTATCTAAAAAGAGACGTGAATTATACCAAGAGCATGCATGGGAAAAAATTATAATTTCAATATTCAGAATGAAACAGCTGATGCAATGGGCGAGTAAGATTTCAGAAATATGACCTTGAAACATGAACAAGGTCAAGGTCAGGATAGGGTATAACAAAACATAACAAAGTTTCGTGAAATGTATAACAGAAGCATGCAAAAATAAAAAAATCATGCGTATGAAATAAATGATGTCATGCATGAAATTCTATCATAATTAAGAGATTCATACAGATTATTATATTATTTTCATGCAACGCCATAGATCACATTGTAATGTTGAAGTTTATGCATTTTAAACAAGCTTCCTAGATAAAATTGTTACTCTTAAAACACAGAGCAAATGGGATGAAATTATGAGACTAGATCAAGGACAATGTAATTAAGTAAAAGAAATAAATGTGATAAAATTCAGAGGTGTCAATATGGAATTCATGAAATAATGAAGGTATTGTACTTAGATTAAATAACTTCGGAGAGGTAAATGTGTATGTTGATTATGTAATACGGACATATAAAAACAGATATATGGGACTTCTATACGGTTATATTATTTTTACAATGCTACTCGTCTTCGATTCCTGTTAGGGTACATAAAGTACATAGTTATTTATACAACATACATGCAGCAGTACACACAATTAGTAAAATACAGCAACTATAAGGGTCTATATTTAACACAGACCATGCTGGTTTTATTGATTAATTGGTTAATATGCAAATAATTCTATGGGAAAAAAATGATTTTTCTCAACTGATTTTATCAAAATCTGATTCCATCATACATTCGGTATCAAATCAACAGGCCAGAGGAAAGAAAAGTTATCATAAATACAATACAACTACATTGTTGAGTTGAGCAAGCAGGCACCGCATGCTGACATTAAATTATTTTGTAGCTTAACCAAACTGACAGCATTCAATTATTAAAAGACACTTTTCTTGTAAAATAGCTAATCAGGGCAGCGTCAAGATTCTGATGACATTCTACTTCCATGAAAAAATCGAATAAGTTTGCTAAGTGGTAAAAGATACATTGACTTTTTCTACAATTTTGGTAAAGGGTCTGGGTCTGGTCCAATTGGGAAAAAAATGCATGGTGTGATGGCAAAATTGGGAATTTTTATGTCAGAAATTGGGAAAAAATGTCTTTATTTTTGATTGGGAAGGGTCCAGTAAACAGACCAAAACAAAGAAGGAAAGGAATCGCCGACAATCAAATACACAATAAAAGATCTGCCCAAACAATCATATAATTTCCATTAATCAGAGGTGTAGAAATGTTTTCATGTAGCCGGTAAGTAAAACTAAAAATGACATAATCTTGTATATTGTGCAGACAAATTCATATCCATGCTTTGCAAACGTACTATACTACCAAACATATATACCAATACAAAAGCTCCGCAGAGCGGCGCCAATGCTCGTCTCTTTTACATCATTCTATTTAGTGAGCAATTTTGACAATTCATAACTCCAAAAACATTGCTTTTGGAATAATGCCCCTTGTCTAGCAACTGTACCTCGTCATAGTATGTATTCCAAGTATTGTGTTGATATCTTTAAGTGTTTGAGTAATGGGCTACATTAAAAGCAATGACAACCACACTGCAGCGATCATAACAGCTTGACTTTTTCTTCAAAACAGACAAGCTAATAATGACTAAGTTGCAATATCTATTCATGTTAGACAAGACTAAAAAAGCCTGGAAATGATCACATAAATCAAACATACACTAAACTTACAGGGTGCAAATGTTTACAATAACAACACAATAAGCTGAATGGCACCTTCAAAAATATGCACAGTAAAACCTCAAATAGCTACCTCCTAAATATTACGACCACCTTGTTAAAACAACCACTCACTTTAAGACTAATTTCCAATAATTCTCTTGTAATTCAATTTGATAATGAGACCACCTCATTACTACAACCACTTTTTCATGTCCTGGACAGGTCTCATTATTGAGGTTTTACTGTACACACAAAGAAAGATTTCCGTTTTTAGCTAGTCTTCATAATTGGAAAATACAAAATTAATATTATATTTGAAAGAGCCATCATCGCTCACTGCAAAATTGCATATCAATGATACTGCTAAAATTATACATTAAAATTGTTTTTACATTTACCTCCCAAATTTATATCCACTGCCAGATGATGGGACAGGGTCATCAAAAAAGTCCTCTTCCGTGTCAGTATTATTGTTGTCATGTAAAATTTGTTTTGGGCCATTTTCCAGATTTCTGTTGTTCCTGGAATCCACCAGACTGCGTTCTGAATGTTCTGAGTTACTTGCCTGTGTGAAAAAATAGTGTATCCCAATGTAAATTTTTTTTTTTACTTTTTTTTTTGATAAAACACTATGAAATGACAGTATTTGACACAAACATCGCAGACTATCAACCTTGTCAGAGTTCGAACTCAGACATTTTGTTTGAAACAAAAGCTTACTTAAGAGAAAATATTTTCTTTAAATATCATTTTTTAGAGTCCTAAACTTTTGACATCAAACGATAATTTTGCCAGACTTGTTGACAGGACATTAAACATAAAGTATAAAAGATGAATATTGGCCTTATTAGTAAAATTTTATGAAATTAATGAACGACAAGCCATCACATAATCAACTTTCATTGACAATAAACTTTAGTTCATTGTCTGATTTCTGTCAATCTTTATGTCAATGAGATCGTTGTGGATTTCATAAAGGGAGATACATAAATTTGAACAGAGGGTAAAATTAATGTTGACGAAGCCACCAAGAATGTGGGTCTCAATGTTTATACAACCCAAATAAAACTTCACTTTAAATTAGCATCAATCTTGTAGAGGCCTACAAGGACTTGAAATTTACATCAATCTTGTAACGGCCAGCGAGGACCTGAAATTTACATCAATCTTGTAACAGCCCTTGAGGACCCGAAATTCACCGAAATCTGTACAGCACTGCTCAGTGTTTTCATACAGTAAAACCTCAAATAGCAATCACCTCAATGACCACCTTGTTATAACGACAACGTCTTTTCAGGTTGGCTTTCAATAACTCCCAAACAATCCAACTTGATTTTGAAACCAACTCTTTAATATGACCCATTTTTCGAGTCGAGAGATGGTCTCAATATTGAAGTTTTACGTACATAATAATTTATTGATTTGAAGTATTACCTTGCTTAAAGGTGATGAAATGGATTTGTTGGGTGATGAAGGTGACAGAATATCATTGACATCACTCGATACCACACTTCTACATTGTAAGAACAGACGTTTATACATCGATATAAACTCCTTAAAACTTATACCTGAAAGTAAAACAAACATAGACATGAAATGAAATACAAGAGCTCCACAGAGTGGAGCCAATGCTTATCTGTTTTACATTATTCAATTTTAAAAACAATTTTGATCAAAATTCTAAGTTAAAATGGGGCACAAGTTCAAAAATAAAGCTTTCAGAATAATGCCCCTTGTCTCGCAACTATGCCTTGTCATGATAATCAAGTATTCCTAGTGTCATGTTGATATCTTTGAAAGTGTTTAAGACATGGGTTACAAAAAAAAAAGTTTTTGCTTGACAATGATGACTACAAAGATGGCAATGCAGCAATCATACTACAGTGGACTCTCATTGGCTGGAACCCGGTAAATTCGAACACTCCGGAAAACTGGAACTCATTCTCTCGAACACTCCGGAAAACTGGAACTCATTCTCCGGTCCCAATTGTTTTTACTATATGTTCTATATAGTTCGACTCAGCATGGCTGGAACCACATAAATTCGACGAGTTAAAAAAGACTTTCATGCACAGTGGCCTTTCAGAGGTTTGTCTTATCACATGATTATTACATGATTTAATGTGAGCAAACAATGACCAATGTTCACATGGTGATCCTTATTAAGAAAGGTAGGTACCTCTTGTTTGACTATACTGTTTTTTCCTTATCTCAAAAAAATTCTAAAATCAACATGTTCAACAGTCTCATTTTATTATGAACCAAATTGTAAGTCCAGTCAAAATGAATAGGAGTCTGATATACATATGAGAGAATAAAGAAAGGACACAATAGTTTAATTTTCAGCTAATAGTACATTCCACATGCCAACAATAATTTTAACCATACCACCAACATGTACATACAGACACACAATGACAAAACATGGCAGAACATTTCTCAATATTTCATACGAAGAAATATTACAAGTGTTTTAAAACATTTAAAGGACCATAATATGTAACGTATAAAGGGTCATAACTCAGGGATGTAGAAATGTTTTCATACAGCAGGTAAACTACTAAAAGTAGAAGGGAGGTCTGAGGGTTCATACCCAGTAGCGGCAATGCTCCCTGTGGGGAAGAAGAAGGCGGCAAGAAAGCTCAAATAGCTGTTTCATTTTTCTGGCTTCCGGCTCGTTTCTACACCACTGATAACTCTGCTTAAGATTCTAAGCAACAGAATAGGAGGAAAGACGGGCAGATAAAACCATACAGCATCGCATGACCATAATTAAAAATAAAAAGCTACCAAACGATCGGGATACCGCATTATCTCAGGCGCTTATTAAATTAATTTCTAGTCCAGTGTTTAAAGACTTAGATCAACTAGGTGTAATTCAACTAAATTTTCACACTAGATCTACTTTCGATTAGGAAAAATGGCATATGCAGTTTTCAAATATTGATTATTTGTATACTGTATGCCTGATTCTGAAAAAAGGCACTCACATTTTTTTTCAAGCGATTATTTTTAGGACTCCCTATCAATTAAATCTACTCACAATTTGCAAGTTAGCGAGCGTAAAATTTGAACCCTGACCACATCTAAACTACAGACTCACACTGATCAAGGACAAACAATATTAACTACATAAGAAATTCACCAGACAAAACATACTAATAAACTAACATATATAATCCATGACACATATATAAACACGTGAATCACCCATCTGACGTATAAATCTCTGATCTTATAAAAACATTTGTTTCAAAATTATACTAAGTGCATTCATTGCAATTCTTTTGGAAAAAAAATCAAAATTCAAAATATATAACGGAGCTACATGTAGTGAAACACAAATTACACACACAAAATTCTTAACGTAAAAATATAATACAATCACACATATTTAAACATATAAACCATGCAGTAATTTCTGATATGATAAAAAATATTTTTTCAAACTAAAAAAAGTAGAAAAATGATGATTTTAAAAACACACAGACAAAAATCATATAAGACTTCTGATGTATGAAGAAATTTGAATGAAGATTCAAATTAAAAGGGTTACCAGGCAACAAATAAAGTCATGACCAATATTTTACACATACAGTAAAACCTCAATTAGTGACCACATCAATGTTACAACCACTTTATCATCAAGACTACTCATTTTTAGATCCGGCTTTCAGTAACTCCCAATAATTCAACTTGATAATGAGACCACCTCATTATCACAACTGATTTTTTGGATCCCAAATATGGTCAAATATTTGAGGTTTTACAGTAAAACAAATATTTCATTCCATAGACATGATATTCATGCTTAAACAAACCAAGATAAAGATTTCATGCTAAACAATTTTTATGATTTACCTCTACTAGTAATAGTAAAATACGATTCTACAATATAATAACATGATCAATTGATGCATGGACAAAAAAGTGATGTGTGATAATTAAGTCAACTGACAGACAATCAAATAAAATTCAAATAAGGGATATAAACTTGTCTTGCATTTAATGCTTGTTTTCACAAAGCAACACTGTGACCTTGACCTTGACCTAATGACCTCAAATTCATTAAGGGTCATATACAGACAGGTACTTAACCCATTTTTCTGTATTCTGTACCAACAGTAACCTTGTTCTACGCAAGTTATGGTAACTACTCTACATTAATAACCCACATCAGTGGACTTAAGACGTAACCCTATCCACCAAACCATCACAGGGCACTGTGACCAGAGTTTGATACACATGAAACCAATGTCTTTAAACACAACACTCACTTAATAGAGCAAAGCAGTGGTTTCTCACTCAAAATTTATCCCAGATAAATACAGTCAAACCTGTGAACAAACATCATCCTTGAGAAAGACGAAATGTGGCTTTTATTGACCGATGGGCTTTATTCGGAGGTCAGTTTGTTCTAAATAAACAGTGACTGTCTAAAGAATGGTCTTTATTCACAGGGTGGATTTTATACAGAGGTGGATGAAATCAGAGGTTTGACTGTATTTAAACAGATGATGAAAACACCCTTTTTATATAATGAGCTACAAATGTGTTTTATATATGATAAAGGACGAAAAAGTGATCAGAATTGGTTATGATCGCAAAATTTACAAAACGAACATGAAACATGAAAAAAAGATTTTACCACCATGATAGGTATAAACAAAATTAATACATTATCAAGTACTACATCCTTCCAGCATGTCTTTATATTACACACACAGACCAGTCTAAGAATATCTACCATTTTTGTTGTGTTATCAATCCAATGGAAAACTAATATTTCCATTCTCCATATTGTATCATATAAAAGTAATTATTTTTTCCTCCAAAGTTTAACATTGCACCAACAGCCAGATTCATTTGGCAACTTGCCAGTTTTAATGGTAAAGGAAGACCCCAGGTGGGAAGAACCATTGACCTTCAATAAGCTAACTGGACAGCTTCTCAAGCAGGACATAGAAAATGTAATATGAATTTAACTTTGAAAATAATAAAGTAAGAAGAATTTGGCAGGATAACACAATGTAACATACATTTCTTACAATACAGTCAGTTCAAAATTTCTCATAAATATGCTTGCACAACCTCTCCAAAACAACACCCTTTGGGAGAAGCAAAATTATGTTGTTGTTGTTGTTGCTGACAGGTTGTTTCTCTAAAGAGGTTAAATTAACAGTTAAATTGCACAGTGGGAAAAATTATTCTGATGTTGAAGGGAGGTTGTTGCTCAAGAGAGGGACACTCTGAAGAGGTTGCACTGTAATTAACAATGAAACTTACTGTTACTTATATCTCTGTCAGCTGCCCTGAATTCATCATTGACATATCTGTCCAACATATTCCTGAAATAACAAATTTATGGCAACATTCTGAATACACTGCTAACAAGCATGTGAGGCAGTATTTAAGAAAATGTTTTAGTCACACATTGTGGGCAGAAATTTTACCAAGTCTGTTTATAAGAAACTTCATGATTTAAAACACAAAGACATCAAAATGAGTTCCTTGTTCTCCACAAGTAACTGCCAACTTCTCCGCACAAATCTTCAGTGGTGGAGGGCAATGGCTTTGTAAACAATTTTTCAAACCAAATTGCAGCAGAAAACATGAGCTCAACAAATCGTTTCGGGCCTCTTGTCCTACAGGACAAAGAGCAAAGAATATTAACTAGTTCTACATGAATTTTCCTTAGTCAATATCTACTCATAATTATGAGTGGATTTGTTGAGCCCTGGCACAAAACATGGGCTGAGCCCAGAGTTCAAACGCACAAACCCAAGTTCCAGATATTCTATCACGACATGAATTAGCAAAAATGCTTTTGAAAATAAAATAATCAAATAATCAAAGTAACAAACATACAATGATTAACTTACGCATATACCTAATATTTTTTTCACTGGAGTTTAACATCGCACTAACAGCCTGGGTCATTTGGCGACTTTCCAGCTTTAATCCTGGAGAATGACCCAAAGGCTTACACCTGGGTAGAACCATCGACCTTCCGTAAGCTAGATTTACAGCTTCCTCACATGATATTTGATCCCAGGTGGGATTTGAACTTACAGCAGTGAGGGGCTAGTGATTACATGTCAGAGACCATAACCACTTGACCATGGAGGCCCCACCTAAAGTTTTTACTGTGACAGACTAAAACATACAAACCTGTTAAAATTTGGGAACATGTCAGAAAACAGATCTCTAAGTTCTTCCTTATCAATCTCATCATTTTTATCCTAAAATTACAACACCAACGAATTAACGAATTATTTGAACAAAATATATATACCTTATTAACACATTGATCAAAAATAATTTAACCCATTACCTCATAACATTACATTTCCCTGTATCTGAAGCAGACGACTTTTGAAAACATTGTGGCGAAAGAAGCCATTGCTTATAATGATAATGGCTTCTTTTGCCACAATGTTTTCCACTCTGTCGGAGAGAAATAACCCGATTTTCTTAAATAAATTGTTGTTTTATAAATTAGCTTCGAATTTAGAGTCCAAAATATGCTTATGAGGCAAAGGGTACAACGGATTTCATGAAAATTTTCAAATTAAAATATCAAAAGAATCCTACAGCAATTAAGCTGACAAAATTTTTTTTATAACTTTGTTCAGTCAGTTATCAAAGATTAAATACAAAAACATCAACCGCATTTCCATAAAAGAACTTAAGTATTTGCAAAATATAAAGAAATTAATAATTTATGAATTATACATTACCCTATCATAATAATCAAATTTCTTTCTTGCGTCAACCAATTGTTTAGGGGTAAGCTCCTTCAAGAGAAATGATACAAAATTAATTTATGATGTAAAATAAAGTGAATGAAATAATGGTGAATGAACAGGTGGCCTCATCTCATGTAACAACGGGGAAAACAAAATTATGTCGCGATATCTGTATATCCAACTAATGGCTCATTTTTTTCTAAAAAACAGCATGGAAATATGCAAGTAATCATGTTAAACATTAATTGTTATTGAAACAATTTTGCTAGCATGATAAAACACAACTTAATATTGGTAACAATTGATTTCTCGCTAGACCAAATGCAGACTTTACAATGCAACAAATCCCATTAGCAACATCAGCAATAACAAAAGATAAATACTTAATAACAACAATGTTGTTTAATCATGACTAACATGTGATTATATTATTCTTTGGTGAGTGAGTAATATCAGGGTTCAAATTTACAAAAAAATATGAAAAAATTTGCAAGTGAATTATTTTGTCACTCACAAACTGAAACAGGACCCACAAAATTTATCATTTACTTTATTTTGTGAGTCATTTTTTACTCGTTGTAATGTCATGGCATGTACACTACAAAATCAAAAGCGTCTACTTTCGTTTTATCGTCAGGATTTTTTCACTTGAAAGTTGGTACAAAAACCACATGTACTTTTCAAATTTTACTCCCATTTTGCAAGTATGTGAGCCTTAAATTCGAACCCTGAGTATATAAATCTCATGCATACATATTCTTACGATTCAACCCCATACCAGTGAGTCACATGCATCTAAAAGTGTCATTTTTACAATAAAACAAATTTCCAACATCAAAATAATGAGTAG
This sequence comes from Lutraria rhynchaena, assembly GCA_008271625.1. Lineage (NCBI taxonomy): Eukaryota > Metazoa > Mollusca > Bivalvia > Venerida > Mactridae > Lutraria > Lutraria rhynchaena. Next base: position 1,307,875 of record VIBL01000069.1, on the reverse strand, counting down.
TTGTTCATTATAACTGCATTTTTTAGAACATCTCCATTTTTTGTAAGTCGTAGATAGATTTAAGCTAAATTTAGCCAATAAATAACTATTCTTAAGTTACATTAGGCCAATACAATGTCAGGTTTTTTTGGGAGCCGTTTTGACGACTGATATTCGGTCATTTCCCTAAGGCAAAAAGTATGGTTTTTTCCCAATTGCAAGACGCAAATTCCTAAATCAAATGAGAGAAAAAACGTAAATAAAAAAATTTAATTCAGCAGTTCAAATGTTTATTAAATTTCTAAATAATTCAAATAACAAAATTATCAATACCTAAAAACAAGAATAAACATAATTTTTGTTATTTTTTAGTTTCATTTCATTATTTAAAGTTATTTTTAAACAATGTGACTTTTTTTGTCAAAAAATTCCCAATTCTGGGGGGGTCGGGTCATGTTCCCAAAATGTTAAAGACAAGTTTGTTTTACACCCCTAAATGAATGTCAAGCCAGCATCTTGCAGTGCAATGAATGAGTCTTATAGACAAATACTGTAATTAAAGTTTAATTGTACACAATACCAATACAACATGCACGATGAGGAATCGTTCTCTTTAAGCAGACTTAATGAAACTAAGACACTACTCGGTACAAGCACATCTAAATGTACGTTGGTAAACACATATATATGTATACAAGCACATCTAAATGTACGTTAGTAAACACATATATATATATACACAAACACAGGGAGTTTATGAATCTAACTAGCTTAATAAAGAATCATAGCCAAACAACGGTTTTCACGAATGTTTTCAAGGCTTCAGTAAACTTTAGGAATGCACATTGATAATCTAAGATGGAATTATATGACATTTACAATTAAGATGCTTATTCATTACACCAGTATATACCGAGAATTAATGCCCAACTGAAACCAGAATGCACACATTGAACCATGAATTCTGATAAATAAAGCCTGTTACAGATGGTGTAGAAATGAGCCGGAGGCTGGAAAAATCGATCAGCTGTTTGAGCATTTTTGCCGGCTACTTTTGCCCACAGGGCATTGCCCCGTGCCCCCAATTGAGGGAAACCCTCAGATCCCCCTTCTACTTTTAGTAGGGTACCAGCCGCATGAAAACATTTCTACACCTCTGCTTTCAGTAAGATGTGAAAAGGTGAATCATGCGACCTGTTCATTAAACTTTGTACAATTGACATACAACTCATTTATCATTAAGTTATGAACTAATATTCTTTTTTAAGCAGGCTTAAACTAAAACTACGAGACACATTAAAATACTAGGAATATTAACTATAATACAACATCACAATGTACTGTGTATAGTGGTATATAATATAATGTTTGGACACAAGCGGGGAACCAGGTATATCTATATTTACTGGTATATAATATAATGTTTGGACACAAGCAGGGAACCAGGTATATCTATATTTACTGGTATATAATATAATGTTTGGACACAAGCGGGGAACCAGGTATATCTATATTTACCTCTGGTATCTTATTCTGGGTCTCTGACTCCTGACAATGGTATAAAGAAGTTTCAGAAATGCACTAACACATGAATATTACAACCACCACCTATTTACATCGGTTTAAAATAACTCCCCTTATAATTCAACTTGAGACCACGCTAACACAGACGTATGGCTTTTTCCACCAGTTTCGATGATTCATCTAGTTTTTATGAACTTATACAGTATAACCTCAAATAGTGACCAATTCAATACAACCCTTATATAACAACCACTTACTTTCATAACTGTCCAGTAATTTAACTTGATAATGAGGCCACATCATTATTATGACTCATTTTTATATCTATTTAAATTGATCTAATAATTTGAAAATTCTGATTAAATTCTAAATTAATTTAAAAATGGCCACTTTGCGTATCTGATCATTGTAATCAACCAATATTATTCAAAAAGATTTATTTCTGAAATAAGGTCAATAAAAAAAATAGCTTGTTTCCACTGAAAAAATAGGGTCGGTAGATAGGGATTTATTTTTTGTTATTTTTATTCTTCTTTATAGCAAAATATGACTGACATTTTTTTTATTTTGCAAAATTTATAATATGACTGAAAAAAACATATAATGTGGCAAATATATAAGGTCAGTCGGGGTAAAAGAAACAAGCTATTTTTTATGCCTAATTAAGACTCTTAAAATTTATCTCTAATCACAGAAAAAAACCAACGTATTTGACAGGCTGCCATTGAAATGATGACAATAGTGTGGGGCATATTCAGGATTAATTGCACACAAATTCACACTAACACACTGCATGTTTTAGCTAGTTTTCATTGAGTCAATGTACCATAAAACATAACTTACAGGTAGGTGACTCTAGAACAACCAAAATTAAATAATTTAAAACTGCACACTTTCCATTCTCCATTACAGAGGAAAAAAACAGTTAGTAAAAAAGAGTTAATAAATTCACAAAATTACACAGTTAAAGTAAATTTACATACAGAAAACATTTATTTTCACTGGATTTAATGCCATTTTTCAACATTTTTTCAGATATATACAGCGGCCGGTTCACCCTACCAGTTTTCCTGGACTATTCTAACCAATACTAACGTACCCTTCCACAAGGTCCCGGCAACTTCTCCACTTATAGAGGAAAATTGAATTTCCATAGAAGGGTATGACCTGCCGCGACCAGGATTTCAACCAGGATCGCCGGGTTACAAGTCCAGCACACTAACCACTGGACCATGGATGTGGCCTACAGAAAGCATTAACCACTGGGAATATTATTATAAAATCAAAACAAAGTTTTAACCACACATTATGTTTTTACACCATTTTAAATAAACACATAGCACAGACATTTTTAAATCATTCAAAAATAACAAAATTCAAAACATACCTCCATTCCAGTCATTCTACCAACACCAGCACCACCCCCCTGAGGCCTCTTCAACAATTCAGCCAATAAAGGCATTTTTGGTCCCCCGTGGCTATCAGATAAATTAAGTTCTTTAGCAAGACCACTCCTTCCTTCATAATTTGAGGGCTAAAGCAAAAATACACCAAAAATTAACAAATGAAAACACCAAACATAAAAACAAGCTTTCTTCTTTGTTTCAACTCTTTTCTACAATTTATTGTTTAATGGTATTTTATGGCCCATCAACAACTAATGGGTCATGTAACGCGCTTTTAAATTAAGAGGGAAAGCAAAAACAAGAAATTGTGTAAAAGGATAATATTTTAATAAGAATGAAGGAAAACTGATATGAATTGGTTAAAATTGTTTTGTAATAAAATAAAGGTTGACGAGACTAATCTCACTTCTAATAACAACCTTACAATATATATGTATTATAGTATAAAATTAAAGTAAGAGAAACTGAGTTTTCACTATATTCAATAAAACAAAAAAGTATTAAAAAATTTTACAAACAAAAATATTTCATTTAAATTTAGTCGCAAAATAAAAAAAATCAAGAAATTAGTCATCACAACTACCGGTAGATCTACAATTTGACAATTTAAATTTTAAGATCACAAGTTCAATAACATAAAATGAGTTCAAAGATTTTTTCCTTCTTTGTTTGGGCCCAGTAAACGGACACTTCCCTATTGAAAATAAAGATTTTTTTTCCCGATTCTAAGCCTTGAGGTTCCCAATTCGACATCACACCATACATTTTTTCCCAATTGGACTGGATCCGGACCCTTTCCCAAAATTGCAAAAAAAATCACTGGATTTAAGCATAACCTAAACTCAATACTTTGTAATACTCACACATCCTGACTCAGGTTCAAAAACAGCTTGCGTAAATTCTAAGTTGAAAAAGTCGAGAAATTCTCGGACTAAACCTACAACAGTCTGACCTGAAGAGAAATAAGGAAAAGAAAATTCAGTAAAACTTTGATATAAAAATCGGTCATAATAATAAAGCAGTCTCCTTATCAAGTTGAATTTTGGGAAATTACTAAAAACCAGTCCCAAAGTAAGTGGTCGTTATAAACAAGGTTGTCATAATATTGAGGTGATTGCTATATGAGATTATCCTGTAATGTAGTATAGTATTAATATAATTTTTATACCAATTTATTCAAGCTCAACAGAAATGAAAATAGCTTTTATTTCACTCAATTTTCAGCCCACTTCAAAAACTTACAACATTGTGAAAGCGCAGGTTTTGATTGGTTAGTTCCTTTGAGACAGGTAAATGTACAAATAATAGTCAATTAATGTATAGCAAAAAGGAAAAAATTCAAAACTCTGTCTAACTGAAGGGAATATCCTAAATTATAATCGATTGTGTCATTTTCAGCGACAGAACATATTTCTTTTTATCTATGATTTAATAGAATAGGACGTTATTGACAGACAAGCAAAAAGATTAAGAAGTTTATCATATATTGATACATATGGAGATACAACTATACCTTCTTTGGTCGAAACAAACTTCTTCAAATCATGATTTAGTAATGGCGTTTTATTCTGAAACAGAAGACAGAATGAAACGAGCTAAATCAAGGGAATATCTTTTTTCACTGGCATTCAATGTAACTCCCACAGCCAGGGTCATTTTGTGACCTCCCAGCTTTAACAGGGCTTGACAAATCCAATCGTCTACTTGTAATTACAAGTAGTAATTGACTAAGAACAAGTTGAAATTACTGTAGAACTGGTTAAGATTCTTAGCTGGTTGTCCTGCAGGATGAGTAGCCTGAAAAAAATTTGTCAAGCCCTGAGTGAATTAAGACCCCAGGCTTACACCTGGGTAGAACCACCGACCTTCTGTAAACAAGCTGGACAGCTTCCTCAAATGTATAACTTGGTTCTAGGTGGGATTCAAACTCACAGTGGTGAGGGACTAGAGATTACAAGTCAGAGACCAAAACCACACAACCACAGAGGTCAACCATCAAACAAAGCCCTTCAATTTATAAGACTTCTAACCATTATACTGGTCCTAAGTCATGCATAATGAAAGAGTAATTAAGTCTAATGCAATCAATATAATATTAACCACTAACAACCAGAAAGGCCCAAAGAAGGTTTGTTTCCAGTTACCCAACCGACCCATTATTTTACCTACCAAAGTTTTTACGGCATCCCAATCACAGGAAATATTATAATATTCACAACTCATTAATATTATAGTGCACATATACCCAGAGTGTTACCAATTAAATAAAAAATCCCTACCTTACGACCCATATTTTTTGGGGGCATGTAACCAGAAACAAACCTTTCTTTCAGGCCAAATCAAATAATTACCAATAGAGATTGTTTGGTGACATAAATACATGAATAATAAATAATCTTTAAATCAATATATTGCTGGTAAACAGTCTTTATGCAGAATAAACTGACAGTTACAACAGTTTTGCACCAAATTCATGATTCTTTTAGAAATTACCACAAGTCAGGTCAGATTAATCTAATTATCAATATAAAACAACAGAACTGAAAAAGACAGATATCTATATGCATATTCAAATTAATATTGGGTTTAAAGTAGACAGTCAGTTTAGAAATAGCAAATCTAAACATACACATATTTATTACTTTATTTTATTAAACATTATATTCGACTTAATCAATTAATTCTTAAAATGAATACAACTTAAATACAGACACAGATAACAAAATTTATATTCTAACCCAACCAATGCACCTAGTTAGGCTATTCATGGCAATAATACTAATATTGTAATCTTTCATTTGTTTGACCCATAAAAAAAAAAACGCCGGTATGAAAAATTTTATCCCTACAAATTGAATGCATATTATTTTTAAAATTTCTTTTCTATGTTATTGAAAATATTTCCTCTAGTTTCATGGTCAATTTACATGTGTAATATACAAAATAAAACTCTGACCGATCGACTCCAAGAGTGTGGTCGGCATCGGCAAACAAGCAATTTTTTAAGGGTTGCCTAGATTATATTTATACTGTTTACGCTTGAAATCAAGGTGACACTATCAACACATTAGGCTTTTATTGCTATGCCAGAGTTTTCCCTCAGATTTTTCACCCATGGGTCCCCGGAACTCCCATCTCCCAACATTTTAGGGGTTCCTTGGGATTTTTGGGGGGTCCCACACAGAAAATGCCAAGGGCAAATTCTGAGTCAGAAGAGATGCGGTGGTCACTCTCAATGCCAGTCCACCTCGGCTGAATATCGCGTCAGGGACACAAGAAACCTGCATCTGGGAAATCCCTGCTACGCCACAAAACATGTATATACCTGAATGGATTCTTGTTCTTCCAATGCGAGGAACACACTGGCTCTCAACTGTGCCTGAAAAAAATATCACCGTAGATTTAGTTCTAATGTTTACAAATAACCAACTAGTCAGATAAACATTTCCAAAGAGCAGCGGAACTATCAGCTTAAATTGAGACAGCAATGAATCTTATCTATTGAGAGTATTTACTTTGGTTGAAAATTGAACTTCGTTATTCATTTTGCCACTTAAATACTGCAGTAAATTGGCCAATTAAGTATTTTGAGGTTGTCTTTCTTCACTGGGTTTAACGCCTTTTTGTTCAACAATTATTCAGTCATATACGGCAGCCAGTTCACCTAAACAGTTTTCCTGGACTGTATTCTAACCAGTACTAACTTACCCTTCCACAAGGATGGCCATAATTAGGCCATTGTTAAAAATTTCTTGGTTTGTAGTTATGCAACCTAAACTTTTAACAGGCTCTTATTTGACCCCTAAAATAGCATTGTGACTCTTGGCATTAGCAAAATAAAGCTACTTTCTCTTGAGAATTGGTACAGAAGGGTCAAATCCACTGTTAAAATGGAAGGAAATTTTGCCAATTCTTCAAACTATACTGGCTAAGGATAATTTTTTACTCTTAACTTTTGACATCTAGTGAGTACCCTGGGTAGCCATTTATATGCATGTATTATAAAAGAATAAGCTGAAATAAAGAATAACATTTTTTTGTCCACAGCATGAATGCCCAACTGCAAACCAATCATTTTTACAGATAGCCTTATATATTATATTTTTTTGTGCAAGTATTGATAACTGATTCCGTCATTTTGAGAATCGTATTTATAATCAGTTAGTGTCAAAAAGTAATCAGAATATCGTTTTACTACACTAAATAATTCTACCTAAATTTAGAATAAAAACATCTATTCAAGGTTTTTAGCAGTTTTAATAGTATAATACTGATTATCAACATAACAGACTTTAGCCAAACTTGTTGAGACAATAATAAGCTGTTAAATTGACCCAAATAGGATTGGAATGTTGTAACAATAAGATTTATAAATCTGATAGTCTAATGACCCTAAATTATTGTAGATCTGACTAAGTGATAATCAATTAAAACAACTTGGTTAACAAAAAATGTTTTTCAATGATTTCATCTTACAATTTTTAAAGCCCAACATTATTAAAATTATATCAGAGATCAATATGTTTACTAACTTCATGGATTAATTGCACATTATTAAATATACAATAAGATATTTATAGTAAACAGAGTAAATTTTTAAACAGATTTGAATAACACGATAGTACCAAACTTTCATAAAATATACATCATTCATGTACAACCATCAATAATAATGAAATCTGTTGATATAGGCAAGATTTTTATCAGAAACGGCCAAAAAGTTTCACAATAAATTTTACAGACAGGAGTGAGCTTAAAATTGATTTGTCATTGAAGTCAGCCAAGATATTATGCAAACATTTTAATGCCATTTTGAGTCATTATCATTTTAATCGGTAGCATCACTGAAAAAGATTAACAGCTTTAAAATATGGTTTTCTTTGATATTAAACACCAATGGAATGGAGAACTTTTTGGTATAATCTTAAAATTGAAAATAAGTTGTCTTCTTCAATGTATAAGATTTTATAGTACTGTGGAAAATCCTAGGATTGTTAATATAAAGAATATTTTTGATGAATGTCGTACCATTTCTATAGTAAATGACCAAAGGCACATGATCGCCGATTTAGTCAATAAATTGAAACTGAAGCTGGATTATTTATGAATATCTAGAATATCGCACCCATCAGGCATAACATAAAAGGCTGACACTGACACGTAATCTCAACTAAATACTATATAACAAGATTAATTATGTTCTTCGCACCTTTCAATATACAATTGTTGGTGCTATCCTTAAACAACAAACAATTAGCCTGATAGTCAATTTATGGCGATTATTCTTAATTACATTTGTTTGTTTTTATTTGACTTATTGTCGCTGTGGTTTAATGCCATTTTCCAACAATTTTTCATTGTACGGCAACAAGTTCACCTAATCAGTTTTCCTGGGCTATAAAGTTAATAAACTAACCAGCACTAACTTACCCTTACACAAGGAGCCAGCAACTTCTTCACATATTGAGGAAAATCGACATTATTGTCAAATTTTCATAGAAGGGTATGACCCACTGCGACTGGGATTCAATCCCAGATCTCTGGCTTACAATTCCAGCACATTAACCACCAGACCACGACTCACTTAGTCTTAATTACATTATCACATAAGTAAAACTAAGTCTGTCCTTTGTGTTCTTCATTAATCAACAGAAAGAAATGTTACATATGTTATATTACACTTATCTTGGAAGTTTCAGATCATATTTTGATATTGGAGGTCATTATAGGATGACCCTTATTGTTGCAACAATGACCATTTACACCATAAAACAACAATAAACAAACTAATGACGAACAAATTCTGTGTGAAATCAATTATATCTAGTAATAAAACAATACTAACAAACATAAATACATATTTGTACATTACATATAAAGGGTCTGAAAAGTCTGAGATCCGAGATGTCCAGTGAATTAGGGGTCTGAAATATCTAGGGGCCGAGATGTCCAGATACCATGAGGGTGAACTTGTAGTTAGTAACTTAGTTTAACATGTAGTGTGCTCTCATCATTGACAACCCATTAAGAATGCTTTCTAATATTTATGAAAATATAAATACTAATTTTTCTCTTCCAACAAACAAAAAGATCAATTGGATTCATGGATAGACAAGAACCTACATGTGTAGCAATGCAATACCCCACCCACCTAATATGCAAGTCCCAGCAAGCCAAATTAGAAATAATATGACGATCTTGGCATTCGTCAATGCGCAAAAATCGAATGTTTGACACATCATCAAACTGCAAATAAAAATTGGTTCTTACGCGTATTTTTCCAAGAACGCCATTAGTTTCTAGCGTCTGTGCGACCAAATCTCTAAGTTCAGTATCTTCGTCGGCCGACATGTTGGATTTTCCAAAACAATGCAACTGCGCATGCTCAGCGAGAATAAGTCAAAGATAATAAAACATCAGCAAGGAATTGAAAAGAGTTGCCGTATAACACATCTATTTTAGTGCTAATTGTATTAGATCTATTCGAAATGGACAATATCTGATCAAACTATGAAAACGTTAGTTAAAAAAACTGACATCACGTGACTCCCTTTAACTTTACTGAAACGCATGAGTAGGGCAGATAATTAAAAAATTCTATCTTTGTAAGCAATACAAAAGGGAATCTTAGAAATGGCAAAGTTCTTGCAATAAACATGATCTTTCAATACTGAATACTTTATCACCATTGCACTAGAAGCCTATACATTACATAGGTAATTGATAACCTTTAGATAAGCATGGGCTAGATTTGCTGTAAGTGTGTGCACGTTTTAACAGGGGCATTATATGTGTATATTGGCCCCAGGTATTAAAAAACGAACATGGGTTCTTTCGATCATAGAAAAACTTCCTGTTCTCTTGAATCAATATTAATAAATATCGGCGTAATCTTTTTAAAAGGTTCATTTCGTTGCATTTTCACTATGTCACAATACCCTATTAATTCATAAAATACAATACTAGTTAGGATTGTAGACATCTATTGTTTTGAGTCGACTTTTCTTGTAATATTGCAGATACTCAAACATGTAGTGTTGTCATACTTGATATTGTTAATTTCACGTAATTTGCATTTTGATATACAACTCGTATATCTTTCCGTAGCCGATTTTACGATCGGTCGTTACGATTCTCTTTAAAGTTCACATTCTTTTTAAAAAAAACGAAGGCGGAATAGCCATGAATATCCCTCAAATTTTAAAAGTGTTTTGGCCAGCCTCTGTCCCTTCCTTTCTAGGTATAGATGGGTAAACTATGAGACTTCTATGATCATTAAACAATACGCACATTTGTGTTAGTACGCATATTTAATCTACTTAATTTTCGTGAATGATTCGTTTTATTTTATCATGTGTTGAAGATAAAAAGTCATAAACGAAATACGAGTCAGTGGAGAATGGGGATTCAATTTCTACACAAAGTAAAACACCATATTCCACAAAATACAACAGAACTTGTACAGTGTTCAGTTTTATTAGAAAAATAAGTAATGTATTTATTTGTGTAAATGTTTCAAAATACAGAACATGCAACTTTGTCAATGTACTGATATGTAAAGTATAAATATATAAAGCAAAAAATGTACAAAATCGAGATCATCACATAATGCTTATGTAATATTATTCTGAATATATTATGCTCGTGCATTTCTGCATGCATCCTGGCAATATTGAGATGGACAGTTTCCGGTAGCACATTGTGTCTTGCACCACTGATCAGCGTAGGCGTATTTAGCTTTCCAAGTTGCGGTAGCTTCGCATTTTACTGAGCCTGATTCGGGGGCACCGATATGGCCAGCGATTGGAATATGTCCCCCTTGAGAAACTCCTATTTGACCAACTCCAATATTTTGAATGCCATAACCTGTATTTGTGTTACTAGATCCAAATGCATTGTTGCTATTGACACTGGCACTGCCAGAGGGAACTATGGACACGTCGGCACATCCATAAAACTGTTCTTGGGGACCACACCCTTTGCAGCAACGATTGTTGGAGTCACAATCCCAGTTACTGGCTACAATTGAAAAAAATGAACAATATGATTAATCAAGCCTGTGAAAACACTAACGCATTAATAGAGTTCAGTAATTTCTTATTTCAATCGCCAAATTGTATATTTATAAAACAATAGCATTTGGCAACAATTCGATAATTCTAACATACAATACTCCATTACTAATATTGTACCAACAGAGTGAATTCATTATCAACATAGATATATTTAAAGTTGCATTAACTATACTCCGGCAGTTAGTATGCTGGTCATGTAACCCGGCGATCCGAGTTCAAATCCCGATTGCCAGAGGTCATACCCTTCCACGAAAATTTGACAAAAATGTCGATTTTTCTCTATATAGTGCATGGAGAAGTTTCTGGCTCCTTTTGGATGGGTAAGTTAGTACAGGTTAGTACACAATCCAGGAAAACTGGCAATGTGAACCGGCCGCTGTATATAACTGAAAGGAAATGTTGAAAAACGGCGTCAAAACCCAGTGAAAAAATATGTTGAATACTAATAAATAAAAAAGAAATCCTCCCTACCTGTGTTCCATTTCCATTGTAAGATACACTGGGAGCATGTAAGACCACGTGGTAACACAAGTCTTGCAGAGAATGTTTGCGTTCCTGTAGGGAGCTGCCATTTTGTATTACCGTTAGGTTGGTGCAAGAGGTACTGGTTAAAGCAAGCCTCTGTGAATGGAAAAATATAGTCATACAAAACTCTTAAAATCTATGAAACATTGAATACCATAATAAAGTTGGCCCAAAACGATACTTAAGTTGTAAATTTAATGATCATGACTACATTCTAGATCTATATATAGTTATATTTAGTTACAACTTTTATACATTTTGAGTGAAGAATATGTGATAATGTATAAATTATACCCTAACAAAACTGCTTTGTTTTTGAGAATTTTATTAGTAATTTAAAAGCTTACCAGTTGCAGGCCTTGATGGGTTGTTATTCGGGCACATGCGGAATTCGAAATAACCACCATGGTTAGTTGTGACGTCAATGCTGACAGTTATTATTTGACCTTCAGTGTAGTGGCGGGAAATAGTTCCTGTTGCATAGCGACCACCAGCCTCGTTTTCTCGTCGTCCATTGTACGGATCTCCACATACACCACACCGGCCGCCATTTTGATTCCACTGAGCCTAAAGTTGATAATTCAATGCATGTAATCAACACTTAGAAAAATACTGATTTTTTTAAAACCATGCGCGAGTGGTAATGAATTCCGTTGTTGTTGTATTGGGGTTTAACGCCGTTTTTTCAACAATTTTTCAGTCATATACGGCGACCGGTTCACCAGACCAGTTTTCCTGGACTGTTTACTAACCAGTACTAAATTACCCTTCCACAAGGAGCCGGCAACTTCTCCACATACGGAGGAAAATCGACATTTTTGTCAAATTTTCATGGAAGGGTATGACCTGCCGCGACCGTAATAAATTCCAGGCACAGTTCAAATGCGAAGTCATTAGTGTAAGTCCAGATAAATATTGTACAAGTTTTTACCTCATATCCACCACAGAAAAGTTGGTTGTCATCATAATTGATTGGTGTTTGGAAGCCATATCTCCACATACTGGAACGTGATGGTGGTTCTATTAAACGACCATGAGCTGATACCATCAGTGCATGATAAATGAGTATCAGGCAGGCTGAGTAGAGAAAACAATTAATTGCACTTATGATCGCCATCATCTGAAACTAAAATAAAGAAAAATATAACATTTTAGATATAGAGGATTTTATCTTCACGTGTGAGGCAGGTGTAATGAAAATAGCAAATTATATTGAAAAATAAAGAAAAAGAAAGAAAAAGAAAGAACAAAAAAGAACAACTTTTATAATCTATGATACAAGTCGCTTAAGTGGATTTATACACATAAACTGTCTTGCGCATTGACCCATTAATTGGAGACTGGTATGATGAGATGGTATACATATATATATACACACACACACTCACAAAAAACTAAGAATGAATTTTTAGTAACGAAACCACATTTTTGGGATTCCCTTCACCAGAATGCACCATAATACGCCATCACTATACTGTACCAGTCCCTGTGGTGTTGCACATAGGGCAGTGGTATAGTGTATTTGGGTCTAAAATACTCAAGCAGTCCAAAATGATACATGTATATGTGTTTTGGCCCATTTCACTATTTTAGTCCCCAATTCACGTTAATACAGCATTACTACACCGTACCACACTACTCTGAACTGAGAAAATTTTCTCCACATAAGTAGATGCTGCATGAAACTCGACAAGAAAAAAATCATAGACCATGAATGATCGGCATTTTTCATTAAAAATTTAGATGAAAAACAATTAAATAAACTTACTTGATTTCAATACCGTGAGAATGATTATGTTGTAGTTTCTCTTGCAGTCTTTATGTAGCTTGTAGCTGAGTTATTGGTAAAAGTCTGACTTTCTTTGCAAAATTCGACCCTATTTATAATAAATTCAGTATCTCCAATGTTTACAAATTATTGAAAATGAGTAATTGTATATCCTCTTTCGAATAAAACCATGATAAGTTATCCAAATATCTACAATGGTATGTGTGTAACCTATATCCATTAATCTTTGTTTATGTTATCTCTTCATGGAAGGTCAGCCAGTTCTTCAATGAATGAAATTGAATGGAAATAGTGTAATTCTATGTATGACATTCTTCCCTCGTGACGCAATCGCTTTGATTGAGAGCAGCCGAAACGCAAAAACATTTCCAAATAAAGTACAAACGCTGGCTATTGAGTACGATTCATTTACGTACACGGATTAAGGATAAAGACAGACTGAAGATAGGGGTAATTGACCCGGTCATTATGAGTAATATTTAGGTTAAAGGAAATGATACAGATATCAGAAACTGGTGTAACCTAAATGCCTCCAGCGATTTTTTCCTTCTTTGTTTGGGTCCGGTAAACAGACCCTTTCCAATGAAATATAAAGACATCTTCTCCAATGCCCGACCTTAAAGTTCCCAGTTTTGGCTTCACACCATATATTTTTCCCCGAATGGACCGGACCCGAACCCTTTCCCAAAATTGCAAAAAAAACATTGGCCTCATGTGTAATAAAATTGAATCCTTGTGTGATGTTGATGCTATTTGGAGGATGTGGTTAGATCAGATACCAATTTATCTCGTTGTTTATACCCTTTGTAAAGGAAGCTGGGATAGTAGATGCATGGTTGGTCACTGGTTGGTTACCAATCTGAATGTTTATTTATAAAATGAATTGTCTTCCACGTATCCTTTTACATTGCATGAAACATCTTGTTTTGCAAGTGTCGTTTTATGTTTTTTTTCACATTTTATTTCATCATGCCCGACCTAAAGAATGGTAGTAGCTGTACACATAATTGGAACGTGCTGAAGGGTTAGATCAATCGAAATGAGAGAACATTTGATCTGCGAAATAAAAAGTGCGTGTGTTTTGTTTTATGTGACTTATTGTCACTGGGGTTTAACGCCGTTTTTCAACATTTTTTCTTTCAGTTATATACGGCGACCGGTTCACCTAACCAGTTCCCGGACTATATACTAACCAATACTAACTTAACCTTTCACAAGGAGCCGGTAATCTCTCCTTATAGGCCGTGACCGTGGTCCTGTGGTTAGTGAGCTGGACTTTGTAATGAAAATATGACAAGAAAAAAAGAAAAAAGATACGTGGCCTCTCCCATTCTCCACATGTGAAACACTGCTATGTCTTGATGAACTACTTGTATTCAGAGATAGCTTTTCAGGTGCAGTTTGTGAGAAAACTACAAGTGTGATATATTTGGGAGAGTATTATATTTAAAGACCATAATATATGTACGTAAGTTTAAACTACGTGTATATTTTGTATTTTGACAGTTAAATCATTTATATCAATACTAATCTATCATATATTCCAGACTAATTCCATATAATATAATATAATAAAAAAGTGCATATCTTGATTCAAGGTACAGCTGCTGTTTCGTATGAAACTTCTTTCTTTTTTGGACTGCTAGGTATTAAGGAATATTTGTATTTTAGTGGAAGCTGGGAGTTTTTTTTACTAGTTTCTTATCTCATAAATTTACAACTTATTTTGAAATTTAACTATTTTTATGCCAGCTTAATTCGATCACTAGTCGCAAAAAATATACCTTATACAGACATGCGTAGCAATTTACTGGGGCAAAAAATGACATAAGATATCAAAATAGTTCATATTTAAACATACTTAAGACTAAACTGGTTATCATAAAATACATGCAAAATCTATGTGGAAAATCGTGTAAGATTGAAAAATGATAAATGCTGCTGCAATCAAAACCGTAATTAGTTAAGAATTACGAAACGATAAAAAATAGTCTAGGTTTGTTTGCATCTGATTGGATTATTGAAATTTAACATTTCACACTCATATCGCACATTTCGTTTCTAGATAATGTCGTTGTTACATAATGTTTTTTTTTTACATAAGACACGCTTAAATATTATATCAACGGATCATGTTGAAAATTCAGCCTATTAATTAAAATTATGTGTTGCGTTTGTTGTTGCTGTTGTTGTTTTAATTTGTTGCTGTGTTTGTTGTTGCTGCTGTTGTTTTAATTTCTTGCTGTGTTTGTTGTTGCTGCTGTTGTTTTAATTTGTTGCTGTGTTTTATTTTGCTGCTGTTGTTTTAATTTGTTGTTGTGTTCGTTGTTTCCGCTGCTGTTTTAATTTGCTGTTGTGTTGGGCGATATTTTTATCATTTTGAGATCGTGCGTATTGCATGTTTGAAATCATGTCAAAGCCATACAACTATCTATATATACCTATCTAAACTTCAAGTACTTAGTTGGACACAAACTACCCACTTACTATATATCAATATCAGTTTATATACATAGATATACAAATACTATACGTTAATTGATCATAAGTAAATAAGAATGTATACACATTGGCTATATCTAACATGCCCGGATAGTTACTAGACAAAGAATCAATTTTCGTGCTCAGGTACGTCAGTTATTGCGTTCAACTGACGTCATCTGATTGCTGTATATAGCTATTCCTAAAAGAACTAGGATATTGAAGTCGCCATGCGCATATGTCCTTGTTTGGTTGTAACAGCTTGCGTTTTGGGGTCCAATATTTAGAATTCAATAAGAACTCATATGCTGCACACAATAATATTGGTGTGTTTTCTGTGTTTCTCAACCACGCAGTATGTCAAGACAGTTAAATAATTTCGCGATATCATGTTTTCATACAAGCAGTCGTTTCAAATTAATAGCGAATAAACTCGTACAGTAAAACCCCTGAAAACCGGACTCCCTGAAAACCGGATTTCTCCGAAAATCGGACGATTTTTCAAGTCCTATTTTTTTATTCGTCAATAATCAAAAGTTCTCTGAAAACGGGAATTCTCAGAAAACTGGACTTTTTGGCCCAGTCCGGATGGGGTCCGGTTATCAGGGGTTACGCTGTACATATTTGAAGCATTTTTACAATATTAAAAACAAGTACGCTCATGGTCGTTAATATGGGAGATCCAACTGAAAAATCACCGGGAATTTAAATCTTAAAATGAAGCAGCGAACATTTATCTTAAACATGTAGTTCATTGCAGTTAATAACCTCGCTCATATACCTTGTTTGTTTTGCTAGTGTTATCTTTAATTAACCTACTGGTGGTCAATTTTCATTTAAAGTAAAACATTTGTGAACATATTTTTTCTTCTGATATTTTAAAACTTTGGCGTATTGCATTGATTCAGTTAAACTCAATTCCTTCTTAATAAATGCCTTTTACCTTTATTTATACACATTTACACGAGCTCATAGATTTACAAAATCAGTACCTTTCTGTTATTTTAGCTCCTTGTGGGTAGTTACATTTGTCATTGCACGAGCGAGAACCTGTCTGTGTGAAAGTCGTTTGTGCAAATTATAAATCAATAGAATTTCGATAAGTCCGTAATTAATTGCATTATTTTTAAAAAATGATGTCTGATATAAAATACACTTTGAGAAGAAATCATTTTCTGTTACCATGACAATGGCCAATCATAATTCTTTCCGGTTTTATACTGTCCAATCAAAATCAGGGTCATCAGGTCATGCTTTACCATATGCAAAATTTAAATTCGAAAGGAGCACAGTTATCATCACGGTAAAGTAATCGCATTTTTACTCTTAAGCCGGGATTATTTTGTCTTGATTCACATTTTAATGTTAAGATAACTTGTTTTATTAACAATATTTGATCATTAACTTCTATGTCAGGGCTTTGTATCAGAATAAGATGCGACGAAAAGCGAGTCACTCATCAAATTCAGTTCATATATTGCGAGAATTGAAATCGTGTTGTGTCTGTATAGTACGAATATTTTGATGTCTCTTTTAAATCATGATCTGTAAGTTGCAATCATAGATTGTCGGGTATCATTAACCTGATTTGGAAAAAAAACCTACTATAATCTATTTTCAGGGACTTATCTGCAATTTGGTTCACACCTAATTTAGAAAATAATTGGAAATAGACTGAGAAAGAGCTAAATTGAGTTTGAAAGCAATCCAAGGTTTTTGTCAAATCCTCACATTCAAAGTGATTCAAATTTTGTAAGTATTGTTTGATTTGGTTATTTTTAAAGTGATTTTGATGTGCACTACATAACCATTAGTATGGCTTACATTTTTTGGACCAATTTGTTGTAGATCTTTGGAATTCATTTTCTATAAAGTGGTTGCAAGAAGGAAGTTATATTTCATTCGCTAGAAACAATTAGGATTGGCTATGAAAACACATTCAACTGCGCTATTTTGTATTATTGAATTGTGTATACATAGGCATAGGAACATCTAAAATAGTTTGAAGGACTCGGAAATTTAAGACAATTTTGTTAAAAAAACAGATGCTGACTGATTTTTCCTATTTCAGATTTTCCGTCCATACATCAATAACTCGCTCAAAACTATCAAAATGCCTGAAGGATCAAGAATCAAGGACTACAAAAACAAGGGAAGAGATTGTGATGTAAGTATTCATTGTTTTATTTTTCCTTGAAATATTTGGTGAAATTCGGCCCTTTTTGCCTTCTCTTTGGGTAATTTCTAACAGATAAGAATAAAATGCAGAAACCAGATGCAAGTGCATATGCCAATTACTTGAATGTGAATATTATAGATCAAAGCAATAGTATGATACCATATACCAAGGCCTCTCACCCCTTTGAGCCCCAGTCAGGGCATTACCCACTGAAGAGTTCCTCAAACAAAAATGATTTTTGTCTTATTTTTGAAGGAGATGCGTCGTAGGAGACAAGATGTGAATGTTGAACTCCGTAAGGCGCGAAAAGATGACCAGCTCCAGAAACGTCGAAACATCGCCATGGAGGATGATGGTGGGCCAACCAGTCCATTAGCTGATGTTTCAAACAAGGTATACATTTTTGACAAGATATAGGATGGTCCTGTCAGAAATCATCAGAGAACCATATTTTAAAGCAACATGGTTATTTTCTGGATCTCTATTTTTTCCCAGGTCTGGACTCTACTGTTTTTTATTGTTTCCATGGCACCAAGGTTAAGATAAATTTCAGGTTTTTGAAAATATTCAACGTTTATCCGTGAACCAGCATTTTTGTGGAGTTCTGTTTTCAGGGGCTTTACTGTACTTTGCACTGAGGAAATGTTGTATTTTTCAGCAAAATGCTGGTCCTGCTCTTTCATTGCCTGAAATTGTAGCTGGTATCCAAGGTAACGAAGCTGCTCTTCAGATGCAAGCAACTCAAGCTGCACGTAAATTGCTATCGAAGGAAAGGAACCCGCCAATTGATGACATCATCAAATCGGGGGTCATCCCTCGTATGGTTGAATATCTGTCACATGCAGACCGGTGAGTTATTTTTTGTTTTTGTTTTCTAGTGAATGAAATACATTAATTAAGAAACAAATCCTTAGCTCAACAGGGTGAATGTTAGTGTATTGACTTCATGTGTTAAAAATCTTGGTAACCTGGCAATCCTGTTCAAGTCTTAGTTACCAAATGTTGATAATATGACTTTTTCATGATTTTGTAATATGGACCATCTTTATATCAGTTTGTCATATTTCCAAAATAAATTTTGTTTTGCAATGGTATGTTAAACTTTTGCAGACCAGAGCTTCAATTTGAAGCTGCCTGGGCTTTGACCAACATTGCGTCAGGTACATGTGAACAGACGAAGGCTGTGGTAAATTCTGGAGCTGTGCCAAAGTTTGTCAAGTTATTGGAATCGACCAATCAGAATGTGTGTGAACAGGCTGTGTGGGCTTTGGGCAATATCGCTGGTAGGATGTCTGTTTTCTTGTTAAATCATGTGTTGGACGATTACAAACTGCTTTAAAGGCTGCTGAATTAAATTTATGCTGTAAATTGTACTAAATTATATACAGTGTATATGACTTAGTTTTTTTCCTTCTATATAGCAGGGGCCGTTAATTGGTGTCTTCCCCTAAAATTCAGTTACCATCAAGTTTTTTCTTCCCTTTTTGCGAAAAATACCATGTTATTTTCCCCCAAATTTAAGAAAAAAAGTCCCTTCCCCTACATGTGAATAAAGCCCTGGATTTACAGACCAACATAACCGTGAAGACAATTCAACACAGTAAGGCCTAAACAAATAGCTCGTTTCCGCTACCCCAAACGAACCCATTTTTTGCTGCCAACCTTGTGTTTTTTTTGTCAAGTTATAGTTTTGCAAAATAAAAATAATGTCAATCATAGTCTGAAATAATAAAAAAATAAAAATAAATAAAACCTTACCTGCAGACCCTATGGTTTTAAGAACCAGTAGCAGAAACAAGCTATTTTTTCAGGCCTAATGCTTTCATGAGGAATAAATTGAAACACTATCTGTATGTTGTTATGTTTTTAAGGTGATGGACCCGAGATGAGAGATTACGTTACTGACTGTGGTATTGTTGAACCATTACTCCGCCTGGTGCAGACTGATACAAATGTAAGTATAGTCCCTTTGCAAAGTCATTTACTATGGATTTTAAAAAATCATCTTACAGGTTGCCATTTGTTGGAATATTGGGGGGTGGGGCTGAGCTGTAGAACTCTATGTATGATGAGTGTAGCAATGTTTGTGGGATGACACAAGCTGATTCAGTGTTCTTGCTAAGGACCAGTCACCGACCCAAAAGGTTGGTTCAAATTGACTGGTTAAAATTGGCAAAAAATTTCCTAGGGGGTGTCTGTCCCTGGTTTTTGAAGGGCTTTGAGGAGTGTTCTTCCGAATCGTCTAAATCTGTTGGGAAATGGGGTGCTTTCCTGTGTTGAAGAGTTATTTATTGTTTTAAGGAGACTAGAATGAAAGGGGAATAACTGTTTGAAATATATCACAAAGTGTTCTCACAGAAAGGCCCCCAGCAATATTTTCAGGTTTTTAGAAATATTTTACTTGTACCCATGTAATATGGTTCAATTTGTCATTTAGAAAATGTATACATGAGGACTAATTCGATAGATAGTTATTATATTTCAAATCCACTATGAGTATAAATTATGGAATATGAAAATAGAAAAAAGTAAATTTCGTATGCATTTTTTCAGGCTTCCTTCTTACGAAATGTAACATGGACATTATCTAACCTATGCCGCAACAAGAACCCGCCACCAAACTTCAAGGTCGTGAAACAATTCTTGCCAACATTAAATCGTCTACTTCACCATCAGGACAAAGATGTATTAACAGACACTTGCTGGGCACTGTCTTATCTTACTGATGGCACTAACGACAAAATACAAGAGGTTATTAACAGTGGTTAGTATTAATTAAGAGGTTATTAACAATGGTTAGTATTAATTAAGAGGTTATTAACAGTGGTTAGTATTAATTAAGAGGTTATTAACAGTGGTTAGTTTTAATTTTAATACATGGATTTTTTTTCCACTTTACTACTGATTTGCATATTGCAGATTTAGGCGTAAGTGGGGGGATTGATCTTTTTCTATGAAAACTTGACTTTATGAGGAAGCTGATAGCTTAAGGATGGTTGATATTTGACTAGATTTTCTTCTGTCGTTTAAGCTGGAAAATTTGCTGTGCTGTTAAATTTTACACAAAAGAAAATAAAATTTGAAAACTCTTAAATCTCCCTCTTAAGTTTTATACTTAACGTAAGGAAATTATCAGTTGCAAGGGGAGGAACCGGTAAGGACTGGATAATACGTATTGAATACTGAATAAATCAGGCATAAATTAAAGATGTTTGTTTGTTTGCCCTTTACCGACCCTGAAATTTAGGAGAGGGTCAGTAGGTTGGAAAATTTTTTTTCATTCAAAGGTCTATGCAATTGTGATCAGTTATGTTTTAACGCTTAGAAAAATAAAAACCTGTGGGAAGAAGAGCGGAAAGCATTTCGAAAGTGCGGATAGAAAAAGTTCTCCCAGTCTTCTTAGTAAACTTATCTAAGTTGGCTTTTTTTTTTCTGGTCGGTCAGTAAATGGCAAACAAACTTAATTTTAATTTAAGCTTCAACAACCATGCCTAATCTTAGTAAAAGAATAATAAGTTTATTCATTCAATTTGTGTGCAAGCATTAAATGCTCAAATCTGACCTTTACATTCTGTAGGAGTTGTTCCACGTCTGATAGAATTATTACAACATAAAGAGGTATCTGTGATAACACCAGCGCTGAGATCTATAGGTAACATTGTGACTGGAGATGACCAGCAAACACAAGTGAGTGAATAATGGGTTTCACCAAATATAGTACTGAAAATATTTGAATTCAGGGCTTTTTTCACAGGAGGTCCCTACCTCTCTGGAGCAACAACCTCTCAACATGACACAATTTTGCTTTTCCCAAAGGGTGCTGTTTTGTAGAGGTTGCACTGTATATGTTTTTCAATATGTCCTTTTAATATTGTCTCATTAATGGGAACCACCTCTTTATAATGTTCTTATTATCAAGTTTTACCGTATTTTTGTACAATTTCTACTAACAAAAAAAATTTAAACAACTGATTTTCTATTTTGCTACTGTGTCTTTGATTTGTGTTATTAATATACATTTTTCACTGGGTTAATTGCTGTTTTTCAGCAATTTTAGTTATATACAGTGGCTAGTTCACCTAACCTATTTTCCTGGACTGTATTCTAACTAGTACTAACTTGCCCTTCCACAAGGAGCCAGCACCTTCTCCACATATGGAGGAAAATCAACATTTTTGTCAAATTTTCATAGAAGGGTATGACCTGCTGCGACTGGGATTTGAACCTGGATGGCAAGATTACAAGTCCAGTGCACTAACCTCTAGACCACAATCGTGACATATTTATACATATTATAATGGTTTATCCTTACAGCATGTGATAGAATGTAAAGCTCTCCCAGTGTTCCAGTTATTGTTGAGACACCAGAAACTGAACATACAAAAAGAAGCTGCCTGGACGATATCTAACATTACTGCCGGAAATGCTGAACAAATTCAAGCCGTCATTGATTGTGAACTTCTACCTCTTGTTATTGATATCCTGAAAGGAGTATGTTGTATTCAATTCTTGTTATAATAACTTGTCCAGTTTAAAACACTATCTTCTCACTAAATTATTTTGCAATTTTCCAAATGCCATTGTGTCACATGAAAATTAACTCCCTTGAATGCAGTTTTGCTATCCATAGGAATCTGTTTATTTTTATGTTCCAAAATTCTGCTTTTGTCCTATGCTTTAATGATTTTGATGATGGCTTCTGCAGATGAGTGGTTATCGTCTCTTACTTGTTTTCGCTTGCCTCTAGCCACTGTGAGTTCGAATCCCACCTGGAACCAAATTTCGCATGTGAGGAAGTTGTCCAGCTAGCTCAAGGAAGGTTGTTGGTCCAACCCTGATACAAGCCTTCGATCTGATTTTACAATTGCCAATTTGATCGCCCTTATTGTTTCATTAAGATCATAGTAACATGAAGACAGAAAACTATCTGCTAAGTGCAGAAATACTTTATTGTACTTGAATCCTTATTTTTGGAAAATGAAACTACCATGTGCCTAATAGACCAAACCTAATAGATTTGTGTGTAATGATCATACTATCATTTTCTTAACCTTTTGCCTCATACGGATATTTTAGACCTTTGCAGATTCAAAGCAAATATACAAAATATCAATTTATTTAAGAAAATTGGGTTATTGCTCTCTGGCAGAGTGGAAAATATAGTGGCAAAAGTGTCTCATTACTCATTACAAGCACTGGCTTCTTTTGCCACAATGTTTTCAAAAGTTGTCTGCTTAAGATGCAGGGAAATGTGGTATTATGAGGCAAAGGGATAAATTGGTTTGAAAACTGTGCTTGTACCAATGATTTTGATGAAACTAAGATTGTTATAATTATTATATTTTTGCAGGGAGATTACAAGAGTCAGAAGGAAGCTGTGTGGGCAGTGACTAATCTGACGTCTGGTGGTACCATGGAACAAGTTGGATTTCTCGTCAATCTTGGCGTTATTCCACATCTCTGCAACATGCTGACTGTCAAAGAGTCGAAAGTTATACTAGTCATTTTGGATGCTTTAGGAAATATTTTGTTGGTAAGTATTTTAATATTAGAGAAGTGTTTATCTTGATTTGTCAATTCCAAACCAAGGCAGTATCTGAAATTGAAAAATAAATGTCTTGTCTTGCCTGATTGTTTCAGGGCTTTGCACTAACATCTTGACTGTTTAAGACAACCAAATCAATTGTCCAGACAGGTAATATGTGTCAGCTGCTAACCTGACGAGACAGGTAATTCCAACTCAAAATGTCAAAAAAATGGGGAATAAACAGTCTCTTTGTAGAATGCACATTCATTTTTAGTCCAACTTTGAGTGTTTTCCGCAAGAAAAGTAGCTGGTAGATGACTTGGTTCAGAATTTGTTTAGTGCTGTATTTATCATGCAATTTAATTGCAAGTTGAAACTTGTATGTCATATTGATAAAAAAATTAGGTTTGGGACCCTGATAATCCTACAAGACGAAAGGGGGCTTAATAGTCCTTAATCTTTGAGAATTTGAGTTTTCATGTAAAAATGCATGGTTATAGTTTTCCGGTACCTCCATTTTTTTCCCAAGTCCAAATCCTATTGGTTTGTATTCCTTCAGCAGCACAGAGGTTGAGATTTGAAAATCTCGGTTGTTTTGAAAATTTTCAACTTTCACCTGTGAAAATGTAATGATATTTCAGGCTGCTGAGCGAGCTGGACAGAATGTGTTGGAAGCTCTGACTGTGATGATAGAAGAGGCTGGTGGTTTGGATAAGATCGAAGGATTACAGAACCATGAGAATGAGACAGTTTATAAAGCTGCTCTTGAACTTATTGAAAAATACTTCGGTGGAGAGGTAAGTGTTGAATTATTTTCATGTACATGTAAAATTTCAGAAACTGTCAGTTTATTTCTTTCATATTGTAACCCTTTTATTTGGAGACCTTGGTTGAATAGTTTTAGTATTACCAGCCCCTTGCCACTGTGAGTTTGAATCTCACTTGGACCAAATTTCAGTAATGTGATGAAACAAACCAGCTAAAAGATTGGTTTTTCCACTCAGGTGTGTACTGGCTAAGTTAGGCCACGGCCATGGTCCAGTGGTTAGTGTGCTGGACTTGTAACCCGGAGATCTGGGTTCGAATCCTGGTGGTGACGGGTCATACCCTTCTATGAAAATTTGACAAAAATGTCGATTTTCCTCCATATGTGGAGAAGTTACCGGTTCCTTGTGGAAGAGTAAGTTAGTACTGGTTAGTATACAGTCCAGGAAATTTGGTTAGGTGAACCAATGGCTGTATATAACTGAAAAATTGTTGAAAAATGGCCTTAAACCCCTGTGACAATAAGTCACATAAAAACAAACAAACTGGCTAAGTTGATGTGACATTAAATCCCAGTGAAAAAAAACCTTATAGATACTGGATGAATATGTTATTTATGATCGTAGCCATTTTAGCTTGTCTGTTTTGAAGAAAAAGTCGAGCTATTATGATTGCTTGGTTGTCATTGTGCAAAAAACTTTAATGTGGTCCCCCTGTTGCCAATATATAAAATAGGTGAGTGTTGGTGCCGCTGGTCCTCTTGTCAGTTTCAGTGTCTCCACTTAGTGCCCATCCTATGGAAACACTTCTTGACTACTTCTATCATGGAAACATTTGTTGACAATTTCTAATGTTTATGGTGAGATGACAAAATGCGAATAATCTTGTTTGGTTTCACTTTGATACAGAACAAAAAGATTTCTGTTGTTTCTTGTTGGTATGACTTCTAGGAAAGACCAAATATGGTAACTGAAATTTGCTTGATTTTTGTATTTTTTTCTTATTCAGGAGGAAGATGAAAATATAGCTCCAACTGCGGAGGAAGGGGCTACCAGTTACCAGTTCACAGCGGCTACAAATGCTCCTCAACAATTCTCATTCTGACTCGACAACGATGGTCTGACCTCTGAACTTAACCGAGATGGTTGATGCATTTTTCATTGCTCATCTGTCATCAATAATTTTGAGATTAATTCACACTCATTTATCTTAGTAAATCATTAAAGGTTATAGGTAGATATCATCCCTTATGTGCTAAAAGTTTGTAACTCTTGATACATTAAACCATTAGTTACATCCTTTTTCCACTGATAAAACAGTATA
Source organism: Lutraria rhynchaena (assembly GCA_008271625.1). Lineage (NCBI taxonomy): Eukaryota > Metazoa > Mollusca > Bivalvia > Venerida > Mactridae > Lutraria > Lutraria rhynchaena. Next base: position 1,282,302 of record VIBL01000069.1, on the reverse strand, counting down.
CCTTCATTCATGTCATTACTATAGTATTATATTAACTATTCTGTTCAATAAGTGTATAACATATTCATTTAAGACTTTTGTCTACATTTTATGTGCCTACAGTGCGGACAATTTGCAATCTTCTGCGTTGTTTGAAAAGTATTTTTTCCATTTCAGCTTATCAAAATGATCTTATCAGTATTTGAGAATAAAATCAAGGTTTTGTAATAGAAAAATAGTGTTTTTTTAGAATACAGTCATATTTATTAACTTATTTTCTGAGTTCATATTATTGGAAGATTTGTATAAATGTCGTTCATTTTATGTATACAATCATATTGTATTGATACATCATGGTGTTGAGTCTATAGATTATACATTGATTGAAATGTGAACTTCATTGCTGCATTTAAACTTTGTTTTTCATTTTTATTATGATTTTCATTGGCTGTTATTAACAACTTCTGAGTGTTATAGACGTTTGGTGGTTGTGGTGTATACTAATCATGTTATGAATTTTTTTCTTGTCATATTTATACTTGTAAGTGCTACACAATGTTGATTTTCAAATTTTATACATACTTTTCACAAAATGTTGCTAACATCATAATGAGAGCATATGTTATTTCATGCATACAACACTATGTACATTTCATTGAATTGAATTCATTCGTTATGAAAAACATTCAAGGCAGTGTGTGAGTGCTACCCCATTTTGTGTTCAGATGTAATTTAGGTATGTTTCGATACATACCTGTGGTATGATATATTATTTATCTTTCTCCATACAATCTTATCTGTCTCTCTTTCTTTATTTGTCTGTTTTTCTGTCTGTCTGATCTTGTATAAGAATCTGTCTTTGTTTACTAAAATCATGAATAAAACTGATAAATTTTTCATACACGTTTGTTGTCATATTACTGTTGCCTAGGTTACTGTAATATTAAGGTCATTTGACGATATGAGGAAGGCAATCTCAAGAGCATGATCTTACAAATGTCAATTTTTAGAGTGCCAGGAATCGGTCAAACTAAGTTTTGATTTCTTGCACTTTCTGTGAACATGCATGTACACTATTGTTCTATCATTCTATTACTCCTGTAAATATTTTTGTTTCATTGTTGCGGGTTACATGGATAATGTATGCAGGCATACTTCTTGCCATGCTAATTAAAATCAAATGATCAACAACATAAAACACTGCGATTACAATTAGCATAAAATCATGCATTGCTACTGAAACGTGCCCATGTACCATAGTCATACTGTATGTAGAACATTCAGAATAGAAAAGTTTGATTTGAAAGTCAATGTTGCACCGAAAACCAGGGCATGATTAAAAGTTTTCTGGAACCTCCGTTTTTTCCAGGTCCGGATCCTACTGGTTTTTATTGTTTCCGCAGCACCGAGGTTAAGACTTCCATTTTTTTTGTTTTCACCTTTCACCCTTGAGCCAGGGTCATTTGGTAACTCTCCAGCTTGAACAATAGAAGACCCAAGGTTTACACCTGGGTAGAACCACTGACCTTCCATAAGCTAGTTGGACAACATTCTCGCATGTAAAATTTGGTCTGGGGTGGGATTCAAACTTGGCATTGTGAGGCTAATGATTTCAAGTCAGAGACCATAGCCACTAGACTTCAGAGGTCCCTGTATCGAGGTTCTATTGTACTTGTGAAGGGTCCAGAGGCGGTGAAGAATGAGGGGGTAATTTAAGCATTGTGGGACATTTACTGGGCTCGTAATACAGATATGTAAAGTCACTGCTTTTCCCATGTATAATATTTTTAGAAAGCCTTCCTATTGTATTGGTTGGCAGTATGAAAGAACCTAGAAATTCATATCCTCTCATTTAGACCTACATTAAATATCCTGTACAGTAAAACCTTGCATTGCGGCCACCTCAATATTACGACCTCCTTATTATAACGACTGGTTAATTTCGGACCAGCCTTCAATATCTCCCCAATATTTCAACCTTATTAATGAGGCCACCTCATTATTACGACGGATTTTTTCGGGTCCTGAAGGTGGTCTCATTTTCGAGGTTTTACTGTAATGAAGGCTGTTTTAGTAAAATTCTCAAAACCTTATTTAGTGTGAATGTCATCAGACCTACCCTTGGAACATTTTTTTTCATGATCACTTAAATATTTTTTGAAGTACACATGCCATTCACTGGCCTTCCATCTAGTTTGACAAAAACATTTAAAACTACGTATTAATTTGCCCACAATGTCGCAATGGGTTATGGCCATGGATCATGGTAAAGTTTGTTTGAGTTCACAACAAAACATTATGATAAGACAAATATGAGGTCAGATATCTAGCGACGAACATTAAAAACTGTTTAATACGAAAGTCTTCAAAGGCAATGGATACAAAGATAAGCACCTGTTAGATTTGATGCCATTTAATAACAGGACATAAGGCTAGTTTTTAAGTTGTCCATAATTTCGCATTATACTTTAAGTTAGTACATCTACATTTAAAAACAAAATGAACTTGTTCGTTTCGGCGTGCTTAGTAATATTTGTAGTGTGTAAGTTGGCGAAAGCTGAGAACGCAGTTGAAATTGGACGAGAAGAGTTTGAACAGCTGATGAAAAAAGTTGACAAACTTGAGAAATTCGCTGAAGATCAGAAAATAGTTAATCGAGGACTCCGGGTGAAGTTGGATCACCACAGGGCATTGAATAAAGCCTTCAAAGACCTCTTAGTGAGACAAGAGGATGAGATAAAGCGACAGAAAAATGTGATTCAAGAGATGGCGAAGAATATGTTCCCGCTGAGTAATTCATCCTTGGATTCAAAAACAGGTGGGCTTGAAAATGCAGAACTTAGATTAGGGGATGTTTTCTCAAAGTAATTTAACAGGTGCCTCGTCTTTGTAACTATTTATTTAAATTCACACAACTAATATCCCACCGATTTTGTTCACCTATAGATTAGAACTCAGCACATAATGGGCAGATATACCCTTTAAAAATTTTTCCATTGGTGGGGCAAGCTGCATGCTAGTTTGTTACTTATCAACAGCGAAATCTCACAATGCGACCACTTCAGAAATAAGAACAACGACCACTTACTTCCGGACCGGATTAAAAAAGTTCCCTCTCTATTTCTTGATAATAAGACCACCTCGATATTAAGACCATATGTCAGGTCGTGAAGGTGGTCTTAATAACAAGGATTTACTGTATACTAGTATTAATTGTCGCCGTTCACGGACGGTGACATATACAATTAACCAGATTTGACCACTTCTTCCCTTACACCGCCTGCTCTCAGCCAATCAGAAAGGAGAATGATAAAAACATGGCGGACAAAACGGGTGCACTTCATATCGTCGTTACCTGGTCCCCGTTCCATGTTGCAGAGCACCAAAGGAACGTTGTCTCTTTACAACCAGAATGAACGGGAACCAGTTTAATATCGTCGTAAATATAGAATGTGTTGCAAACTCTCAATAAGAAATGAAACCAGAAATGAAATCTCTAGGAAATCTTTATTAAATATTCTATTCTTAGCTCTTATACTTGGCTAAACGGCGATTCCAAGCAATTTTGGAAATTCTAATACTAAGAACTTGTTTACACTCATACAATCATGAATTTGATTATGCTGGTAATCAAGGCTCGTTCTTTTGCGCGTTTTATGTCGGTAAACCGACTTGCTGATTACGTTCCGCACGAAGTGATAATTTACAAGTTTGGCATTTCACAACTCGGTCATTCCGTCACACTGAGTATGTACACATTGCTCGAAAATGCATACTTCGGTATTGCTATGGCGACCATTTTAATTTTCATCCGTGTATTTCATTAATGCATTTTTTCAGTATCCAAAAGACAGTCAACATATGGGGAGACAACAGTTGCATTTCTTGCTCGCATTAGTGCCTATACTTCAGTTACCCAGCTCGGCGTCCACCAGGATCTAGTACTTGGCGATGTTGTCACGAACATCGGTGGAGCTTACAACGCACACCAAGGTAAGGCCTTAACAAAAATAGTTTTGTTTCAGGTTACATGCCAAAAATATAGGTCGGTAGGTAGTGATTTTTTTCTTTTACGTTTCTTACATATATCGGCAACACTGTTGTGAAAATTACAATATAGCACTAAGATTTGGATGCCGTAAAAACTTTCGAGCCGGCAGGTAAAAGATGGGTCGTTCGGATATTGGGAAACATACCTATTTTTTAAGCCTAAGTGGTCGCTTAGAATTCCTTGACCATTTGATTCAACTGGTAAAAAGATAATCCTAGTCTTGTAAAGAATTGAAACTTTTGCAATAATACAAAAGCGGACAATTGGTTTGGTAAACACATATTTTTTGAAGATGTAGTATAAGGACACGCAGACACAAATTATCTCCCTCGAGATTAGCTTGAGAGTACGCAGTTTCAGTTTTCAGTTTATTCGGAATAATGTTTTAATACATATACACAATATTTGTTTTGATCAAAAGTGATCTTAGAACAAACAAGACGAAAAAAGAAATATTTGAGTATGTTTCAAGATAGGATGGAGCTCTACAAACTTGACATATTGTAATTGTTTTTATAACAATAACAAAAACCTTCAGATCTTAATAAGTACAAAATTACGTTAAAAAAATAAAGACAAAGTGAAATATAAATTTTAGTTGTCTGATTGAACATTAAGATTACTTATGAACTTTAAACGCATGTACCCAAACAAAGTAAAATTTGTAGGTCTATATGGTAAAGATATAGAAGCCTAATATTTGTGACTTTTTTTAGGAATGTTTAAATGCCCTGAGAACCCTTTGTCTCATGATACTGCGAGTCCCCGTTTCTGAAGCAGACGACTTTTGAAAACATTGTGGCAAGAGAAGCCATTGCTTGTAATGAGTAATGACTTCTTTTGCCACAAAGTTTTCCACTCTGTTAGATAGAAATAACCCAATTTTCTTAAATAAATTGTTTATGTATATTATATATGTAATAGCTTTGAATTTGGAAGAGTCCAAAGTATGCTTATGAAGCAAAGGGTTAAGAAGAAAATCGTGTCATAAAGTATATTGTAGTTTTACCACTTTCCATGTAGGAGTATTCATTGCCCCAGTTAGTGGCTTGTACTTGCTAACGGCAAGCTTACGTACTGGACCAAACGCGGAATTCTGGGCAGACTTTGTTGTTAATGGCAACGCTATTGTACGCCTGAATGAACGTGGTACGGATAACAGACACGGCCAAAGTTCCCAGACTATTATAATGGAACTTAATAAAGGTATAACTTTCATATTTATTACTTTATTCAAAAAATGTATAATACATGTACATTTATTTATACAATCTCAATATAATATGAACTAATTATCACTATGTCTGGCGTAAAAAATTGTTTGTTTCTGGTTACAAGCTCATTCAAAATAGGGTAGGCCTACGTAGGTAGGTCGGGATTTTCTTTTAAATTATTTTGGAACAACGGGGGTTGTCACGTAGTTTAAACATAAAATAATATATGGGTAAATTTTTAGAGGAAAAAATTCCAGACATTGATATTTTATGTTTAAATTACATTTGATTAAGAAATCTGTGGTTGAGATTACTTTTGTGCAGAAAGGTAAAAAAGGTGATATAGTGGATATACCGTTCCTTGGGCCTAATAAAAAAATTAGGGTCACTGGGAAAAAAGGGTAGGTCGAGTAAGAAGAAACAAACATTTTTTTGCGCCTCAGCAGTGTAATTGAACAGTTAATCTTCCGTGTATCTGGAACGATTACAGTGCACCCTCTCCAAAGCAAAGCCCTTATGAAAAAGCAAAATTATGTTGTTGCGGAGAGGTTTTTGTTCAAGAGGTTAAAGTAATAGTTAAATCGTACAATGGGAAAAATCATACTGTTGTTGAAGGGAGGTTGTTGCTCAAGAAAGGGCCGCTCTGAAGAGGTTGCATTATAATATGTTCCATACACTATCACGTAGTCTCCTATGAGTATTCAAGAAATGTTAGATAGAAAAAAGTAGTATATAGTTGGTCAATTGAAAACAATAAACTGTGTTTATGAGGCATTGTTGAAGTAATATTTCAAATGTAATCAAAATTGCTATCTTGTTTCCGCCATTTTAGGAGATGACGTTTCACTACAGAACCATGTGGTCAACGATTCGTTCTACGGAGACAAATATTCCAGTTTTGCCGGAGTACTTCTTCAGGAATTTGAGCAACCGCCTCAAAATGTCATTGGTTAAACATATTTGATTGTAATTAAAGTTTAATCAAAACACAGCGAAAGTAACGTTATTATTTCATTTACAGTCAAACCTATGTTTGCCACCTCCGAATAAAGAACACCTTGTGAACAAAAGCAATTCTTTGAAAAACCGTCACTGATTATTTAGAACGAACTCACCTCTGAATAAAGACCATAATTATGTCAATAAAGGCCACATGTTGTCTTTCCCAAGGGTGACTTTTGTTCACAGGTTTGACTGTATGACCAAAGTAACATAAGTGAAAAAACATATGAATTGACACTGTGACATGCAGTACAGTAAAACCCCACAAAGCGACATTCTCGACAATACGACCACCTCATTATAACGACCGCTACTTTCGTAATGGTTTTTAACATTTCCTCTTGATAATGAGACCACCTCGATATTAAGACCATATTATGGGCCCTAAAGGCAGTCTTAATGACAGGGCTTTGGTTCAAGATACTCAAACCAACATTTAAGCAATAATTAAAGATACACGAAAGGCCATTTATTGGAAATTTTCCAAAATTGCAGAGAAATAAAACTATAGTATAACCTCAAATAGCGACCACCTCAATATAACGACTACCTTGTTATAAAGACCACTTATTTTCGGACCGGCTTTTAATAACTCTCTTATAATTTCACTGAATAATGAGACCACCTCATTAATAGAGCAGATTTTCGGGTACGAAGGTGGTCTCATTGTGGAGGTATTACTGTAGTTTAACGGTTTGAGGATGGGTACAAAGTCAAATTTAATGGTTTGAGTAAGGTAATAAGGTCACCAGTAAGAAAATAAGCTATAGAGATTTTACATATTCTGCATGATTCAAATGATGTTTTTTCTATATTTAGAAACAATATTTTGGGTATTTCCTGCTAACTCAAGTGGGAAAACCCGGATTCATGAAATGACGTATGATTTATTTTTGTATTTTTCGTTCTGTTATTTCCAATGATTTAAATATAGTCACGTAATGTTACTTTAAATGAGCTAATCAAAGCACTGGATGGATTTAAAAGATGTAAAAATGCCTGGTATGAAGAAACCTATTACTATTACCGGCTGTCGCACGATTTATACTTTCCGAAGATATACAGATGTGCTGCATAAATATAGTCATTGAGTATAGACTATTTTTAATGTAATTATCAAAGTACTAAAGGGATCAAAGGAAGCGGTTAAGCATGCTGCGATCAGATACTTAACATTAATGTTATCTTATACAGTAAAACCCCGATAATGAGACCGACACAAAAGAATTATCCAGGAATGTTCTACTCACGTAAAATTAAAAAATCGTCGACTCCGTCATAGATTTCCACCTCGTTACGCCATTATGATTCAGCCAATGAAACGTCCGCTTACAAACAAATTACGGGGCAAAGGTCACTGCATCATAATATTTGTTTCAATCATGCGACGATTTTTGTGAACTGAACGTGAATAGAACGTTCCTGGATTACATTTTTGCACTAAATCAGTGTATTTTAGTAATATTTATAGTAAGCATGTGTTGTCATTACTGCACCTGTTGTTTTAATGTGTATTTAATATGGTAATTCTGATCATTTTGGTGTTGCGAGGTCGCATTCGACTAAACGAAATTGACGATTTTTAAAGGAAAAAGATTAAATACCTGCTTCATCGTTTTGAATTGAACCAAATGTTTATTAGTTATGTGTAGTATAATGAACTAGCTATCTGAAGATTCCAGTTATTAGAAATTTGGGCGATTTCTTGAAAAGTTACGTAGTGTTAAACAAACTTGGTACAGAAACTGTCATTTCGGAAGTTGTAACCCTTGTATATGTATACATGTAATATAAGTGTTTTTGGTCCGTGTGGCCATTTAAAGCCTAATGCACCATTATACACCATCCCTTCAACGTGCTAGCTCCCTGTGATTGATATGGTGTAAAGAATGTGCGGGGTGGATTAAAATATATATAAATGTTCCATGCATCACACAGCCCCCCTATGACCACCTTTTTACGACGACCTCTTATTTTCGGACCGGTTTTCAATAATTCCCTATAATGCAACTTGATAACAAGACCACCTCATTATTACGACATATTTTAGGGCCCTGAATGTGGTCTCATTATCCATGTTTTGCTTTACATTGTAATAGCCACAGTTTAATTTTCACGTTGACTGCAATACTAGTTAAACTACATAAAATTCAGAGGGCAAGGTGGAAATTAAGTGGAATTTAATTTGTAGCGCAAGGCCAACTAAATGTTTTTAATATACAGAGCAACCTCTCCAGAGCAGCCCTCTCTTGAGCAACAACTTCCCTTCAACAACAGCATGATTTTTTCCCACTGTGTGATTTAACTGTTGATTTAAAAATGGGCCAAAAACGAATATTCGAATATATTCAAAAAATTAAATATTATCCTAAAACAAACTTCATAAATCATGCTTATCTCTAAGGTAGGGGGTTGCGAGTTTGAGCTTGTCTGCAGTGCAGGCAGCGCGCCTGTGTTCCAACACAGGAGTATCGTCAAAGTCTGCTTGTGACGCACATTGAAAGATAAACGACATTGAAAGATATACAAGGGTCGAATTAAAGAAAGTGTTTTCAGTGGTTTTAACGCCGTTTTTCAACGATGTCTCAGTTATATACGACAGCCAGTTCACTTAACCAGTTTTCCCAGACTGCATACAAACCAGCACTAACTTACCTTTCCACAAGGAGCCAGCAACATCTTCACATACGGAGGAAGATCGACAGTTTGGTCAATTTTTCATAGAAGGGCATGACCTACCGAATTTGAATCCGGATCTCCGGGTAACAAGTCCGGCGCACTAACCACTGGACCACGGTCGTGACAAGAAGAAAGTGTAGTATGATTAATTTCCATATGAAATCATTATACTTGGCAAATTGTTCAGATAACGTATTTCATACATATTATTATGATCATATATACACAAACTAACACAATGCCTTACAAGGTGTACTTAATATTGTTTTTTACCTTCTATATATGCCGGAAGTAAATTAGGAAAAAAATACATGTACTTAGAAATGACTTGCCTTGTTTATTTTTAGAACCACCAAATATATTATTTTTCGGATTTTTTACGATGCACAGAAAGTGAGTGAATATACCGCTAGTAATCATTATTAGGCGTTTAAGATTTGCTATAGTATGAACTTACACGTTGTTACTGTTGTAGTGCTAAAACCGACGAGAAAACGAAGAAGATAGACATAAGTAAACAACATTTCAAAACGAAACTAGAAGACTTCTAACTGCCTTCTTCGTTACCAACAAAGGTTTGTTATCTTCAATGTATTGGCATCAATATTAAAGCTATCAAAACCCACTGTTATGTTTCAGCTAAAAACTAGTTTACCCTGACCACCCCATTGTAGCTTATACCGCCATCTTGTAGCTTGTACCCCACCCACTCACTACTGTAGGTTGTACCCTTCACCCCTGTAGTAACGAGGTCTCTGAAAAAATATTCGGGATATGACTGTTGACCATGTGGGCAGAGAACAAGTAACTTATTGTTAAAACAAATCTATAACAGATATTTCATAATGTCACTAATGTACAGATTTACTAATGACGTTATAAGCTATTTTCTGTTTCTCTGTCATAGGATCTTTCCACTGCTTAACCCCTTCTTCTCCTGAGAATCGGTTCTCAGATACCGTTTCTCCTGCATAAGTTCTGTGTTATGCAATTATGAGATCATAACTTCTGTTTTGTATAATAATGAGATCATAAGTTCTGTTTTATATAATAATGAGATCATAACTTCTGTTTTATATGATTAAGAGATCATAGGTTCTATGTTATGTATTTATGAGATCATGGGTTCTGTTTTATGGGATAAGAACTTCTGTTTTATGTGATCATAGGTTCTATTTTATGTAAACATAGGTTCTGTATTATGTGATCATAACTTCTGTTTTATGTGATCAGAACTTCTGTTTTATATGGTCAGAACTTCTGTTTTATGTGATCATAGGTTCTATTTTATGAAAGCATAGGTTCTGTATTATGTAAACATAGGTTCTGAAATATGCGATCATAACTTCTGTTTTATGTGATCAGAACTTCTATTTAATGTGATCGTAGGTTCAGTTTAATGTGATCAGAACTTCTGTTTTATGTGATCAGAACTTCTGTTTTATGTGATCAGAACTTCTGTTTTATGTGATCACAAGTTCTGTTTTATGTGATTAGAACTTCTGTTTTATGCGATCATAACTTCTGTTTTATGTGATCAGAACTTCTGTTTTATGTGGTCAGAACTTCTGTTTTATGTGATCAGAACTTCTGTTTTATGTGATCAGAACTTCTGTTTTATGTGATCAGAACATCTGTTGTATGTGATCATAGGTTCTGTTTTGTGTGATCAGAACTTCTGTTTAATGTGATCAGAACTTCTGTTATATGTGATCATAGGTTCTGTTTTATGTAAACATAGGTTACGTTTTATGTGATCAGAACTTCTGTTTTATGTGATCAGAACTTCTGTTTTATGTGATCATAGGTTCTGTTTTATGTAAACATAGGTTCTGTATTATGTGATCATAGGTTCTGTTTTATGTGATCATAGGTTCTGTATTATGTGATCATAGGTTCTGTATTATGTGATCATAGGTTCTGTTTTATGTGATCATAGGTTCTGTATTATGTGATCATAGGTTCTGTTTTATGTGATCATAGGTTCTGTTTTATGTGATCATAGGTTCTGTTTTATGTGATCATAGGTTCTGTATTATGTGATCATAGGGTCTGTATTATGTGATCATAGGTTCTGTATTATGTGATCATAGGTTCTGTATTATGTGATCATAGGTTCTGTTTTATGTGATCATAGGTTATGTTTTTGATCGTAATGTGGTGTTATGTTGACTATCTTATAGATGATTATGTAATCAAACGTTCAGTACTAGACCATGATGTGGTGATAGGCCAATATGTCATCACAGGTTCTGAAATAGTCTATAGATATGATTACAAAAATGTATATGATTTGTGTTTTGTCGTTATGAGAATTATACGTTCTTAATTATTAGGTCTTCATGTATTGCTTTTAGATATTATGAGATCATAAATTAAGACATTAGTCATTATGTGATTATAGTTCTATTGTAGGAAGTCATGTGATCATAGTTCTATTGCAGGACGTCATGTGATCATAGTTTCTATTGTAGGAAGTTATGTGATCATAGTTCTATTGTAGGAAGTTATGTGATTAAAGTATCTATTGTAGGAAGTCATGTGATCATAGTTCTATGGTAGGAAGTAATGTGATCATAGTTTTATTGTAGGAAGTCATGTTATCATAATTTTATTGTAGGAAGTCATGTGATCATAATTTTATTGTAGGAAGTCATGTGATCATAGTTCTATTGTAGGAAGTCATGTTATCATAATTTTATTGTAGGAAGTCATGTGATCATAGTATCTATGGTAGTAAGTTATGTGATCATAGTTTCTATCGTGGTAGTTATGTGATCATAATTATACGGTAGGAAGTCATGTGAATATAATTTCTACTGTAGGAAGTCGTGTGGCCATAGTTTTATTGTAGGAAGTCATGTTATCATAATTTTATTGTAGGAAGTCATGTTATCATAATTTTATTGTAGGAAGTCATGTGATTATAGTTCTATTGTAGGAAGTCATGTTATCATAATTTTATTGTAGGAAGTCATGTGATCATAGTATCTATGGTAGTAAGTTATGTGATCATAGTTTCTATCGTGGTAGTTATGTGATCATAATTATACGGTAGGAAGTCATGTGAATATAATTTCTACTGTAGGAAGTCATGTGATCATAGTTCTATCGTAGGAAGTCATGTGATCATAGTTCTAGTGTAGGTAGTCATGTGATCATATGTCCTACTGTGGGAAGTCATGTGATCATAGGTTTTTCATTGGGCCTTTGATATGTGATCCTCCTGGAGTAGAATTTGGGGAAGTTTTAAGGATTTTGAGAAGAAGGTTGAACAATTCTGTTCTCGAGAGATTCTTAGAAATGATGAGATATTAAGCATTTCTGTCTACCAGATCATGAGATATGATAAGAGTTTCAAAAAGGTCATAATTTCTGTTGCAGCAAATAATAACGAACTTGATAACGAGACCACCTCGTTATTACGACCGATTTTCTGGTCCCGAAGCTGGTCTCAATATCGAGGTTTTAATGTAATTTCATTTACATATTGTGCCAATTATATACAGTGATGCTTTCTCTTTGAGGCCGGGGGGCATGTTTTTGCATCTTAGCAAGATATGCCCTTATCTATTTGCCGAAAGGCCTTCTGAACTGTATTAAAAACCGAGTGTATTGAATTTCAGGTGATGGTGTAAGCTGTTTACACAATACAGAAGCATTCTAAATACCGAAAGATGTCAGTTATAAACAATAACGTTGGGAATAACTTTGGTTTTAATAATCAGAACAATAATTGCACATTTAATTTTCATTGTTGTTGTTGTTGCCCCTCACGCAATTCGTCTGTGAATAAAGGTTTTCACCATGACGCCGGCAATAACAATGCTGACAATAATGCGCGAAACATAAATGAAGACTATGAAACATCACAAAGTCGCAAGATCTTTGAGGAAATGTTAAATGCTCGAAACGAAGAAGTGCCAGAAAAATACGCTAAAGAAGTTTCACATTCAAGAACAAATATCTCGAACATCGATGCTCAAGACAGGTCTGCTGGATTTGACAGTCTACAATCAAAGAATGGTATGAATGACCTGAAAAGGTTCTTGAACGCTGACGAGCCAGAATTCAGCAGAGATAACTCAGTAAGAGAGCGAAGTGGGGGATATGAAATTAATAATAGCTGTGATGAATATGGTAAAAAGGCATTCGGAACATCTGAACTAAGAAGCAACAACTCTGATGGGTTCAATTGGTATGATCAAAAGATAAACAATTACAGACACGAGAAGGATTTACTTTCAATTGCTCGGTTTAATTATCCATGGAAATATGAAGACATATCTCCTATTGAGGAAGGTCAAGCCTCTGTCGATAGTAAACGGCTTCTCTTCTGTATTTGGTACTATTTGCTGAATATGAATTCGGAGGACGAAGTTGGTATGGGTACAAACGGAATTGAAAATACCTACAACAGTTGCATGGACTGTATTGTTAACCCTGTGTATGATATTGAATTTATGAGATATGAAACCATTCGTTTACGGACATTCGACCAGTACTCAGGGAACGGCTCCAGACAAGAATTAGCCCGTAATGGATTTATACACGATCATGAACAAGGTCCGACGTTTACCATCTGCCCCTCGTGCCACATGGTTCGTGAGGATTGGAACCACAACGATAACGTTGCGGAGATACACCGGGCTGAAAGACCGTATTGTCCATTATTCTCCAACTCAAGTTACAACACACCTGCTCATAGTCTGGCGAATCAACCCTGTATAAATGCCGAACAGACCGTAGCCAATGTAAGCATTTTATATTGTGAAAAATAAACAAAACGTATATGCATTTGAAAATACATTTTCTATTTTCTTAGACAAGAGTAATTACTTATTTTCATTTACTTATCTATTTATTTATTCACATTTTATATTTACATTATGCATTGTTTTAATCATGATACATTAACAATTTTCATGTCCATTAAATTCCTGCTTAAAACATGTCGACATTATACAGTATAACAGTCAATAAGAATCCTACACATGAAAACATTTTAATTTTATATAAGTACAGTAGAACTAAAACTTTCAATTCTCGTATGCTGGATTCGGGTTTATTCCGATTTTTCAACAAAATACAACGCATTTTCATTGTTAACGGGTCGAACTGATGTACAGTCAAACCTGTGTTTGCAGCCACCTCCGAATAAATGACGCCATGTGAATAAAGACCATTCTTTGAAAACCCATCACTGATTATTTAGGACAAACTGACTTAGGAATGAAGTCCACCGGTCAATAAAGGCCACACTTTGTCTTTCCCAAGGATGGCCTTTGTCCGCAGGTTTGACTATATTTAAAAACGCATCTATAGCATACCACGTGTATACATCATGTATAAAACATTATGTCTTCTATAACAGAGAGGTATTGACCGAGCGCAGTTAGAAACTGTGTTCACCAATGGAGACCAGCAACAACAACAATTACAGCAACAGCAACAATTACAGCAACGACAACAGCAACAACTTCAGCAACTGCAGCATCTACAACAACAACAACAGCATCAGTCTCATCAGCAACAGAACCGGCAACAACAACAAACAGCACCAGTGGTTTGCATTTCTACTCGAGTTGTCAGTCTCCACGGTAATTGGCTGGTTTATATAAAAATATTTCTAAGCTTTTGTTCCGCTATTACGAAAAGGTAAAACTCTCAACAGAATCGGTCTAATACACTTAAAAACTCGCGCATCCGTAATGCGTTATTGACAACATGTTTGGGTATTAGTGAAATGTTTTTGCGGCCGTTTTTAGTGCGCTGGACTTGCAACCCGGCGATCCGGGTTCAAATTCCGGTCGCGGCAGGTCATACCCTTTTATGACAATTTGACGTTGATTTTCCTCCATATGTGGAGAAATTGCCTTTTGGAAGGTTAAGTTAGTACTGGTTAGAATACAGTTCAGTTCAAAACTGGTTAGGTGAACCGGTTGCCGTATGTAACTGAAAAATTGTTGAAAAACGGCGTCAAACTCGATGAAAAAAAGCGAAATATTTGCTCATTTGCTTTGAACAATACAATTTAACCGATGTAAGAAATTATAAAACTACACTTATACAATATGTACATATATAGGCTTACAGGAATTCTTTTTTATTTTTTTTCCGTCGGAAAATGTCGATAAAGAGTCGTATTTCGTCCAGTCCAAACTTGCGTTATCTGCGTTTTGATAATTTTATGATTGTCTGTGTCGGATTGATGTAGATTGTAGGTACATGGACCAGCCAATTTCCCGATAATTTAATTTCACTTCCTGTTCCGGGTGTGTTCTTATTTGTTTAACATCCACCTTTTCATGTCCTACTTTGAGATCTGCTTAAGGGACGCAATTTGTAATATGGCTCACAGACGCTGACCGTGTTTACCTATACAAATTGATATTTATATAAACAAGACAAAATTCGCGTGCTGTTGTCCAGATAATTACATGAACAGCATAACCCCTTAAAACCGGACCATTTTTAGACTATGCCAAAAGTCCGGTTTTATGAGAAATCCGGTTTTTAGAGAAGGTTTGATTATAGAAGAGAAAAAATGGGATTGAAAATTCATCTGATTTTCAGAGAATTCCAGTTTTCTGGGAATTCGGTTTTCATGGAATTTACTGTATTTGGTATGACACAAAATATCGTTTATCGAATCGGTAAAACATGTTATTTTTTCAGAATATGTTTTCGCTGGAGTGGCCGTATTACGTGCACCAATTGGGGTTGTGGGGTTTTACTACACAGGTAATGTTGATTTAATTTACAGTAAAACCTTGATCCTAAGACCACCTTCGGGACCCCAAAAATCGACCGTAATAATGACATGGGCTCATTATCAAGTTGAATTATTGCGATGATATTGAAGACCCGTCCGAAAATAAGCGGTCGTTATTTCAAGGTGGTCGTAAAATTGAGGTGGTCGTAATGAGAGGCTTATGGCATTATGTAGTTCAAATGAATAAGCTACGAAACAAAGTCATGTTTACGGGTTTCGTGACCCAAAATAAGATGGATACGCCGTAAAACTTCTCTTTCTTAAACATGCTTTTCGTACTTTTAATGTACGATTCGTCCCCAAATATTTTCGTCCTTCGGATTTTGATGTTGGAAACTTTAGAGTAGTTACCAAAACATAGGTTCGTTTGGGTCACCGTAAGCTAGATATTTTTTTCTGTCTTAGCGTATTATTTCTTAAGTATATTTAATAGGGATTTGTTATGGTTACTTGTTACTTTTATATTTGTATCAATGACCCAAAATTTCAAATCAAAATCATGATACTTAATGAATGTTTTATTATTACGTTTTATGTATTATTATGTTTTATGTATTATTACGTTTTATGTATTATTATGTTTTATGTATTATTATGTTTTATGAGTTTATTGTTATTTATTTCAAATAGCTTATCCAGCATTAAATATACCTTCAAAGAGTGGTACAGTAAAACCTCGATGTGGAGGCCACCTTCGGGACCCGGAAAATAATGAAGTGGCTTCATAATCAAGTTAAATTTAGGGGAGTTATTGAAACCCGTTCCAAAAATAAGTAGTCGTTATTTCAAGGTGATCGTAATATCGAGGTGGTTGTAATATCGAGGTGGTCGTAATGTGAGGTTTTACTGTAGATCATTTGGTTCTGATCGTTTGAAAGTAACCTTTATCGTGATAGTATCGTTGTATAAATTAACAATAATGGAAGTTATCATTTTTTCTATTCAGGGACACTTGACTTTGTCCGCTGTTTTTACTGTGGTTTAGGACTTAGGAACTGGAATAACGATGGTAAGACGCACTGTAACGCCGAATATTGCTCCCAGCGAATATTGCTCTCCGGAGAGCAATATTCGATCGGCACAAACGGTACAAAAGTACCCGATGCAGGGCTCGAATCTGTGACCTCAACATACTATCAACATATTATTTACATAAAACGATATACAATACCGCTATAAAATTATGACTGTTCTACTTGTTTACTTTATAATAATACAGTGGTACCTCGTCCACTTTTGGGTTCGAATCCATTTAGTCGAACGAACGAACGAACGAAGTGGCTAGATCTACTTAAAACACACTAGCATTTTGTAAGATATCTATGTTTTGTATTGTAGTTAGAACCGTGCAGGCAGCCCGCCGTATTGCTTCCCCTAACTGCTCGAGATGTCGACGCGAGGAACCTATGTTAGCTATTCAGAATGAGGCACACGTGAATATACTTTAAAGTTTACATATAACCCAGTACGGTCAACCCTTCGATTTATTTTCACTCAAGGAAACTTCGAACGCTACCTGGTTCCTTTTTGAATATTTGTAGTGTTTTATGTAATTAAAGCCTAAAAAAATCATAGGGTCGGTAGCAAAAAATAGGGTAGCAGAAACAAGCTATTTTTATACCTAAATTTAGAGTCCAGTGCCCAATTGTATAAACATTGGCTAACTTTAACCAAATGGTTAATTAAATCCAAGGTTAAATTTAACCATTTTGGTGTACTAACCATTAAAAATCATTTAAACATTTAAAAAGGGCTGCCATTTTAGTACTGGATACCGTTTATGTTAAGATTAAACCAGCATCTTAGACTTGGGTTAGATTTATTTGAGCTTTAACAAAAACAACATTCGGTTAATTTTAAACAAAATTTTCTACAACAGCTAACCGAACATTTAACCAAAATTTTAACCAAAACTCTGATTTAATCCAGTGGTTAAATTTAACCAATGTTTATACAATTGGGCGCAGATGTGTAATTCAGTAGTAATTTTAGAAACAATGATTTTTTCTTTGTCTTTGCTTAACTCTGACCATTCCGTTTCTTATTAAGATACAGGTATCTCTTTCTTTACAGGTCATTTTAAATCAAAAACATGTACAAGTACAGTGCAACCTCTCCAAAGCAACACCCTTTGAGGGAAACAAAATTATGTTGTAGTTGTTGAGAGGTTGTTGCTCTAGAGAGGTTTGGTTAATAGTAAAATCGTACAGTGGGAAAACTCATACTGTAGTTGAAGGGAGGTTGTTACTCAAGAGGAGGCCACGATGGAGAGGTTGCACTGTATCTTATTACAGTGGTCTGTAAGTGCAGCATGATATGTTTAGTTTTTTTAATCATTCTTAAAAATATCTTCAGAATGACGACCGCGGATTAAATGGCGAATTGCATCATGAATTTGAGAATAGTAAGTGATTTTTTTTTCGCTGGGTTTAACGCCGCTTTTCAACAAATTTTCAGTTACATACGGCGGCCGGTTCACCTGACCAGTTTTCCGTGACTGTATACCAGTACTAACTTTAGAATTAAATAAGCCTCCGATTGGGGTCCAGTTGTGAATTAGGGCCAATAATCTCTTCTGTCTTGGATGGTCCAAGTTCATAATTTGGACAATAATATATTGTTCCATAAAGTCGCCGAACAAAAAACTACGTGGTACAGTGTATCGTAATTAATTAAACGATGTTGCCTGGGCATAGTGACTCACAGTCAAACCTGTACTGGCGGCCACCTCTGAATAAAAACCACCCTCTGAATAAAGGCCATTCTTTGAAACACAGTCACTTATTATTTAGAACAAACTGACCTTTGTTCGCAGGTTTGACTGTATTTTAAAGTTGCTTAATTTTGTACTCATGTACCTACAATCGGATTGTAAAGAAGAAAACGTATGTGTCCATGGACAACCAGGTTAAATAGATTATATCAAGAAACATAACAGATAAAAAAGACTGGGCTAGATTATTAATACATTGTCTTAATACTCATTCAAAATAGAGTCTCACGTCTGTTTACGTACATTGACATGTTTTGCCCAACCAGATATATTTTATTTGAGAACAAATTTGATTGGAAATTAATACACAACACATAGAAATCGCTTAATATTAAGACCACCTCGGATCACAAACATTTATTTTCTGACCGGTTTTAAATATTGGCTGCTGTATTTGGTTTTATTCTATATAAAAATATTTTAGGCGCCGCACTAGAACCCAGAAACGAACATCAACCGGAAGTACAGGGGCCACAAGGTGAGATGAATTGCATTCGGTTAAAACTGTAATTGGAATACAATTTAAACCTGTTTGAATTAGATACAATTCAAGCGTATTGATGATAAATTATCTATAAACGATTGAAACTTTGTACATATACTATAAATGGCAAATGTATACTAAATAATTTGTTTTAAAATAAATATATTCTACATACTGCAAATTCCAAAATGTATACTTTCCCTTATTTTTCATACCCTTTATTTAAACCTCTGATTATGACCAATGTCATTAATTTGGGAACATTTTGTATATTGCGTAGGATCTACAATACATACTTGTTTGAGTACGAGTCGTGTTTCAAGAGTTCATGAAACCAATGACCAAAATGTAAATCATCAAAATGGAAACTCTGTGATACCAGTAGACACAGGTACCCCATTAAAATACTTCTTGTTTTCTGTACAAAATGGTTAGAATATAAACATACCGTAAAAGCTCGATAATGAGACCACCCCATGGTAATAATGTGCTGGTCTTATTATAGAGTTGAATTATAGGGGAGTTTTTAGGAACAGAAGAAATGAAAATATTGAACGCAGGAACAGACGAAATGAGAATTTTGAACGTGAGGACAGAAGAAATGAGAACATTGAACGTAGGAACAAACGAAATGAGGATTTTGAATGCGAGAACAGAAGAAATGAGAACATTGAACGTAGGAACAGACGAAATGAGAATTTTGAATGTGAGAACATTGGAAATTGGATCCGATTTAAATGTCTCTTCGTTAAATCAGCACATCACCTGAAATATTATTGGTTTTCAAGACTTTTTATCAGTCATATTTCATTATGGCAGTCACTTTTTTAAACGTTATAAAACTTTCTAAGTTACCAATAAAACAATGACAAGTCAATGTGAGTTTGTAAATAAATCTGCATTTTGAGAAATTATAAATATTCGTACCGAAGTCGTTCGATAATTTATACTTCAGAAAACGAAGAAACATCTCCTATTTCACATTCATTTTGTTAAACTTAAGTGACTGTAGATGGTTGTCCGGTAGATAATTCATCGCCAATTAATACAATACACGCTTTTCCCGCTCTAATATATTTTATTTGAGGCCAACTTTGATTAAAAATTAACATACAATACATCCTTACGTAGAAATCGCTTAATATTAAGACCACCTCGGATCACAAACATTTATTTTTTACCGGTTTTAAATATTGGCTGCTGTATTTGGTTTTATTCTATCTAAAAATATTTTAGGCGCCGCACTAGAACCCAGAAACGAACATCAACCGGAAGTACAGGGGCCACAAGGTGAGATGAATTGTATTCGGTTAAAACTGTAATTGGAATACAATTTAAAACTGTTTGAATTAGATACAATTCAAGCGTATTGATGATAAATTATCTATAAACGATTGAAACTTTGTACATATACTATAAATGGCAAATGTATACCAAATAATTTGTTTTAAAATAAATATATTCTACATATTGCAAATTCCAAAATGTATACTTTCCCTTATTTTTCATACCCTTTATTTAAACCTCTGATTATGACCAATGTCATTAATTTGGGAACATTTTGTATATTGCGTAGGTTCTACAATACCCACTTGTTTGAGTACGAGTCGTGTTTCAAGAGTTCATGAAACCAATGACCAAAATGTAACTCATCAAAATGGAAACTCTGTGATACCAGTAGACACAGGTACCCCATCAAAATACTTCTTGTTTTCTATACATGTACTGAGAAAATGGTTTGAATATATACATACCGTAAAAGCTCGAAAATGAGACCACCCCATCGTAATAATGTGGTGTTTTTTTTATAAAGTTGAATTATAGGGCAGTTTTTGAAAGCCGGTCCTTAAAAAAGTTATCGTTATAACAAGGTGGTCGTAAAATTGAAATGGCCCCTTGTGAGATTTTATTGTTATAAGTGCACATGTATTTTCCCAGTATAGCGGTCAATGATGCTTGAACCCTGTCCAATAAAGTGTATTTCCTTTAAGTATGAACCTGAATTCCCCCCTCTCTCGATATTGAAACCTCATAATGATATTGTATAGAGGTTTTACTGTATTTACATGAGGATCAAAAGTTTCCTTGGACACATTTGTAACCTTTGTAACTCTGTTAAGTTCATGAAGAAAGCCATACATCGTATTGAGTTCTTTCCGATGAATTTTCGTTTCTTAGATGTACAACACACAAGACATTACTAGTAATTCAAATTGTATAATGTAAATGAACGCATGAAATGATAACGTACAAAATATTATCATTTATTTTAGGTCAAGAAGAAGTACTGACTTGCAATACGAGACAAACACAAAATGAACGGAATCAAAACTGTAGTATTAGAAACGAGGACATCAGTGATACTGAACACCAGAACAATGAAAATGAAATCAACAGTAATGAAATAACTTTAAATGACAACATTCGAACTGAAAACACTGCATACGAAAATACTGGAAATATTGAACGTGAGAACATTGGAAATGAGAATTTTGAGCGTGGGCACCGTAGAAATGAGAATAATGGACGTGGGAACAGAAGAAATGAGAATAATGGAAGTGGGAACAGAAGAAATGAGAATAATGGACGTGGGAACAGAAGAAATGAGAATAATGGACGTGGGAACAGAAGAAATGAGAATAATGGACGTGGGAACAGAAGAAATGAGAATAATGGACGTGGGAACAGAAGAAATGAGAATAATGGAAGTGGGAACAGAAGAAATGAATATTTTGAACGTGAGAACATTGGAAATTGGATCCGTGCGTATGATTTAAATGTTTCTTCTTTAGTCAGCGCATTACTTAAATATTATTGGTTTTCAAGACTTTTTATCAGTCATATTTCATTATGGCAGCCACTTCTTTTAAACATTATAAAATCTTCTGAATTGCCAATAAAACAATGACAAGTCAATGTGGGTTTGTAAATAAATCTGCATTTTGAGGAATTATAAATATTCGTACCGAAGTCGTTCGATAATTTATATTTCAGACAACGAAGAAACATCTCCTATTTCACTTTCATTTTGTGACTGTAGATGGTTGTCCGGCAGATAATTCATCGCCAATTAATACATGCTTTGCCCAATCAAATATATTTTATTTGAGACCAAATTTGATTGAAAATTAAAATACATTACATCCTTTCGTAGAAATCACATAATATCAATACCACCTCGGATCACAAACATTTATTTTTTACCGGTTTTAAATATTGGCTGCTGTATTTGGTTTTATTGTATCTAAAATATTTTAGGTGCCGCACTAGAATCCAGAAACGAACATCAACTGGAAGTACAGGGGTCACCAGGTCAGATGAATTGCATTCGGTTAAAACTGTAATTGGAATACAATTTAAAACTGTGTGAATTAGATACAATTCAAGCGTATTGATGATAAATTATCTATAAACGATTGAAACTTTGTACATGTATTATAAATGGCAAATGTATACTAAATAATTTGTTTTAAAATAAATATATTCTACATACTGCAAATTCCAAAATGTATACTTTCCCTTATTTTTCATACCCTTTATTTAAACCTCAGATTATGACCAATGTCATTAATTTGGGAACATTTTGTATATTGCGTAGGTTCTACAATACCTACTTGTTTGAGTACGAGTCGTGTTTCAAGAGTTCATGAAACCAATGACCAAAATGTAAATCATCAAAATGGAAACTCTGAGATACCAGTAGACACAGGTACCCCATCAAAATACTTCTTGTTTTCTATACATGTACTGAGAAAATGGTTTGAATATATACATACCGTAAAAGCTTGAAAATGAGACCACCCCATCGTAATAATGTGGTGTTTTTTTTATAAAGTTGAATTATAGGGCAGTTTTTGAAAGCCGGTCCTTAAAAAAGTTATCGTTATAACAAGGTGGTCGTAAAATTGAGATGGTCCCTAGTGAGATTTTATTGTTATATGTGCACATGTATTTTCCCAGTATGGCGGTCAATGATGCTTGAACCCTGTCCAATAAAGTGTATTTCCTTGAAGTAAGAAACCTGAATTCCCCCACTCTCGATATTGAAACCTCATAATGATATTGTTATAGAGGTTTTACTGTATTTACATGAGGATCAAAAGTTTCCTTGGACACATTTGTAACCTTTGTAACTCTGTTAAGTTCATGAAGAAAGCCATACATCGTATTGAGTTCTTTCCGATGAATTTTCATTTCTTAGATGTACAACACACAAGACATTACTAGTAATTCAAATTGTATAATGTAAATGAACGCATGAAATGATAACGTATGAAATATTATCATTTATTTTAGGTCAAGAAGAAGTACTGACTTGCAATACGAGACAAACACAAAATGAACGGAATCAAAACTGTAGTATTAGAAACGAGGACATCAGTGATACTGAACACCAGAACATTGAAAATGAAATCAACAGTAATGAAATAACTTTAAATGACAACATTCGAACTGTAAGCACTGCATACGAGAACATTGAAAATGAAAATGCTGGAAATATTGAACGTTGGAACATTGGAAATGAGAATTTTGAGTGGGAGCACCGTAGAAATGAGAATAATGGACGTGGGAACAAAAGAAATGAGAATAATGGACGTGGGAACAGAAGAAATGAGAATAATGGACGTGGGAACAGAAGAAATGAGAATAATGGACGTGGGAACAGAAGAAATGAGAATAATGGACGTGGGAACAGAAGAAATGAGAATAATGGAAGTGGGCACAGAATAAATGAATATTTTGAACGTGAGAGCATTGGAAATGGGATCCGTGCGTATGATTTAAATGTCTCTTCTTTAGTCAGCGCATTACTTAAATATTATTGGTTTTCACGACTTTTTATCAGTCATATTTATGACATATATGTCAACCACTTCTTTTAGTTAGTATAAAATCTTCTTCGGGACCCCAAAAATCGACCGTAATAATGACATGGGCTCATTATCAAGTTGAATTATTGCGATGATATTGAAGACCCGTCCGAAAATAAGCGGTCGTTATTTCAAGGTGGTCGTAAAATTGAGGTGGTCGTAATGAGAGGTTTATGGCATTATGTAGTTCAAATGAATAAGCTACGAAACAAAGTCATGTTTACGGGTTTCGTGACCCAAAATAAGATGGATACGCCGTAAAACTTCTCTTTCTTAAACATGCTTTTCGTACTTTTAATGTACGATTCGTCCCCAAATATTTTCGTCCTTCGGATTTTGATGTTGGAAACTTTAGAGTAGTTACCAAAACACAGGTTCGTTTGGGTCACCGTAAGCTAGATAATTTTTTTCTGTCTTAAAGTATTATTTCTTAAGTATATATGATAGGGATTTGTGATGGTTACTTGCTACTATTATATTTGTATAAATGACCCAAAATTTCAAATTGAAATCATGATACTTAATGAATGTTTTATTATTATGTTTTATGTATTATTACGTTTTATGTATTATTACGTTTTATGTATTATTATGTTTTATGTATTATTATGTTTTATGAGTTTATTGTTATTTATTTCAAATAGCTTATCCAGCATTAAATATACCTTCAAAGAGTGGTACAGTAAAACCTCGATGTCACCTTCGGGACCCGGAAAATAATGAAGTGGCTTCAAAATCAAGTTAAATTTAGGGGAGTTATTGAAACCCGTTCCGAAAATAAGAAGTCGTTATTTCAAGGTGATCGTAATATCGAGGTGGTCGTAATGTGAGGTTTTACTGTAGATCATTTGGTTCTGATCGTTTGAAAGTAACCTTTTTCGTGATAGTATCGTTGTATATATCAAGAATAATGGAAGCTATCATTTTTTCTATTCAGGGACACTTGACTTTATCCGCTGTTTTTACTGTGGTTTAGGCCTTAGGAACTGGAATAACGATGGTAAGACGCACTGTAACGCCGAATATTGCTCCCAGCGAATACTGCTCTCCGGAGAGCAATATTCGATCGGCACAAACGGTACAAAAGTACCCGATGCGGGGCTCGAATCTGTGACCTCTGGCATGCAAGTCAGATGCTCCACCAACTGAGCTAATTATATCGGTACTATCAACATATTATTTACATAAAATGATGTACAATACCGCTATAAAATAATGACTGTTCTACTTGTTTACTTTATAATAATACAGTGGTACCTCGTCCACTTTTGGGTTCGAATCCATTTAGTCGAACGAACGAACGAACGAACGAAGTGGCTAGATCTACTTAAAACACACTAGCATTTTGTAAGATATCTATGTTTTGTATTGTAGTTAGAACTGTGCAGGCAGCCCGCCGTATTGCTTCCCCTAACTGCTCGAGATGTCGACGCGAGGAACCTATGTTAGCTATTCAGAATGAGGCACACGTGAATATACTTTAAAGTTTACATATAACCCAGTACGGTCAACCCTTCGATTTATTTTCACTCAAGGAAACTTCGAACGCTACCTGGTTCCTTTTTGAATATTTGTGTTTTATGTAATTAAAGCCTAAAAAAATCATAGGGTCGGTAGCAAAAAATAGGGTAGAAGAAACAAGCTGTTTTTATACCTAAATTTAGAGTCCAGTGCCCAATTGTATAAACATTGGCTAACTTTAACCAAATGGTTAATTAATATGTTAAGATTAAACCAGCATCTTAGACTTGGGTTAGATTTATTTGAGCTTTAACAAAAACAACATTCGGTTAAATTTAAACAAAATTTTCTACAACAGCTAACCGAACATTTAACCAAAATTTTAGCCAAAACTCTGATTTAATCCAGTGGTTAAATTTAACCAATGTTTATACAATTGGGCGCAGATGTGTAATTCAGTAGTAATTTTAGAAACAATGATTTTTTCTTTGTCTTTGCTTTACTCTGACCATTCCGTTTCTTATTAAGATACAGGTATCTCTTTCTTTACAGGTCATTTTAAATCAGTCACATATGTACAAGTACAGTGCAACCTCTCCAAAGCAACACCCTTTGAGAGAAACAAAATTGAGTTGTAATTGTTGAGAGGCTGTTGCTCTAGAGAGGTTTGGTTAATACATGTAGTTAAATCGTACAGTGGGAAAAACCATGCTGTTGTTGAAAGGAGGTTGTTACTCAAGAGGGGGCCACGCTGGAGAGGTTGCACTGTATCTTATTACAGTAGTCTGTAAATGCAGCATGATATGTTTGTGTTTTTTAATCATTCTTAAAAATATCTTCAGAATGACGACCGCGGATTAAATGGCGAATTGCATCATGAATTTGAGAATAGTAAGTGATTTTTTCGCTGGGTTTTACGCCGCTTTTCAACAAATTTTCAGTTACATACGGCGGCCGGTTCACTTGACCAGTTTTCCTTGACTGTATACCAGTACTAACTTTAGAATTAAATAAGCCTCCGATTGGGGTCCAGTTGTGAATTAGAACCAATAATCTCTTCTTGTCTTGGATGGTCCAAGTTCATAATTTGGACAATAATATATTGTTCCATAAAGTCGCCGAACAAAAAACTACGTGGTACAGTGTATCGTAATTAATTAAACGATGTTGCCTGGGCACAGTGACTCATAGGATTATACAGTCAAACCTGTACTGGCGCCCACCTCTGAATAAAGACCACTCTGTGAATAAAGGCCATTCTTTGAAACACAGTCACTTATTATTTAGAACAAACTGACCTTTGTTCGCAGGTTTGACTGTATTTTAAAGTTGCTTAATTTTGTACTCATGTACCTACAATCGGATTGTAAAGAAGAAAACGTATGTGTCCATGGACAACCAGGTTAAATAGATTATATCAAGAAACATAACAGATAAAAAAGACTGGGCTAGATTATTAATACATTGTCTTAATACTCCTTCAAAATAGAGTCTCTCTTCTGTTTGTGTACATTGACATGTTTTGCCCAACCAGATGTATTTTATTTGAGACCAACTTTGATTAAAAATTAACATACAATACATCCTTTTGTAGAAATCGCTTAATATTAAGACCATCTCGGATCACAAACATTTATTTTTTACCGGTTTTAAATATTGGCTGCTGTATTTGGTTTTATTCTATATAAAAATATTTTAGGCGCCGCACTAGAACCCAGAAACGAACATCAACCGGAAGTACAGGGGCCACAAGGTGAGATGAATTGCATTCGGTTAAAACTGTAATTGGAATACAATTTAAAACTGTTTGAATTAGATACAATTCAAGCGTATTGATGATAAATTATCTATAAACGATTGAAACTTTGTACATGTATTATAAATGGCAAATGTATACTAAATGATTTGTTTTAAAATAAATATATTCTACATATTGCAAATTCCAAAATGTATACTTTCCCTTATTTTTCATACCCTTTATTTAAACCTCTGATTATGACCAATGTCATTAATTTGGGAACATTTTGTATATTGCGTAGGATCTACAATACCTACTTGTTTGAGTTCGAGTCGTGTTTCAAGAGTTCATGAAACCAATGACCAAAATGTAAATCATCAACATGGAAACTCTGAGATACCAGTAGACACAGGTACCCCATCAAAATACTTATTTTATTCTATACATGTACTGAGAAAATTGTTAGAATATATACATACCGTAAAAGCTCGATAATGAGACCACCTCATCGTAATAGTGTGCTGGTCTTATTATAAAGTTGAATTATAGGGGAGTTTTTAGGAACAGAAGAAATGAAAATATTGAACGCAGGAACAGACGAAATGAGAATTTTGAACGTGAGAACAGAAGAAATGAGAACATTGAACGTAGGAACAGACGAAATGAGGATTTTGAATGTGAGAACAGAAGAAATGAGAACATTGAACGTAGGAACAGACGAAATGAGAATTTGAATGTGAGAACATTGGAAATTGGATCCGATTTAAATGTCTCTTCTTTAAATCTGCACATCACCTGAAATATTATTGGTTTTCAAGACTTTTTATCAGTCATATTTCATTATGGCAGTCACTTTTTTAAACGTTATAAAACTTTCTAAGTTACCAATAAAACAATGAAAAGTCAATGTGAGTTTGTAAATAAATCTGCATTTTGAGAAATTGTAAATATTCGTACCGAAGTCGTTCGATAATTTATATTTCAGACAACGAAGAAACATCTCCTATTTCACATTCATTTTGTTAAACGTTTGTGACAGTAGATGGTTATCCGGTAGATAATTCATCGCCAATTAATACAATACACGCTTTTCCCGCTCTAATATATTTTATTTGAGGCCAACTTTGATTAAAAATTAACATACAATACATCCTTACGTAGAAATCGCTTAATATTAAGACCATCTCGGATCACAAACATTTATTTTCTGACCGGTTTTAAATATTGGCTGCTGTATTTGGTTTTATTCTATCTAAAAATATTTTAGGCGCCGCACTAGAACCCAGAAACGAACATCAACCGGAAGTACAGGGGCCACAAGGTGAGATGAATTGCATTCGGTTAAAACTGTAATTGGAATACAATTTAAAACTGTTTGAATTAGATACAATTCAAGCGTATTGATGATAAATTATCTATAAACGATTGAAATTTTTGTACATATACTATAAATGGCAAATGTATACTAAATGATTTGTTTTAAAATATATAGATTCTACATACTGCAAATTCCGGAATGTATACTTTCCCTTATTTTTCATACCCTTTATTTAAACCTCTGATTATGACCAATGTCATTAATTTGGGAACATTTTGTATATTGCGTAGGTTCTACAATACCCACTTGTTTGAGTACGAGTCGTGTTTCAAGAGTTCATGAAACAAATGACCAAAATGTAAATCATCAAAATGGAAACTCTGTGATACCAGTAGACACAGGTACCCCGTCAAAATACTTCTTGTTTTCTATACATGTACTGAGAAAATGGTTTGAATATATACATACCGTAAAAGCTCGAAAATGAGACCACCCCATCGTAATAATGTGGTGTTTTTTTTATAAAGTTGAATTATAGGGCAGTTTTTGAAAGCCGGTCCTTAAAAAAGTTATCGTTATAACAAGGTGGTCGTAAAATTGAAATGGCCCCTTGTGAGATTTTATTGTTATAAGTGCACATGTATTTTCCCAGTATAGCGGTCAATGATGCTTGAACCCTGTCCAATAAAGTGTATTTCCTTTAAGTATGAACCTGAATTCCCCCACTCTCGATATTGAAACCTCATAATGATATTGTTATAGAGGTTTTACTGTATTTACATGAGGATCAAAAGTTTCCTTGGACACATTTGTAACCTTTGTAACTCTGTTAAGTTCATGAAGAAAGCCATACATCGTATTGAGTTCTTTCCGATGAATTTTCGTTTCTTAGATGTACAACACACAAGACATTACTAGTAATTCAAATTGTATAATGTAAATGAACGCATGAAATGATAACGTACAAAATATTATCATTTATTTTAGGTCAAGAAGAAGTACTGACTTGCAATACGAGACAAACACAAAATGAACGGAATCAAAACTGTAGTATTAGAAACGAGGACATCAGTGATACTGAACACCAGAACAATGAAAATGAAATCAACAGTAATGAAATAACTTTAAATGACAACATTCGAACTGAAAACACTGCATACGAAAATACTGGAAATATTGAACGTGAGAACATTGGAAATGAGAATTTTGAGCGTGGGCACCGTAGAAATGAGAATAATGGACGTGGGAACAGAAGAAATGAGAATAATGGAAGTGGGAACAGAAGAAATGAGAATAATGGACGTGGGAACAGAAGAAATGAGAATAATGGACGTGGGAACAGAAGAAATGAGAATAATGGACGTGGGAACAGAAGAAATGAGAATAATGGAAGTGGGAACAGAAGAAATGAATATTTTGAACGTGAGAACATTGGAAATTGGATCCGTGCGTATGATTTAAATGTTTCTTCTTTAGTCAGCGCATTACTTAAATATTATTGGTTTTCAAGACTTTTTATCAGTCATATTTCATTATGGCAGCCACTTCTTTTAAACATTATAAAATCTTCTGAATTGCCAATAAAACAATGACAAGTCAATGTGGGTTTGTAAATAAATCTGCATTTTGAGGAATTATAAATATTCGTACCGAAGTCGTTCGATAATTTATATTTCAGACAACGAAGAAACATCTCCTATTTCACTTTCATTTTGTGACTGTAGATGGTTGTCCGGCAGATAATTCATCGCCAATTAATACATGCTTTGCCCAATCAAATATATTTTATTTGAGACCAAATTTGATTGAAAATTAAAATACATTACATCCTTTCGTAGAAATCACATAATATTAATACCACCTCGGATCACAAACATTTATTTTTTACCGGTTTTAAATATTGGCTGCTGTATTTGGTTTTATTGTATCTAAAATATTTTAGGTGCCGCACTAGAATCCAGAAACGAACATCAACTGGAAGTACAGGGGTCACCAGGTCAGATGAATTGCATTCGGTTAAAACTGTAATTGGAATACAATTTAAAACTGTTTGAATTAGATACAATTCAAGCGTATTGATGATAAATTATCTATAAACGATTGAAACTTTGTACATGTATTATAAATGGCAAATGTATACTAAATAATTTGTTTTAAAATAAATATATTCTACATATTGCAAATTCCAAAATGTATACTTTCCCTTATTTTTCATACCCTTTATTTAAACCTCAGATTATGACCAATGTCATTAATTTGGGAACATTTTGTATATTGCGTAGGTTCTACAATACCCACTTGCTTGAGTACGAGTCGTGTTTCAAGAGTTCATGAAACAAATGACCAAAATGTAAATCATCAAAATGGAAACTCTGTGATACCAGTAGACACAGGTACCCCATCAAAATACTTCTTGTATTCTATACATGTACTGAGAAAATTGTTAGAATATATACATACCATAAAAGCTCGATAATGAGACCACCCCATCGTAATAATGTGGTGTTTTTTTTTATAAAGTGGAATTATAGGGCAGTTTTTGAAAGCCGGTCCTTAAAAAAGTTATCGTTATAACAAGGTGGTCGTAAAATTGAGATGGTCCCTAGTGAGATTTTATTGTTATATGTGCACATGTATTTTCCCAGTATGGCGGTCAATGATGCTTGAACCCTGTCCAATAAAGTGTATTTCCTTTAAGTATGAACCTGAATTCCCCCACTCTCGATATTGAAACCTCATAATGATATTGTTATAGAGGTTTTACTGTATTTACATGAGGATCAAAAGTTTCCTTGGACACATTTGTAACCTTTGTAACTCTGTTAAGTTCATGAAGAAAGCCATACATCGTATTGAGTTCTTTCCGATGAATTTTCATTTCTTAGATGTACAACACACAAGACATTACTAGTAATTCAAATTGTATAATGTAAATGAACGCATGAAATGATAACGTATGAAATATTATCATTTATTTTAGGTCAAGAAGAAGTACTGACTTGCAATACGAGACAAACACAAAATGAACGGAATCAAAACTGTAGTATTAGAAACGAGGACATCAGTGATACTGAACACCAGAACATTGAAAATGAAATCAACTGCAATGAAATAACTTTAAATGACAACATTCGAACTGAAAGCACTGCATACGAGAACGTTGAAAATGAAAATGCTGGAAATATTGAATGTTGGAACATTGGAAATGAGAATTTTGAGTGGGGGCACCGTAGAAATGAGAATAATGGACGTGGGAACAAAAGAAATGAGAATAATGGACGTGGGAACAGAAGAAATGAGAATAATGGACGTGGGAAGAATAATGGACGTGGGAACAGAAGAAATGAGAATAATGGAAGTGGGCACAGAATAAATGAATATTTTGAACGTGAGAGCATTGGAAATGGGATCCGTGCGTATGATTTAAATGTCTCTTCTTTAGTCAGCGCATTACTTAAATATTATTGGTTTTCACGACTTTTTATCAGTCATATTTATGACATATATGTCAACCACTTCTTTTAGTCAGTATAAAATCTTCTGAATTACCAATAAAACAATGGAAAGTCAATGTTAGTTTGTGAGTAAATCTACATTTTGAGGAATTATAAAAATTCGTACCGAAGTCGTTCAATAATTATATTTCAGACAACGAAGAAACAGCTTCTGTTACACGTTCATTTTGTATAACTTTTGTGACTTTAGATGGTAATCCAGTAGATAATTCATTGCCCATTACGGGAACACACGCACATTTAATCCATTTATGCACAACTTTCAAAATGATTACTTTCAACATCAACTTAAGATATCTTCATTTCTTCATATCTTCAATTGTACATTTCTGCTGTATTAACGCTTAATAGATATGACTATGCTTTTTGAAATGTGGTCACTTGTGATGATCTCTTTTACCTGATTGGCTGATTTCAGATGGTTCTGAAATAGAATCAAGCGAGGAGCGACTTTCTTCATCTGTATTGGAGTATACTGCACCAGCAGACCAAACTAATATACTAGTACATGGAAATAGTCTTAATCGACCTGCTGAACTGGTAATCATTCATATTTACGAATACTCGAAATAATGACTTAATCCATCAACATTGAGTATTTAATATCAAGTGCCATGAGCGACTCAAGTCGAAACAATTGGTAATATTCACTATAATTAAGTAATTATGGAACAACGTTATTATAATTATTCAACGAACAAAAAGTTCTTGAAAGGGGTACGAATGATTCTGTGTTGAATTACGTAAGAATTCATAATTAATTCATGACAAACTAGAAAACAGAAATAGTTTAGAAGCAATTTCATGATTTTAAATTTAGCATGAAATACCTTAGCTAAAAAGGCGGTTGATGTGTAGCATATGATATATATGCTGTCCACATTGTGTGTATGTGACTGTTTTTCTAAATTCTATTTCAGGATCGAGAACAACGAATGCGATCGTTAAACATTCAATCTGTGTGTAAAATATGTAACTCCGAACAAGCTGAAGAAACATGCGAATCATGCCTTTTGGAGTGTTGCGTAAAATGTTTATCTGGACTTAATTGCCTCGCGTGCAAACATGATATAAAAGACAAACAGAGATATGATGAAATTACATAAAAAACTTGAATGAATAGACTTGATGAAATGACATAAATAGACTTGATGAAATGACATAAATAGACTTGATGAAATGACATAAATAGACTTGATGATATGACATAAATAGACTTGATGAAATTACATAAATAGACTTGATGATATGACATAAATAGACTTGGTGCAATGACATAAATAGACTTGATGCAATGACATAAAAACTTGATGAAATGACATAAATAGACTTGGTGCAATGACATAAAAACTTGATGAAATGACATAAATAGACTTGATGAAATGACATAAAAAACTGAATGAATGACATAAATAGACTGGATGAAATGACATAAAAACTGAATGAATGACATAAATAGACTTAATAAAATGACATAAAAAAAAACTTGATGAAATGACATAAAAAAAAACCTGAATGAATACTTATAAACTGTATGGAATGACATAAAAGCTCGATAAAATGAAATAAATAGATTTGATGAAATGACATAAAAACTAGATAAAATGACATAAAACCTTGATGAAATGACATAAACAACACCTAAATGAATGACATAAAAACTTGAGGAAATGACATACAAAAAACCCTGAATGAATACATAAAAACTTTATCGAATGACATAAAAACTCGATGAAATGACATAAATAGAGTTGATGAAATGACATAAAAATTAGATGGAATGACATAAAAAAATTGATGAAATGACATAAATAGACTTGATAAAAAGACATTAAAAACGGAATGAATGACATGAAAATCTGAGGAAATGACATAGAAAAACCTGAATGAATACATATACACT
Organism: Lutraria rhynchaena; assembly: GCA_008271625.1. NCBI lineage: Eukaryota > Metazoa > Mollusca > Bivalvia > Venerida > Mactridae > Lutraria > Lutraria rhynchaena. The sequence continues at coordinate 1,248,539 of VIBL01000069.1, read as the reverse complement.
TTATGGAATGACATAAAAACTCGATGAAATGACATAAATAGACTTGATCAAAAGACATAAAAACCGGAATAAATGACATGAAAATTTGAGGGAATGACATAAAACTTTATGAAATGACATAAAGAAAACCTAAATGAATGACATAAAAGCCTTATGAAATGACATAAAAACCCTGAATGAATACATAAAAAATTTATCGAATGACATAAAAAGTCGATGAAATGACATAAATTGGGTTGATGAAATGACATAAGAATTTGATGGAATGACATAAAAAAACTTGATGAAATGACATAAATAGACTTGACCAAAAGATATAAAAAACCGGAATGAATAACATGAAAACTTGAGGGAATTTCATAAAAACTTGATGAAATGAGATAAAAACTAAATGAAAAGACATAAATAGAGTTGATGAAATGACATAAAGACTTGACGAAATGACATAAAAACTTGATTAAATGTCATAAATAGACTTGACCTGTAAGAAAGCTGGTTAAAGCAGTTAATGGGTATAATTGACATTCTTTTTCATTTTTTCATTTTGTGTGTTTTTTTTCTCAATAATTAATAACTGCAATTTTTGGAGAATTGTAGATAAATGTATAGCACCAGTAACGGAGTCCAACATCTAAGCAATTAGTTTGGAATTTGGGTTTATTTCGTTAAGTTAGATGAAACAAGATTGACATTCATGAATGCGTCTAAATCTATATTCAATACAGTGCAACCTCTCCTGAGCGACAACCTCCCTTCAACAGCAGCATGTTTTTTTTCCCACTGTACGATTTGACTATTTATTCAACCTCTCTATAGCGGCAACCTCTTAACAACGACATAATTTTGCGTCTCCCAAAGGGTGTTGCTTTGGAAAGGTTGCGCTGTATTATCATTTAAAAATACTTTTTGATTTCTATACGTAGTGTTGTATGCTTTATAAATGTATATAGTTTTGCTATGATCTAGTTTGTAACAGTAGAACCTCACATTGCGACCCCTCAATATTACGACTACCTTACTATAACGGTCACTTATTTTCGGACCAGCCTTCAAAATCTCCCCTATAATTCAACAAAAAACAGTGAGACCACCTCATTATTACGGTCAATTTTTCGGGTCCCGAAGGCGGTTTCAATATCGAGGTTTTGCTGTTTCATATTTTTGTTTTTTTGTACATAATGAGGATTTATTTTTACCATGAATTTTCATAGAATCCACTACGTACAGTGTTGGACATTCTCGAAAGACCGTAAATAACTTTCCTTGCTTTTTTCTTTTCGAGTAAGGGAATTGCATTTACATACAAGAATTACTAAATATCTCATCATCATACTTCATTTATCAATACAATTTCGTCATGTTTTCGGTATTGATAAATAAATACAGTAAACCCTCACATAGCGACCACCTCAGTATTTCGACCAATTCATTATAACAACCACCTATTTCAGGGCCGTTTTTTCAATAACTCCCCTGTAATTCAACTTGATAATAAGAACACCTCAATATTACGTTCGATTTTTCTGGTTTTAATATTGAGGGTTTTCTGTACGTGCCGAAACAGTTTATTTCGATGAGTCAGTCTCCTGAATACGTTGTGTCTATACCTAGTGTAGGTCTATGTACATCTGGAAACCATGAAACAAATGTTTTGTATTAATTTGATATACTTCTAATAATTATCTTTTATACATTACTCCCTAAGTAAATTAAGTATACACTGATCATGAGTCACAAAACAAAAAAATAACGGACAACATTATTGGTAGTAGTATTTCTTAGCATTATATTGACATAATGAATTAACAAGTTCTTTTAGTTATGTTGAAATGGATGTTTTGTACATAGCCCCGTGTTGGTGGTTCACAACAGTATGTGATATCACGATTTCGGTACATCTGAAAAATACTAACATGAAAAAAGCAAATTATACGTTGTGATAAATTATGTAAAAGTGGGTGTGCTAAGGCTTTCTAGATGTTTGTTGTGCAATTATTAAGCATCGAGTGAAATCAAACTTCACAATTGTTCTTTATATAATTAACACAATTTTGCACGAGATCTTCGTGCTTAAATCAAACAATGGCGGGAGCATATCGGTGTGACAAAGTACCAGTAATGTTGTGAACCGTGAATAATTTCTATTATACAAAAGGTTATGAATTTTGAAGCTACGAATTTTTGTATTATGCATAATATGTAATTATTATGATATGAATTGTACGTTTTGTTAGTATGTATCTTCTCTTTGTACCGATACATTGTTTCTTTGTGAAATGTTAATCTATGAATCAATGTTTGAAGATGATTTAATTTTTCTTTTGAAGTCGTTTTAAATACATTACATTGTACAGTGGAAACCCTCTAGACCGGTTCCTCTATAAACCGGTTTCCCCTCTAAATCAGCCAAATGTTCTTGTCCCGACTTCATTACCATTAAATAAAAAATCCCCTGTAAACTAGTATCCCCTCTAAACTGGTGTCCCCTCTAAACTAGTATCATCTCTAAACTGGTATCCCCTCTAAACTAGTATCCCCTCTAAACTAGTATCCCCTCTAAACTGGTATCCCCTCTAAACTGGTATCCCCTCTAAACTAGTATCCCCTCTAAACTAGTATCCCCTCTAAACTAGTATCCCCTCTAAACTGGTATCCCCTCTAAACTAGTATCCCCTCTAAACTAGTATCCCCTCTAAACTAGTATCCCCTCTAAACTGGTATCCCCTCTAAACTGGCCTAAAGACCTGGTCCTGGTCTCGGTCGGTTTAGAGGGGTTACACTGTATATCGTTAATGCCGTTGTCATAGATACGTTCATATACCAGTATAATGCTGTATTGTAGATTGTTGTAATTATTATCATTGTTACCAGTGTTTGACTTGTCAAGGGTTTGGAGTCATCAAATTTAAGAGTTTTGAATTTTGACAGAATATTTCTAAAAATATTGGTAACTTTCATTCATGATTGTATTATGTTAATTATCATAAACTCATTTTTTTGAGGTCAATCATTGCATCGTATCATTAACTCCATATTAAAATATTTCCATGTTGTACAACAAAACTAAAAAAAGTCATTTTAACATTTTTTGTTTCTAAAAGAAAGGGTGGAAATTTTAATGCAGCTTTCTCATGTAAATAAGATCGTATTTATATGGGTCAGGCCACAATGGAGGACATAGTGTTTTATTAATTTTGTTAATAATTCATATTCACATTCTGCGTCAATACTTATGCAACATCGACCCATGAGTTATAAATTTTAGCATTTAAGGGCTAGCATAATATGTGTGTGGCGCGAACTCTGGCTTAGAACTCAATAATAACTTTAAACAGTTAAATAAATCATTGTGAATTATCAGCCGTTTTGTTTTATTTTGCCACCACTTTACAACCAACCAACGACGACCACTACACACATTACCACTACACATATTACCACTACACATATTACCACTACACATATTACCACTACACATATTACCACTACACACATTACCACTACACATATTACCACTACACATATTACCACTACACATATTACCACTACACTACTCACATCACCACTACTCACATTACCACTACACACATTACCACTACACACATTACCACTACTCACATTACCACTACTCACATTACCACTACTCACATTACCACTACACACATTACCACTACACACATTACCACTACACATATTACCACTACACATATTACCACTACACACATTACCACTACACATATTACCACTACACATTTTACCACTACACATATTACCACTACACATATTACCACTACACATATTACCACTACACACATTACCACTACACACATTACCACTTAACTCATCAAGCTAGTACAGTATAACCCCTGAAAACAGGATCCCTTGCGGACTGGGTCAAAAATCCGATTTTCAGAGAATTCCGGTTATTAGGGAGTCCAGTTTTCAGGGGTTAAACTGTATTTCGTACAGGATAGTCACCGTTATAATTACACAATCCGCGATGTAAAGTATTTTGCGCCACAGACAAAACAGACGACTCCTACTTCCGGGTACAGTTTGAATATACAACGTATTGATAAAAGTATGATGTACGGAAACAGTATGAAATACTGAATATACATGTAACTGAGTTGTATCTACAAGATTACCTTGGTAAAAATATTGTTATTACGCTAGTTTGTAAATTACTTAAAATCTAATCTATGAAAAAGTTAATCCACTAAAGTAAACCCTCACACAGCAAACATCTCAATAGTACGACCACCTTGATATAACGTATTTTCAGATCGGCTTTCAATAATACCTCTATAATTCAACTTGTTAATGAGACAACTTTATTATCTGACACACAATGTCAAACATGAATATCAGATCTTTCAACCTGGGTCTTATACTGCAACCATTTCCCACATCTGAAGCAGACGACTGTCGAAAACATTATGACAAAAGACACCATTGCTCGTTACAAGCTATGCCTTCTTTCGTCACAATGTTTTCCACTCTGTCAGAGAGAAATAACCAAATTTTCTTCAATTTACACATGGAATTTATCATAAAATCATATGATAGGTAATACGTTATTCGGTGTTCCCCACCAAAAAAACATTTGTTATTTATAGAGATCATTTTCATACCAGTTGATCATAGCTGAGTACCAAGTAGTGTTCGTCCCTGCCTCCAAAACTCGGTAAGATGTAATTTGTTTATAATTTTCAAATTCATATATTTATGTTTTTTAATGTTGTTTACGAATTATTATTTATATATATATATTTATATATATTTATATATATATTTAGTGTTATATTCATGTCCTATTTATAGTTCTCATTCAATAGTGTGTATTCTTAGTATTTACATCAGGCGATATGTGTATTCGTATTAAGAAATACTATTTTTAGCTCTGGGAAAACCGACAATGAGTTAAAAATACATTTGGTTTAAAATTAGAATTTGGGTTATAGAGTCACCTTAGGTTTATTTTTAGTATAAATTTAATGGACGAAGGTGACTGGTAAAATTATCTTGATTAACCTATATTTAGGCGACAAACAGAGCTATTCGTTGGATATGGTTAGGAATGTGACTCCTAGAAAAAAATCGTCCCAAAACTTGACCAGAATCCCACGAACTCAATACCCATCCAACAGCCACAGAAACATACAAAATTAGGGGTCAAAATTCAATATCTCCCCAGGGGTACCGCCTTGAAACAGTTTAATAATAATTTGTGTCAGTATTCAGTAAGATACATATATATACATAAATTGTACATCACAACTGTAACCGTATGAATAAAATGTTTTCAGAAGTCCACTGTTTGTTTTATTTTTCTGTGACCTGTTGTCACTGGATTTGTAACCCAAAGACCCGGGTTCGAATCCCGGTCGCGGCAAGTCATACATATCTATGAAAATTTGACAAAAATGCCGATTTTCCTCCCGATATGTGGAGAAGTTGCCGGCTCATTGTAGAGGGATAAGTTAGTACTGGTTAGTATACAGTCCAGGAAAAGTGGTTAAGTGAACCGGTCGCCGTATATAACTGAAAACTGTTAAAAAACGGCGTTAAACCCCAGTGACAATAAGTCACATAAAACAAACAAACAAACTAATTACTGAACTCAAAGTGAGTGAAATAAATCTGGGACTGAACTGAGGTTAAATACAGTAAAACCTCAATTTGCGACCACTTCAGTATAGCGATCCTCTTCGTTATAACGACCGACTTTCAATAATTCCCCAATAAATCTCAAGATAAATGAGACGATCTCAATTACGACCGATTTTTCGGGTCCCTGAGCTTTTCACGAGAATTTTTAGTATCAAAATTATCACTTATTGACACTCGGAATACTAATTGCATATTGATAATTAGAAATACTAAATGTTTTTTTTACTCATTGATTTAATATAAACATTGATTTGTCAAAGAGATTTGATTATTTTCGTCTCACAGTACACCTCATTAAAATCATCACTTATCACCTCTTGTGAAATCTAATCAGTTGCAACTAATCTTTTTTAACATATTTGTATTTGATGCTGCATTCATATTTACTAACTAACATGTATATTGCGCTTATAATGCAATTACCAACACTCGAAAAACAAGTGATTATCGATAGACCTATATACATGTATGTGACAATGCATTTGAAAGTTAATGTGTTTGTTAGAAATATATTTTTCAGTTAATGGATATTGGAGTTTTAAATTGTTAATTGCCTGTGTATATCGCTGACAAATAATTAAAGGTGAGGTTATTTACAGTGGACTCTCATTGGCTCGAACTCGACGGGACTGACGAAATCAGTTCCAGTTATCCGGAGTTCCAGCCATCCGGAGTTTACTCCATGAAATAGAGTTGTGTCCCTTGTATATATTGTATTGTGTAATGTGTTCGTGTTGTTTGTAATGATCATACACCTACATGTACATACATGTAATAGATTATTATTTAAGACCAAAAAACATACAAAACAAACGTACATGTATTATATTTATATATTTTATTCATAATAATATTCATGTATCATATTTACAGTAAACTACATCAGGATAATAAACAACATTAAGTTTGTAATGTTATCTTCACACGTGTGTCAGTTTCACGCACCGTGTCATATCGAGAGAATTTTTGACAGCAAATTACTCTCAAGTTGTGAAAATGCATTGTTCGACCGAGAGGTGTGAATAACAGAGTAAATATTGACCACGGGACCTGATTATTGGTTCGAGCGTTCGAATTTATGTGGTTCCAGCCATGCGGAGTCGAACTATATAGAACATATAGTAAAAACAATTGGGACCGGAGAATGAGTTCCAGTTTTCCGGAGTGTTCGAATTTACCGGGTTCCAGCCAATGAGAGTCCACTGTAGTACTAAATGATGTAACAATACATTTCAACTGAGGTACGTTTTTGTTTACGATAAATTTTTATTAAGATTGATTTTTCACTTCACTAATGTGCAAAATCAATGGATTATCAAAGTTTATGGAAATCTAAACGAGATATTCTAGTGGCTAAACCCGTTTGAGTGAATCGTATTTATTGTATTACAATTCTGTGGAATAGAAAACTGATTTATTAAAAAAAAAGTAAGCCGAAATAAAACATTTTAATCATTTGTTTTACCTTCGGTTTCGTATAATTTACGTACACTGCCTCAGTCTAAACCGTAACGGAAACAAGTGTTAAACTACGGCGGCTAATCTCTTTATGGATACCTGTGTCCCGCTAGCTGGCATCTTTTTTTCCCTGGAGTTTAATAACTTCACGCCAACAGTCAGGTTCATTTGGCAACTGTACAGCGTTAACGCTGGATAAAGACCCCAGACTTACACTTGGTTAAAACCACCAAACGTCCGTAAACTAGTTGGACAGTTTTCTCATAATTATGTGATATTTGTTCCGCATGGGATTTGAACTCATAACGGTGAGGGACTAGTGGTTACAAGTCAGAGACCATAACCAATCGACCACAGAGGCTTGCGGCCAGCTTAATGGAATACAGTATAAGTGTCCAGTTTCTGAAAGACTCAGTATTTAAAAGTTACACTGTATATAAATAGTCCACCCGCAGTATACGAGGTGAAACAATTAAATTTATAAAATATTTTTCCAGGTCAAGGTCAAGATTTTACTGAATTTAAGAAAATTGTTAACACCAGATGTGTACAAACAGTTCTGCCATTCACCTGTTTCCGCTATATTTCCGTCATGATGTGATTCGTCAAAGTGTTCATCTGTTTCCAGTTCATCTCCATTTTCATTACCATATTGTACATAATGAATTCAAACACAACAACATTGTCAAGCGTGATAAATGAACAACAAGAAAGTAACAACATTCCAAAATTGTTACAGAAACGAATGATACGTCTTAATAAAACATCTTCTGAGAGCTTTGGAACAACCAGTATTCCATTGACCTTTACGAATGACCAAGTGGAATTAGGAAGGAAAGAAAAACAACGTGATGGAAGCACAAACGATAATGCACTAAAAGCTACAGAGGTAAAAGCTATAGATGTTGAAATTGACAAATCAATAGCAGATGGACACGCATGCGCAAACGTCCATGATGACGACAATGATGGCGACCAAAGGGAATACGCTTTCAAAGGACGGGCACATGCAGAACTGAGATCAATGGATGATAATAGTAGATACCAATGCAACACTTTAGATAGATATCAGACCTCATCAGATGTGAATTCTGACTTTAATTTAGACATCCAAACTGACGTAAAAATGCCAATAAACAACGAACACGTAAACGGAGACACCGGATATGACTCGTGCTTGACCTCCATATCAGTACAGCAATCATTCATCGATAGTATTGACCTACCAGAACGATTTGACTTACAAAATAATGAACAGTTGTCGCTAATTGATCCTAACGAACCAAATAGAGAACACGCAATTGATAGAGGTTTTGAAAGTAATATAGATCATATAAATATTGCTGATACTTGCAATAATGCCCACCAAGATGGACAACATGAAGAGGATATGTGTGACGAAATGACGTCCATGGAGGAAAATATTGACAATAGTTCCACCCCAATGAATGACACTTCCAACTCACTGCCTGAAGGGTCAAACACTACCGTAGACCATCAAATCAGTACTAAAATACCAACAGACAGTGAAAACGAAAATGAATATATGTCACCTCCGACCTCCACATCAGTAGAGCAATCAATCACCGATACTGTTGACAAACCAGAACAATTTGACTTACAAAAAAGTGAACAGTTTTCGCTATTGGATCTTAACGAACCAAATTCAGAACACTCAATTCAAAAACCTTTAGAAAGTAATGAAAAGGACCATGCAAATATTGCTGATACTAGCAATAAGGCTGACCAAATGGGACAACATGAAGAGGATATATGTGACAAAATGATTTCCTTGGAAGTAAATATTGACAACAGTTCCACCCCAGTGAATGACACATCAAACTCATTTCCTGAAGGGTCAAATACTACCGTAGACCATCAAATCAGTAATAAAACACCAATAGACAGTGAAAACTTAAAAAGCATCGACCAACAGGAACGATGTGATTTATTAAGCAATGATATGTTGTCACCAAAGGATCTCGAGCCAAATGCAGAACATTTGGTGCAGGAATGTTTAGCAGATAACATCAATACTGACATTAAATATGCACCAATTAATGAGACTCATGACTGCAAATTAGGTTCGGCAGGGGTAGGTATCCACAACAAAAGCATCCCAGGAAATGGTACTCGGTACCCGTCGCCTATAAGTTCAAGCTCTAACACAGACAGTTATACTGACCAACCGGAACAATTTGATTCGCAATACAATACAAGGTTGTCACCAATGGTACCTGATGGACCAGCCTTTGAATGCTCAGATCAAAAAAGTGTAGAAGATAACACAAAGGGTCATGTTAATATTACTGCAACAAGCAATCAAACAAATAAGGAGGGACAACGAGAAGTCTTTGTTAGTACCGAGAGTGGTTCAATGGACGAACGTATTGACGTCGAAAGCAGCTCAATGAATAGTGAGTCAAACTCATCATTTTTTGAAACAAATACAAAACAAACCAGTGGAATGTTAATAACAGCCGATGACACAAAGAAAAACATTGGATTCTCACCTGATGGACGGTCAGTGGGCAAGAAAACTGATACACCGAAACGATACGATGCACAAAACAATAAGTTGCCGTCAGTGATACCTGATGAATCGATATTCGAAAGCTCAGATCAACGCAACGGTAGGTTAGCGCCTATTGAAACCAATGGTGGACACTCGGTTCAAGAAACTTTAGAAGACAACAAAAAGAATCATGTAAATACTCCTTGTAAAAACATTCAATCGCATCAGACGAGACAACGGAATGACTTTATGTATACCGAAAATAGTTCAAAAGCAGAGCATTTTGGCAGAAAATGCACTCGAATGAATGGAGCTCAAAACACATCAGTTGTGAAGTCAAACACTGATCTAGACTCCAAAATTAAAATTGAAGTGTTGTCGGACACCGAGGACGTCAAGGAAGACATTGGGCATGAGTTACGCGATGAACCTCTTATCGATATCTCATTACAAGATGATTCAGACGGTAACACAAAATATCACGTGAGCATCGCAAAGAAACAAGCTGATACTTACAAAGCAAATGACTCAATAAACATACGACCGATGAATGTTTGTATGCAGGGAGATGAAAACATTAAAAACAGCAACGTAAGGGGAACGCAAGTAGCATCCCAAGCAAAGGAATTGAATAGTACACCATTGGGAGACATACCAAAATTGGACTATCAAAGATGCATGTTTGAATTACAGCTTGAAGACGATCCAGAGATGTTCACCTTTGCGGTGCCTTTTAATGGCATGTCTGTAAGTATCGTTTTGCCTTCTTTTAATTCGATATTGTCTACTCATTTGCAATATCATGCACCGAGTACCGAAAATATGTATTCTGTGGGTGCTTTCTTTGTTAATAACCTCGACTTCTATTATATGCATGATACACTATATGTAGGCTATGTAATTATCTAAACGTTGGTTAACTAGTACACGTATGTCAAAAATATATATAAATTTATTTTTAGGGTATTTGTGAATTGTACCAGCGAGGATTGGCATACAGAGATAACCAGAGAAGCCGTGGGACGCGGATCGTCAGTATTCGTGATCGAAGTGTTAGCTTAAGAGGATTGCCTCGGAGTTTCATGTCAGGTCCTATAGTTGACCTCCACAGACGAATAGTGAACCTTCGAGGATCAACTCATGTTAACAACACGGCTCAAGCGAACGAACCTCTAAATAGTGAGTTTGTTATATTGTTTGATGGAACTTTATGCCCTTTTTCGTAAAGGTTGATTAAGCCGCGATCGTGGTCCAGTGGTTAGTGCGCTGGACTCGTAATCCGGCGATCTGGTTTCAAATCCCGGTCGCGGCAGTTGTTCTTGTACCAAGACTGTTTTTCACACAGTATAATTCTTAAGACTCCATAAACTCGTAAGCACAGTCTGAAATATCCCTTGATTATCATTTTGGCACAATATTGATCCATTACTGTGTCAACCATACTGCAATTAATTTAAAACTTTTGGTAGTTATTTTAAGTCTTGATGGTAAAAATACGTGAAATACGGGTTGCAATAAATACAGTAAAACCTCGATAATGAGACCATCTTCAGAACTCGAAAAATTGGTCGTAATAATGAGGTGGTCGTAATTAATAAGGTGGTCGTAATAATGAGGTGGTCGTAATAATAAGGTGGTCGTAATAATGAGGTGGTCGTAATAATGAGATGGTCTTATTATCAAGTTGTACAAAACGGGAGCCAGTTCGAAATTAGTGTCGTGATAATAAGGTGGTCGTAATAATAAGGTGGTCGTAATAATGAGGTGTTGGCAATAACGATGTGGTATCAACTGTGGTTTTACTGTATTTCTGTTCCAGACTCAGTCAATACATGGATTTTACCAACCCCTGACATTGATCAAAGGATTCCCGCTCCCACACAAGCAGGTAAATAATTCAATAATCAAAAACCTGGTAATATAAATGACTTCACTATTCTTACCAGATTTTCAAATTTCATTTTTACCTCGAAGTTGGTATAATAAAAGACCAATTAGCCTGATGTTCGATAAATTGCACCTCGCCATGAAACAACAAGGAATGGACCGAAGGCAGAAGTGTGGTGTAACATACAATGTACATGCAACCTTACCAAAGCAACACCATTCGGGAGAAGCAAAACTATGTTGTTGTTGAGAGGTTGTCGCTCTAGAGAGGTTAAATTAATAGTTAAATCGTACAGTGGGAAAAATCTTGCTGCTGTTAAAGGGAGGTAGTTGCTCAAGATAGAGACGCTCTGGAGAAGTTGCATTGTATATGTATAACATTGTAGTTTGTCGTAATTTGTCACACAGACAATTAAGGCACCTGTATTCAAATTTTATAAAAAGAACATAAATATTGTGAAGATCTTTATAATGTAAAACATAACGATACATGAATGTGGAAGAATTCATCTGTTTTTTTTTCAATATAAAATTTATTTTGAATATGCTTCCAACTGCGGCTGGGGCGACACTGATTTTCTGTATGACCTCCTGGATAAACGAGTATTAAAAAGTGAAAAAAAAACACGCGCTGAAACACGTCAGCATGGCTTACAGTTGCTCTTCCCAGATCCACAAAGCTTAACGCCAACAAAACAATAGGCACGGCCATTAGTAATAACAGCAACAGAAAACAGAATATAAAAACATACAGAAAATAAAAAATGCAAGGAGAGTGATGTGGTCGAGTACTAACCATGCTACCAACTGCAAACTTTTTTCCATGTTAAGCCCCTCGACTGCGAAAGACAGTCCAATTCAAGCGCCATTCGAAACGGCGCTCACCACAACAACACAGACAACTAAAAGGACGCGATATTAAATGCAAGAAATATCCGCGCCTTAGGACTTAGTGCACCATCCCTGGAATTTTCTATTAACCTATATTAAAAATATTAGAATCAAACAGTCAGCAACATGTTTTAATTTTTAAAGAATAAATAAAATTAACCGGTGTCGTTAATTTTTCACTTTTGTAGATCCTGCTGAAGGATATGCTGGACCAGTAGCCAATTGTGAAGTGGTGCCCACAGCCGAACTCATTGAAGGTTTTGTATTTAGTAAAACAATTCATACTGTGTACACAAATGAAAATTGTTTATGTTTGTGCGTCTGTTCTGACATCTTAGTTCTGCAGCCACGTAAAACGAAATGGATAAGTATTTTATATAAGATATTGATGGTCGCAAATTATTTAAAACACGATCTATGCAATTTCAAGTCATTTTTAATCATTTTTAAAGGAAAACTGTTGGTGTCCTATTAAGCCGTAATCACTCAGTAGTCAACTTCCTGTCTTTTACACCAAAGCTATGTACAGTAAAACCCCTGAAAACCGGACCCTTTCTGGACTGGGTCAAAGTCCGGTTTTCTGAGAATTCCGGTTTTCAGAGAACTTTTGATTATCTTACAGAAAAAACGGGACATGAAAAAATCGTGTGATATTCAGAGAATTCCGGTTTTTAGAGTGTCCGATTTTCAGAGAATTCCGGTTTTTAGAGTGTCCGATTTTCAGAGAATTCCGGTTTTCAGAGAGTCCGGTCTTCACAGGTTAAACTGTATAATCATGCTCTAAAAGCTATACACCTTGAACAGGAAAAAGATGTCCTGTTTGTGAGTTCACAACAATGAGATGTTGAAGTTAAATACTGTAAAACCTCACTTTGCAACCACCTCTATAATACGACCACCTTGTTATAACGACCCCGAATTTTCGGACTGGTTTTCAATAACTCCCCTATAATTCAACTTGGTAACGAAACCCCCTTATTATTACGACCGATTTTTTCGGGTCCCGCAAGTGGTCTCAATAAAGAGGTCTTACTGTAAATAGGAGATTGCAGATTATTGCAACTGAGTAGACAACAAAATTTAGAGGTACTGATAAGTGACAAATGCTGAGGAGTCTCTGTAGTCGTGTTGTTATGGTCTCAGACTAGTAATCACTAGCCCCTCCAAGCCGTGAGTTTGATTCCCACCCGGGACTAAATTTCGAGAGCGGTAAGCTGCTTGGTTAGCTCACGGAAGGGGTGTATTTCTATCCAGGTGTACGCCTGGGGTCTTCCGCCACTGTTAAAGTTTGAAAAGTCGCCAAATTACCCTGGCTGTTGGTGCGATGCTAAACTCCGGCGAAAAAAAATGGAAGTAAAAGCATGCAGTAAAACCCAAAACCATATCCCCGTGCGCATGTGACGTTTTATACTTATATCTTGTATTGCTAATACATGCAGTTATTTATAGCGACTTGTAAATGTTTTCAGGACATACAATTATCTCTTATCTTATGGAAATGTATGGAAACGTATACGGTACACCTTGATGATATTATAATATCTGTTTGCAGGACGACATGAAGACAACAAGTCATAAAATAGGACAACATGATAATTATGATTAATGTATGTACACAGGCAATACAGTGAATTATCTTTCATAATCATGATAAGTCGACTTATATACATCGATATTATCACATTATCGGGGTGTACCATATACGCGTCAATAATTATCTTGGTTTTGTTCACATTAACAAGTTTGCATTACGTACTTGTGGGGTCGATGACTAATAGGCCTATAGCAGGTAAGGTCTTAAAGCCAGTTTGGCGATAATCGTATCGCGGTACATTATCTAATTTTTCGTATCGCAATGTATCGGTATACTACATGTAGTTAACCGTTACAGTAACAGTTTTCATGACATACGGTGCAACCTCTCCAGAACGGCCCTCTCTTGAGCAACAACCTCCATCCCGTCAACAACAGCATGATATTTCCCAACTGTATGATTTGGCTATTAATTTAACCTCTCTGGAACAACATCTAAACAACAACATAATATTGCTTCTCCTTAAAGGTGTTGCTTCGGAAAGGTTGCACTGTATTCTTTGTAATTATTAATGATTGAATTGCATTTTTCATTATTAAGGTTTTACTGTATTAGTATTACACTAGTGAAGAAAAGGACCAGTATCGATGTTCTATTTCGACCGCGACCGTGGTCCAGTGTTAGTGCGCTGGACTTGTGACCCGGCGATCCGGGTTCAAACCCCGGTCACGGCAGGTCATACCCTTCTATGAAAATTTGACAAAAATGTTGATTTTCCTCCATACGAAGAGAAGTTGCCGGCTCCTTGTGGAAGGGTAAGTCAATACTAATTAGTAAACAGTCCGGGAAAACTGGTTAGGTGAACCGGTTGCTGTATGTAACTGAAAAATTGTTGAAAAACGGCGTTAAACACGATAAAGAAAAAATTCTATTTCAGATGTTCGCAAATGTTACCACTGTACGATTAGACCAGCGGTGCAGCAGCCATGTGGACATGTGGTCTGTTGTGGTGATTGTAACAATAAAAGAGGATGTCCACAGTGTTTAGTTTGAATCATATTTTTAAAGATGTTTAAGGGGTGAAACTCGAGATTTATTTTTCGAATGTATTTTCATTTTATGTTATTATAAATTATAGTTGCATGCAAAAACCAACAACCAATTAGGTTTAAATTAAGATTAAATTGTTTGCCCTTTACCGACCGACCGTTAAAGAAATCTCGCCGACTCGAAGTCTAAAACATACTTTTTTTATTTTCGTATTTTCGTCGATAAGATATTTCCGTGCTGTAAATCACTTTAGGTTAAATAAAATGATCACGATCATTCCGACGCTTATGACAAACGCAGGATTCAACAAGCGTCTGACCGACTTTCAACAAAAACAAACAGTAGTATCTAGATCTACTTAAGTATTTAATGTGTCGTATGAAGAATATCCTTTGAATAAAATATTTTTCCGACCCTCTCTTAAAATCTAGGGTAGGTAAAGGGCAAACAAAGTTGTTTTTTTTTATTTCAGTCTGTGTCAATAATTTCATTGTTTCAATCAAACGCTTGCATAATCAGATAGTAATATACAAATGTATAAACATTCTTCAGCGTTCGTCGTGAAACAGAAATATTTTTAAAATATTCTTTGATTTTAGCTGTACTATACTTTCACATTGGGCGTAAAAATGGTTGTTTCTAGACTTTTTATCAGGCTAGAGGGACGATTCATCTATTGCTTCATTTTCTTAATTTCTTACCTTTTAGGAATGATAAAAATGAATAAAAAAGAACAATTCCCTATCTACCTATCCTATTTTAATAAGCATGTAACAAGACTCAAATATTTTTACGCCTTAGTAAAACATTAGTACGGTTAATATATATGAATGACTATAAAACTTTAAAAAGATTTCATAAGATTATGATATTTTATCAGAGTACAAAAGGGACCTTGACAATTTAAAAATGCCACACTCCTTATTATGACCGATTTTGGGGTCCCAAAGGTTGTCTAAATATCGGAGTTTTACTATAGAAATTCTCGTAGGTTTCCCGAAAAGAATTTTCATACAATTAATGCGTTTGTTCTAAATTTAGATTTTTGAGTAAATACTTCATTGGACAAAATTGTAATTTCGAGTGGACGAATATTCTGTAAGTGTAAATATATATATACATTTTTTTTATTAGCATCTTCAGTTTTTGTTGTGACCCAATAATGTATCGTTTTTTTATTTGTCTTTGTGTCACTGACAATTATTTATGTTATCTGAGAAGTCGTGTTTTAATGAGCATAATTATAACTAAAATGAAATATTTTTACGCGTGATCATGAATGAATATGTTAATGCTGTGTTGAAGTACGATAGAAGGCTTACTTTGTCTTCATACGATTATGTAGATGTATGTATATGATATAATAACATTAGTAACATAGTTGAAGCATGTTGTAATTTAATTGCACTTCATTTTCATAGCCATAAGACGTGAACAATTTTAACATTGTTTTAGTGATATATATACAAAACTTTTTGTCTTAAATAACTGTCAAAAGCATATTCATTTAGCGTGAGAATTATATGTACAGTAAAACCTCGATAAGGAGACCACCTTCAGGACCCGAAAAATCGGTTGTAATAATGAGGTGATCTCATTATCAAGTTGCGTTATAGAGGAGTTATTGAAAGTCGGTCTAAAAATAAACTTTCGTTATGACGAGGTGGTTGTAATAAAGAGGTGGTCGCTATGTGAGGTTTTACTGTACTTACACAATGTATATATACATATGCCACCACTAGATAAAAAATAACTGTACTGTTTGCATTGCGTTATTACGTGAATAATATTAATATCCAGATTACATGCATATGCGTATGTTATTTGTTTTTAATTATTACATCAAACTACGTGTATCATTACTTGGTCATGACCCATGACCAGATGAGACATTTCTTTTGATTGACCATGTGTGTATTAAAGTCATACTTACGTAAACAGTCACCTGCATTTAAAAATCACCCGAGAACAACCTCACTCGTTATACCTAAACACAGTAAAAAAGTAATGTGCGCAGGATGCAGGATTTCATAATACAGTGCAACCTCACCAGAGCGGCCCTCTCTTGAGCGAAAACCTCCCTTCAACAAAATAAGCTTTTTCCTCACTGTACGATTTAACTAGTAATTTAACCTCTCCAGAGCAGGAACCTCTCAACAACAACAACATAATTTTCTCCCAAAGAGGTTGCGCTGTAATACAATATGTAAGAAGGGAAATAACTCTGATTATATCAAGTCTATTAAACAACTGAACATGTTACATGTAATCCAAAAAAAGCCTTACATGTCAAAAAACGTTTAAGGCTAACTACTTCAAATCCGACCGTGGTCCAGTGGTTAGTGCATTGGACTTGTAACCCGGAGGTCCTGTTCAATACCGGTCGCGGCAGGTCATACCCTTCTATGTAAATTTGACAAAAATGTCGATTTTCCTCAACATGTGGAAAGGTTGTCGGCTCCTTGTGAATGGTAAGTTAGTTCTGGTTAGTATATAGTTCAGGAAAACTGGTTAGGTGAACCGGTCGCTGCATAAAACTGAAAAATTGTTGAAAAACGGCGTTTAACCCTTGTGACAATAAGTCGCATTAAACTACTTTAAATCCATTTACCATGGTCCAACCGAAGTCATTGAGGTCAATGTCCATGTGGGTATAACTACATTTTGTAAAAATAGAATAAGTAGCCGTGAAGTAACAATTACGGGACGAGTAATTTGTCCCAACAAACAGGCACCAGCTTCTGGTAGACAGTAATTTAAGGCACCCAAATTCAATCAAAAAGCACATAAATTGAGAATTGCCACTGGATGTAGTTCATTCATTTGATGTGTACAGTACTCAGGCATAGAAGACATTAATTAAGTACAGCATATTCAATCTACGCTGAATTATGAAAACAAAACATTTCTGGTAGCGATTGCTGTTGTTTTACGTCACAAAATGATACAAAATGCATCAAAGCACCACTGTACAGACAGAGTCAACGGGAACCAATATGGATTGCTCTCTAACAGGTGTCATTCTTCATCATTTATGTGAGCGATAAAGAAACAAGAGGGCCATGGTGGTCCTTTATTTGCTCACCTGAGTTAAAATTGCAACTTCTAAGGTTTTCCTGTGATTTGACCTGGTGACCTAGTTTTTTACCCCAGATGACCCATGTTCAAACCTGTTCAAGATATCGTTAAGACAAACATTTTGACAAGGTTTGATAAAGATTCAATCAAAACTGTGACTCTAGAATGTTAACTACCACCAACAGTGTGGGGAACCCACGTGACTGGTTGACGAGTGCCAGGCGAACCGTGCTATTTTTAGTAGCGAAACGTGCTAATTTTAGTAACAATTCGCTCGATTCAGGTAGGTTTTTTTTGTCACTTGCTCTCTTGATACTTAATTGATTTTCCCGAGGATAGGCGCATAAACCCCGCATTAACAAGTGTCTACATCGGTGATATTCCTCAAATATAGAAACCCAGCCGTTTTTGCAAAATTTGGTTCCCGAAATTTCATAAAATGAAAAGTCCGTTGATCGTGTGTACGGCGGTTACTTATTCTCAGATTAATCCACAAACTTATTGTAAAGAATTATCTTTTGGAAAATACATTTAAATATAGTTTCAAAGCGAAAATTGAGGCTGAATATGGGATTTAAATGGGAATGATAGCTGAAATAATGAACTGCCGTACACACGATCAACGGACTTGTCATTTTTACGACAATTTGGGAACCAAATTGTACCAGTTCATTATTATGACCTCGTGACTTGGAGTAAGCATTCAATCGGCAATCCTCGGCTAACTCCGCTTCGCTCCATACTAACCTCGGATGTGATTAGTGGAGGAATATGCATCAAATCGATGCATTTCTCCGCCGGAACTGCCTTCTCACTCAATTGTTCTACGCGTAAAGATTGCCGATGACAGTGACTTCTTTGAAGCTTTGCAGTTTGCTAAAGATTGTGTTCATGTTGACTTTGATTTAAAAGTTAAACAGATCCAGACATTGAAATCTTTGTACGACGGATTTGTACGACAACCATTTTTAGCGCTACTTGGAAACGAGGTTGAAAGTAGTCCCAATGGATGCCATCGTATTACGTCCGAGGTCAATGTCGAGTGTGAGAGACATCCGAGTAGTTCCGAGTGGTAAGCATTTGGATCTAAGTTGTTCCTTACCCAACATTCAATGCACGATGTTACACAGGTTAATGTTAGCAGCTCCTGGCCTGGGTGTACACATTGACAAGACTGCCTTTACACAAGGGCGGATAGGGGCGGGGGAGTGCACGAGAGGGGTTGGGGACCTCCCATTTTTATATTCAGAACATCTATAAGTGCATTCTGAGCCCATACTGAGGCGTTTTCCATCCGATTTTTATGTCGTCTGAAGACGAAATGACAACTTCGACCTCAATCTCTATCCAGAGTTGTCGTTCGTAATCTCTCCCATACATCTCTGTCAACGTCTCAGCGTTTTACAAAATTCTTGTAAAACAAGAAACAAAGCCACAAATGGTTCAAAATTTACAACTAAGCGAAGCAATTTATTTTGCACAGTACATTCGAGAAAAATATGTTGTAATAAACCTGAAAATCAGAGAAATTATTTTATTTATCTAGCGCGCTATTTCTCGACCGAGAGTATTTGTTTACTTTTGGTAATTAGATCATAAAGTTACGCTGCTTAAATGGAAATGAAACGCAGAAATCGAAGGTAATCGTGTAAAATTATGACAAAAAAGTACATTTAGAGAAACAAAAGTGTGATTCTGTGTATCAGATGGAAATTAAAGGAGACACGGAAATGTGTTTTTGAACTACTTTCCAGACGTTGACAGAGATGTATGTGATGGATAACGAACGACAACTCTGGATAGAGATTGCTTCGACCTATGTGCATATTTGTTTACATTACGCACGTTATACACGTGCTTAATGGTAACTACGCCCTTGGGAAACCAGATTGAAATAAAAATCAAATACTCCAATAACTTAGTGCAAAACGTGAAGACGTCGTAGTTCGTTCTCTCGAGTACTATGTGTGGATTTGTGGATTTAAAATCGGAGTAGTTTCGGCTCAACATGTATAATGTGTTACCGTTAAAAAATATGATATTTTTACATTTAGAGAAATAATGTTATTGATTGAAAACTAGAATGCAAGAGGAGTGAAATGAATTAAACTAGTATATAAACTCGTATGAAAACCGTTAACGGGAAACCTATTTATTCATGTACTTGTATTTATTGGAATTCCAGTTTATCGTTAATTTTAGGATAAGTTATTTATAGATTTTTGTTACATAAAGATTGCGGTGAACATGTGTTGGGAATCAAAGTGCTGATAGCACTTACTGAAACCTGGGACCAATATACACAGGTCCCAGCTGAAACTTGCTACATTTCCATGATCGTGTGGGTATTTATATAGGAGATAATTTGTAGCGGTGAAATTCTTGCATTTCGATGTTTCTATGAGAATCTGCGTTCTTATTGTGATAAGCTTTACATCATCAGTCATCAAGGAAACAAAACAGTGACTGTATTACGTTAATTTTATTCGGGTCAGTCACATCTGCATCAACACATGACTGACTTTTAGTATAATGTACTCTAATGCCTTATTACAAACTGGCAACATAAAAAGTCTTAATTTGGCCATATGAATGGAAAATACAGTACGTATATCTATGATATTGTTACTTGATCTACTTTTGTTTAACTTGTTGGGTAGAACAGGCGGGTTCATTATACAGAAAGGCTTCACATAGAGACTACCTCAGTATTAGACCACTTTGTTATAATGACTACCTTGTTATTAGTCTAACTAATTAGACTGTTTGTGACGGGGAGACATTTTCTGATTTGGCCCCGACCCTCACAGTCTAACGTAGAACTGCATATTTGTGTGCGGAAAATTCCCAATTAAAACCCTTGGGTACGATAACTACAATATCTGTGAACAATTTGAACTGTTCGGTAGATAGGAAACACGTTTCTAAACTCATACAAGCAGAAATTATTTCACCATACCTTTTCTGAAAAGTGCACTAACGTTTTGTTTCACTCCACTACTTCTCTATGGAAAACGAAACCGGTGTAATGGCGGACAACTGCCGGTGTCGAAGTAGGCTATCTACCGGTGTCATGGTAAAGACTTCCTATCCACTGTATTTAACCCATTACGGGTACATTCCGGAAGTAGTATTTACACAGTTGATTTAAATTTTGTATAAAATGTGCGCATTTAATGCAGCGATTGTATAGAGTGGAAGTTCAGAAACATCACGATATGGTAAAATATATGGTATGGCATGGCCGCTTGAACGCGACACACTACGAAGAATTTTAAGTCAAATATTTGAATTTCGGCGTTAGATACTGAGAATTTTTAGCTCATTGTTAAGGATTATTGTTTTTTCTATCGATTTGAGTAAGCTATACCAGTTACTGATGCATTTTTACGTAATTTGTGTTTCATAAATATGCAGTTCTCTGTAACTGTAAGGCTGATAGGATGGCCATTCCGAATTCATTCATGAAATCGGCCAACCGGAAAGCCGAATAAGTAAGGCTACCTTGCTATATAACGACCACTTTTTTTCAGACCAGTTGTCAATAACTCCCCTACAATTAAACTTGGTTTTAAGACCACCTCATTTTTAGGACCGATTTTTTCAGGTCCCAAGGGTGGTCTCAATATCGGGGTTTTACTGTATAAAGTAAAACCTTGCATAGTAACCACCTCAATATTACAACCACCCTGTTATAATGACCACTTATTCTCAGACCGGTTTTCAATTACTCCCCTGCAATTCAACTTGATCATGAAACCACCTCATTATAACCACCAATTTCTTGGGTCCTGAATGTGGTCGCATTATTGGGGTTTTACTGTTCATGTATTCGTCCAATGATGGTAACTTGGTATGGGTAATTAATGTAGGTTCCAACGATATTTATTTCTTGTCTAGGATCATGAATATTCATTTACAATTGTTTCCGGTATGGTATACACCCAATCTATAGGTATTATCTAAATATGTATTAATTCTCACTCACATCAATTCATAATTTACCAGTGACTGTTGTCATTGCAAGCCACTAATTCCAATCTCTTGACATTTGTACAACTTGACTGCTCACATAGAAATCAGGGTCTGCAATGGTAGTAAGGGTGGGAAAACTCGCATGGCGTAAAAAATCCAATCAAAAGAAACCTCAAATACTCCAAACCAATCAGAGTGAACTTAAAGCTATAATAGGAGGCAGAAAATAATGTTCTTGGTGCGGGGCTCGAACCCGCAACATCCTGCTATCTATTAGAATGAAAATATTCAATTTTAATTCGTTTTAATATGAGAATGTGCGTTATAATCAATATATAATAGAAAACAATGAAAAACGCCAGCAAGATAATGTGTTTTTTGGTCTTTTTCGTTTCTTTCTGATGTTTTTCGTTGCTTTCTGGTGTTTTTCGGTAATTAAGTTTTTCGGACCGCTCAGAATTGTGTAAGTCTTTCTGTCCACTGTAGCTTTGTCTGTTTGACGTGGTAGTATTTGTAAATATTTCTATAAATCTATACCATAAAATCCTTGTCACTTGAACTGAAGCAATTAATTACGTTAAAATAAGCGTGATATTTTACAATGTCACTTGATTTCGCGACCTTTTCAGTCCTTACAGAACTAGTTAGAAGCGTGCGTTTGTCTCAGTGTCTAGAGTTATTTCACTGATAAAAACAAACATATATGTATTGTATGAACTGCATCTTTCGTTGTGAATTAACTGTTTATGATCAGAAATTGATCATTGGGACTTTGACAGTAGATGTAGATGTATAACCATGGATATATTTATAGTGATTTTTTCCCTTCTTTGTTTAGGTCCGGTAAACAGAATGTGCCCAATAAAAAATAAATACATTTCCCTCAATTCTCGACCTAAAAAATTCCAGGTTTGCCAAATACCGCACATTTTTTCTCAAATGGACCAGACACCGACCCTTTCCCTAAATTGAAAAAATATTTGTCTGGACACTGTAAACATACTGCACTTTCTTTATCTAGGCTGTCTTGTAAGTGAAGAAACATTCATCTTTGAAGCCTCTGTCAGAAACTGCGCTCCTAGGTCCCAAGCCCTAGGTACCCAGAGCAGGAGGGCTGATAGGGCATTGTTTTTGTAAGTACTGTTAAATTTGCTTAATTTAAAACTCAACTATAGAATCAGCTCTGATAAGCTGCAGGCTTAGTGATAAAACATCTAGAAAATCAATAAATTTAAGATAAAAATCTCTGGGCAAATTAAAAGTAAATAAAACTGCTATAAAAAAGTGCCATTGTAGGAATGCAATACATTAGTACATTAGTAGGAATTTTAGCCCATCCCCATCTGGTAATTCATGAAAATAATCAAAGCCCTGGGAGGGCTTTGCAGTTGCAAGTTCTTTCTGAAGTTTATTGTTAAACATTTTCCTCGAATCCTTTCAATGCTAACATTGGCAAGGCACAAAATGTTTTGAGGGTCACTTGTCGTGCAAGACTTTGCACATATATTTACTATTAAACAATCTTATTATTTTCAGGTTTGACTAGCAGTTTCGGAGTCTGAATAATGCAGAGACAGTGATAAGGAAGAGTTTGTTAGTGGGCACAAAGTGTTGTTATTTAGTGACAGACTGTTGTATATGTGTTGTTTTTTTTTAGTAGAAAGAAAGATTTCTTGCGAAAATGCCTGAGAAACAAAAACGATGTAATTGTTTGCTTGAGGCATTTGCCAATGTCACTTCTACTCAGAAGAGGGTACAACTCAATGATAATCGTTGTTACATTAAAAATCTTTACATAAGTAGGAGGAATTTTAGAACATTGTTCAGACCACGACAGCGTTTAATAACTAGGCTTCAGGCTCTTGAATTTTGTAATACTGATGATGAGAGTACTTTTGAGGAAGGGGAAGATGATGAATATGCAGCTACTGATGAAAGTACATCTGAGAACAGTCAAAATTCAGAACAGACTTACGGAAAAAAAGTGTTTGATGATTTTAATGATGCCGGTTCAAATGAGGACAACACTGAAGAAAACATGTTCTCATTCGCTTCTGAAAATGAAGAGATTGATCTGTCAGCACCAAATTTAATGCCAAATCAAGAAGCTCCGCATGTTCACAATCATTCCAATGGCCCAATACATTCAATTAAGTCTACAAATCGAAAACCAGATGCTCCAAGAGCAGAGGACGACAACTTACATCTTGGTGTCACAATCAGAGAAAACAAAGAAAGAACTTTTGTTGAAAGCACTTTGGTTGATCTCCATACAGATCCTAATGAGAGAGATGCGGTTACTATGGCTAGTTTTAAAGAATGTGAAGAAGATTTAGAAGTCACTGTTGGTTCCAGTTCTCAAAATGAAAATGTAGTTGAAATGGGGATGTACAGCTCAGGATATCCAGAAACATTTAGGACATCTAATTCCATTTTGCATGATAAATCAGGTTCTTTTTTAACAAGTGAGTGTATTACTACTTTTGACTCTAAAAAACAGAATTGTATGTTGAATCTAGATGACCATAGCAATCTGATATCAAATGGTTCAGGAGATCCGTTTGAACAAGAAGGAACTGAAACAGATGTTGAAACAATGACCAAAGAAGTTGTAGTTGATATTCATTCAAATATGAGAGCTGCAGTTGTCCACAATGAAAAAGCAAAGAATTGTACCCATTCAAAATCTAAAGTTGAATCAAATACAGGTTTTAAAGATTTTGCTTTGAATGTGAAAGTTAATTTAGGGCAGTCAGTGGAGGATGAGACAGATGAAAGATCTGCCAAAAGTGGACTTAATGAAATGAAGACATCAGATTCGGATGATGATGATGATTGTATGGTCGTCAGAAATAATAATGACACATGTCATGTAGAACAGTGTAGTAACAATGAGATTGTGAAAGAGCCTGAACAAGTCTCAGAAGAAGGGTCTGCCATGTCTAAGATTAATGAAAATACAACTAGATATTTTGGTGAAAATACAGCTCTTAATAGTGAAGAAACCCCTGTTGTGTCAAATGCTGATCCAGTAGGCATGTTTGAAAATTGTAATCTTGTGTATCAAGGAGAAAACCCTGATTCACTTGAACAACTGAAATTGATGGACGATAAATCTCCTGAAGATGTGTGTAAAGATGAACCCGAAAAGACAATAAAATGTTGTAATGATAAAAGTTTAGCTCATTTGACTGCTGGAGAACTGAACGAATGTGGCTTTTGGACTTCACATGGAATTCAGGAAAATTCTGAATTTGATGCAATTATCAAAAAGTCTCCTTCAGATAAGAATGCAGAGTTATCAGCAGAATGTGACTCCGAAATTTTGATTAAATATTCATCAACTGAAAACAGGAGTGTTAGTTGTATAGATGGAAATTATAACATTGATGATACCAGCCTAAATGGGAGAAAATCAGGCCCAGATGTCTGTATTGTAACATCAGGAGAAGGCGGGATTGCAAAAGAATATGGAGGTCATAGGTCAGAATTGGATTGGACTGATGAAAAATCCATGTTAAGGACATGTGACAATTCTTGCCAAAGTGGAATTGAAGGAAAGTCTGCTAACTGCGTTATTGAAGAGCATTCAGCCAAAAGTCATGTTTTTGAAATTTCTACTCAAGAAGAGGTTATTGATGCTGAAACTTGTATTTCAAATGAAATTGATAATCATGAATCTAATGCAGAAAATTCTGACCAAAACAAGATTAATAGTACAGCAGGAGTTAGCACTGATGAAAGCAGTGATGATGATTTTATGAGAGCTACATCTGAAGCTGAAAAAATAAATCCAGACTATGATGAAAATAATTCCCAACTTACTAGTCATAAAATCACTGCCCGAGAAGAGATGGAAGAATATATTACAGATCACAGATCTCTAAATGATGTAAGGAATAAACAGTCAACAGAATATACTCATTATACAACAGATGAAGTTGTTAATGAAAATTTAATTGATGATAATTCTAACCTATCTACAGTTGATGAAGTGTCAGTCCAAGAAAAGTTTGATGTGCTGCCTACTCAAGATGGCATGGGAGATGATCTTAATCCTGAAGATAAGATTGAAAGTTATGAAAAGTGCATTGAAGATGTCATGGAAGAGGTCTCTACCCAAAGTGACATGACAGAAACTCTTATTCTAGATGTTACTAGAGAAAATCACACCCAGAATGAGGTTATGTTCATCACAGATGATACTGATGAAAATGGAAGAGAAGATGAATTTGATCAAATGGCTTTCTTAAACATACCTGATTGTGTTTATTCAGAAACAAATGGGAGTGGAAAAATTGAGGTGATTGAAAATGATGACCAGGATGTGATTCACGATGCTAATTTTTCTGACATGATACTTAAGGTTGAGGCAGTGAACATGAGTGATGATACCAAGGCATATTCAATACCTGTAAAAGATGTTTCCAATCATGATGGATTAGAAAAAGGAAGTTCAAGTAATAATTTTGACATTGAAATCATTCAATCAGAAAATGACAGTGAAGAAGAAAATTTAAGTGGCTCAACTCTCCCATTTGGTATAGATTCAAACCCAGATGATAACCATGTAAGGAAAGAGGTAATTAAGTATAAGAAAAGATACAGAAAAAGAGTCAAAAGAAGAGTATTCCCACTTAAAGAAACCAGTTCTTCATGGAATGAAAACTTCTCCGTCGTTCTTTCCAGCTATTGTTATTCTTCATCATCAAGCTTCGACAGAAGAAATCGGAAGGATCAGCCATTAAGACCTCGCAGAAAAAAAAGTATTCGAAGGAGTAAAACGTCATCAGACAGTGATAATTCTGATATCAAGCTCATATCTTCTACTCTAAGAGATTCTGGTATTGGTGCAAGTCTTGAAATCGATCCGCGGATCATAGAAGTTCCCGATATTGTTGAAGGTGAAATTACCAGGAGTCACAAACAAAAAAGTACAACCAAATCCTTCAAATCATTGAGACTGATGGAGAATTCTAATTACAAAATGTATTTCAAAATACAGACTGATAAATTCTTCAGCAAACGGCTTAAACAAAGAGTAAAGTTATTGGTTGCAGAATTACATATAGAGGACAGATTGCTGCAAGTATTTGGGTTAGGTTCTTACTTCGACAGATTTAGTAACGGTCCTCCGTCTTTGCAAGTGCAGATGAGATATGAGTGGCTACGCCTAGCATCATTTCAACATTACAGAGGGGCTGGAAATGCATTGCATCTTGCTAGACATGGTTTCTACCACAGAGAAACAGACGGCCCCACAACTACAAGGTGTGCATATTGTGATGTAACTTACAGTAACTGGGAGTACTTCGATAATATAGAAAGTACTCACAGACAAATATCTCCTGATTGCCCCTTCCATGGAGGTAGTTCCAATGAGTCAATAAATGTGTCAATCAGCTGTGATGGTCCTCTATCAACCAATGATACAAGTTCTCATCAGAATTCGAATTCACAATCTTCTGGTTCTGAGAATTCAGCCGTGAAAACTTCAACTGAAAGTGGTGTACTTGCTGAGGGCTCTCGTTCGACTGAAGATGTAACCTTGGATGTCAGTGAAATTACCAAGAAATTAGATGCTACTCATGTTAGTCAGGCCAAAGCTAGCAATTCTGTAAGTTTATTGTTG
The DNA here is from genome assembly GCA_008271625.1 of Lutraria rhynchaena. Classification (NCBI taxonomy): domain Eukaryota; kingdom Metazoa; phylum Mollusca; class Bivalvia; order Venerida; family Mactridae; genus Lutraria; species Lutraria rhynchaena. The sequence goes on along the minus strand of VIBL01000069.1, from coordinate 1,220,846 downwards.
TTCTTTCATTCACATTTATCAATTTAAAAATAGATTGTGTGATACGGATAAAAAAATATCAGTTGTTAGTTTAGAAAAAAACAACAAACAATAGATGTATTTCAAATAGAACTTTGACAAATCTGTAAAATGTAAAACCTATTTGGGTTCTTATTGAGGAATTTTTGGCATACAATGTGCAGCTTAAAATGAATTTGCCTAACTTGAGTCATTGTGTACTTACCAATCCCCTTTCAGTTCAAAACGACTGCATAATTTGTGTATAATGAATGAATCTTGAGATGAGTAACAAATAACTTTGGACACAAATACCATCTGTCAGGTGGTCGAAATCAAGCATTTATTTTGTCAGGGTCTTAAACCAGCTTCCTGAGAATAGGTAGTTCCGTTCCCTTTGGACTCCTCTATTGCGGTGGCTATAATAATCAAACACCATCATTTATATTCTTATAGCAAGGTGAATCTGTGCCTCAGCAACCCAGTGAGGACCCAGAAGGAAGTGAAAGGCCCCTAAATCAACCACAAGGGTCAGCTGGAACAATCAACAGGGGTAATATATGTTTGTAATGTTTAGCATCTAACAGTTAACTTTTATTTTGGCCTAAAATTGCTGCTAACTTAAAGTAAAACACCAGAAACTTGGGGAATGTACCAAAAGCTTACAAACTTGTAGAAAACTGAGAACTAACTCTTGTATTTACACACTTGTTGAAATTTTAATCGAAAAAAATTTAAAAGGGTGATTTTTTTGTAATGAAATTTGTACTTAGAGTAAGACCTCAATATTGAGACGACCTTCAGGATCTGAAAAAGTTGGTTGTACAAATGAGGTGGCCTCATTATCAAGTTGGGATTGTAGGGGAATTATTGAAAGCCAGTTTGTAAATAAGTGGTTGTATTATCAGGGTAGTAATATTGAGGTGGTTGGTATGTGAGGTTTTCCTGTATTTTGTTTTAGTTCTTAATTAATATGTTTGTCTATTACAGCGGATCTACCTCCTATGCCTGAAAGAAGTACGAGTCGAGGAACTGGTCAACATGCAGCCAATGGGAATTTCACAGGTATAGTACAACCTCACATAGTAGCCACCTCAGTATTTCAACCACCTTGTTATAACAACCACTTATTTTTTGACCGGCTTTCAATAACTGCCCTATAATTGAACCTCATAATGAGACCACCTCATTGTTTCGATTTGATTTTTCATGTCCTGAAGGTGGTCTCATTATCGAGGTTTTACTGAAAATGAATAAATTAGTAAAAGTCATAACTCATAGAAAAATTGTGTCAGTTGAATTTTTAAATGTCCTTCAGGAGACTTAAATGTAAAAAGCATTGAATTATGTTTTTACAGAAATACTAAAGTGGACTTTTAAAATATTCAATTCTTTAAGAATTGTCCTCATTAAAATATTTTATTTTGTCCATACAAGTTATTTTTTTGTATTTACATTATATTGTCAAACTTTATGTCTGTGGCCACTTCCTAATACAGACCACCCAGTGAATAAAGGTCATTCTCTGAAGAACCATCACTGATTATTTAGAACAAACTGACCTCCAAATAAAGACCATCTGTTAATGAAGGCCACATTTTGTGTTTCCCAATGATGGCCTTTGTTCTCAGGTTTGACTGTATATTATGCACTTAGTTCACTTGTTTTCTCATTCGTGCAGCAAGGTCTTAATTTGATCGTGTTTTTTTGACAAACATATGTCAGCTTTGGGATTGTACTATAAAGGCCATTCTTTTAAAACCTGTCAATAATTATGTAGAACAAACTAACCTCCGAATAATGGCCACCTGTCAATAAAGGTCACATTTTGTCTTTCCTAAGGGTGGTCTTTGTTCACAGGTTTCACTGTAAGATGAAATATTACTTGAAGTCTTCAAGTAGATGAGGTTATTTTTCCAGTATTATGACAAGGTCCCTAAATTATCAAAAAATGATTTTCATTTAAAAAAATGTTAAGTAATTTGATAATTATTATTGCTAAAGAATTTAGTAAAATTCTTTCAAGTCCCCATTTTTATAAGTGTTCTTGTCATATAATCTCAGTATAGACTTTTATTCACGAATATTTGATGTTAAAAAACAAGGCTTTAACATTGGTACCTGTTTAGTTGAAAGATTTTTTTTATACCATAACTTAACTCGTTATATCAGTTAAATTACATTTTTATGTTAATTAAAAAAGTGATTTTATCTTACAACAAAAGACAAAGAAAGAGAAAAACATAGTGCTGATTGAAGCTTTTTCTTCATGTTTATTTGTGTGTTCTTTATGTTTAAAATGTTTTTTACACCTGGCATTTGTCCTCTTTTTCAGTCAGTAATTCAATTTTGAATTGTCCTTTGAGCTAATGTGTCTAGATAAAATCATGTTTCTTTGGGTTAATCATAATATGAATAACGATGTATTATAAAAATGAGGCATTTGAAAGCATTTTTGCCATTGGAATTGGATTTAATGTAGAAAAACTATGTAACAAAGTTATCTGTAATTAAAAGCCCATGTAACAACTATGCTCATTTTAGAGCCACTCCAGAGAGAGGGGAGGAAATGCAGAGATCTGGGCACATATATCTCTACTCTTTTCGAATAGACTCCTGGTCCTTTATCGTGCTGGGCATAAAGCGCCGATACTCACCACACCCATTTTTTAAACATAGCACTGGGCTAAGTAGTGGAGTGGGGGGGGGGCACTGAAAAGCGTCCCTGAAATATTGGAAGTTGGAGCTGAGATTCGAACCCACAACATTACTATTGGTAGTCAAGTTTGTTTACCCCTATACCACCGCACTACCCCCCATAACAAAGATAACGGTAATAGTCCTGGGATTGAAGCAGAGTAAATAGGAATGTACATATTGTGCATGGTTAAAAGTTTCAAAGAATTTTCTGGAACCTCTGGTTTGCCCCAGGTCCAGACCCTACTGGTTTTTATTGTTGCTGCGGCACCGAAGTTAAGATTTCCGTTTTTTGAAAAGTTTCAACTTCATCTATGATTATGTTATTTAATGTAACACTTCGATATTTCTGTTATTTTTCAGATCCTGTTAGGAAGCAAGCTACTCAGGTACCTCAGCCTAACAACAATGGTGATAGTCCAGAAGTACTTGAAAATGTAAAACACCCTGAATACAGAACCATGATACAAAGAGTAAATTCATTTAATGGCTTTCCTGACTATTTGGATCAAACCCCGGAACAGATGGCCCTTGCTGGGTTTTACTTCGTGGGCAAGTTTTCTTAGATATCATCTGATTATTCCTACAAACCTGTCATTTTCTCCCATTTTGAGAAATTGCATTTGAAGTTTTGAACTGCAAATACTTTAAGCAAGTAACAAGTTTGTGGACTTGGGATTTACCCTATTTAGGATAAATCTACAAGCAGGTAAATATGATTATTGTAAAGAGCTCAAGACAAAAAAATGATTCCAACATTTTTATATTGCCAAAAATTGAGTTACAGGGTTGTAGATATATGCTGAAAATGTTTTTAATGTACTGGAGGCCATGTTTTCCTGTTTATACCAGGTTTCTGATTTTTGAGGGTCCCCAAGGATATTTTTTTCCAAATCAAGCTTTCTCGTGTGAAGGCCCCCAGCAATATTTTCTGCTTGGACCCTACTGTGTTCCAGTGGAAGAAAATGTTGATTTACCTCCATATGTGGAGAAGTTGCCGGCTCCTTGTGGAAGGGTAAGTTAGTACTGGTTAGTATACAGTCCAGGAAAACTGGTTAGGTGAACTGGTCTCTGTATATAACTGAAAAATTCTTGAAAAATGGCATTAAACAATAAGCATATAAAACACAAAACTTTGGAATAATTTATCTCATCCATCTTTTAAATTCAGCTTGCGTCATAAATGTTCAGTTGGATGTTTTTCAGGAGTCGCCGACTTCACACGATGTTTCTGTTGTGGTGGGGGCCTCAGAAATTGGGAAGCGGGTAATGTTTTATTTAAATTGTTTCGTTATCAGTCGAACCTGGATTAATAGTAACCTGTTAACTAAGTCTCCCATGTGAACTGAGGCATTTCATTGGCTGATATTTGTTGATATAATTGAACCAGTGTAAAAAGGCAAATTGTTCAAAGAAGCCATCTTTCTTTCCCGCATGACTGTTGTTTACAGGTCAAACTGTGAGTATGTATCTGAATTCTCAAAGTACAGTAAAACCTCAAATAGTTACAGCCTCAATATTATGACTGCCTTGTTGTAACAACCACTTACTTTTGGATCAGATTTCAATAACTCCCTTATAATTGAACTTTATTATTATGAGACCTGATCATTACAACTGATTTTTCAGGTCCAAAGGTGGTCTCATTATCGGGGTTTTACTGTAGCAAAATATTGTGTTTCTGACGGCATTTGATGTACCTTGACAGTTGTTTGATGAAACATGAACCAATTGATCACATGTCAAATAATATGATAACAGTTGTTTATTTTGAAAAAAATAACACATACTTAATACTACTGTGAGCACTTGTTAGTACTGGTGGGTAAACCATGAACACATGTTAGTACTGGTAGGTAAACCATGAGCACTTGTTAGTACTGGTAGGTAAACCATGAGCACTTGTTAGTACTGGTGGGTAAACCATGAGCACTTGTTAGTACTGGTGGGTAAACCATGAACACTTGTTAGTACTGGTGGGTAAACCATGAGCACTTGTTAGTACTGGTGGGTAAACCATGAACACTTGTTAGTACTGGTGGGTAAACCATGAGCACTTGTTAGTACTGGTGGGTAAACCATGAACACTTGTTAGTACTGGTAGGTAAACCATGAACACTTGTTAGTACTGGTGGGTAAACCATGAGCACTTGTTAGTACTGGTGGGTAAACCATGAGCACTTGTTAGTACTGGTGGGTAAACCATGAACACTTGTTAGTACTGGTAGGTAAACCATGAACACTTGTTAGTACTGGTGGGTAAACCATGAGCACTTGTTAGTACTGGTGGGTAAACCATGAGCCCTGGTTAGTTCTGGTAGGTAAACCATGAGCACTTGTTAGTACTGGTGGGTAAACCATGAACACTTATTAGTACTTGTATGTAAACCATAAACACTTGTTAGTACTGGTGGGTAAACCATGAGCCCTGGTTAGTTCAGGTAGGTAACCCTGGACCACTGGTTAGTACTGACATGTTAATAAATGTTGCTAAACCTATTACAAGCAAACAAATTATCGCAATAACCATCTTTGCTTGGGATTAATATGTACTGACTTGGAGATGCACATTTATGTCATCATTTCTCTCTATCTGTTGCAACCTTCATATTTTGTTTTTGTTGCTTAGGTGATGATCCATTATTAGAACATACGAGGTGGTTTCCACAATGTGAATATGTCCGTAGACTGAAAGGAGAGAGATATGTTGCTGCTGTACAAAGACGCCATTTATTACACGTAAGTATTGATGTAGAAACTCCAGTCAAACCTGTGAACTAAGGCCACTCTTGGGAAAGAGAAAATGTGGCCTTTGGCCTGTCTTGACCGGTGGCCTTTATTCACAGGTCAGATTATTCTAAATAATATAATAATAATAAAATAAAAAACTAAATGTTTTTTCAAAGAATGACCTTTATTCCCATGGTGGCCCTTATTCAGAGGTGGCCACAAGTTCAGGTTAGACTGTACATGTATTATATTCTAAAGATATGTATGCACCCATACAGTGTCTGGTCTATGTCAATATGAATCTTCATAGTGCAGTAAAATCTCAAACAGCTTATTACAAGCAATGGCTTCTTTTGCCAATATGTTTTTAAAAGTCGTCTGCTTCAAATGCGAGGAAATGCGGTACTTTGAGGCAAATGGATAAGATAGTTTTATGATTTGGACAGCTTCTCCCTTGTTTATCTTTTGTTTCTTTTGGTTGAACTCCATTTTGGTTCCATGTTATATTTTACAGGATGTACCACACCCTTTGTACTAACAGGCTTCTCGAATCTGCTGGAATACTTGCCTGACATTTGGTCAGGCAAAGTTACAATTTCTGTCTGACCAAATGAAAATTTGTCTGACCAAATCTATTATCAATAAATGATAAATGTTATAAATTGTGCCCAGATGCTGGACATGTAGTCCGGTACTCGCTGAAAAGTTATTAGACCTGCTCGAAATTTACCTGACATGTCCAACAGTCCGGCATCTTCCGGAAAGCCTGTACTAATACACAAGTTTTACAATTAAACGTCCTACTTGCTGTAAGTACAAAGATGATTCTATTAATCCATGCTTTCGTATTTTCTATCAGATGGAGGAACAAAGACGACAACAGTTGGAGATAGCCAATCAAAGAGATGGTAATTATATCTTCATCCTGTCTAATGTGTTTGTTTCTTTTATTATTATTTATCAGAATTAATCCTCGTAATGAAATTATTGTCTGTCCAAGGCATAGATTTCTTCCATATTATGAATTCAAACTTATAATACGCATAATTATTAAAAGAAATGTCAATCCCTGTTTTTTTACTTTCATCTATCACCTTTATGTCTGAGGTTTAACTTAACAAGGATTTGAATCATTTTTTCTGTTCATCTTTTTACTATATACTGAAAATGTACGTTCTGAGAACCGTTTGTATATTTTTTCCATTTGCTTTTCTGTTATTCTCTAGTACATGTACGGAGATGAATTTGACTTGCTTTTCAGCCGAGCGTAATCCCCCTGATCCAATGACAACTGACGCTGCTCGTGTTATGCGTGAAATGGGTTACACCGATCGAAAAATTAAAGAAACAATTCTCGCAGCTAGAAGGGACATTGGTAAGTTGTTTTGAATCAAAGTCTACAAATGGTTCTTTTCAAAGTCTACAAATCAATTCTTTGATTTTTCAGCCAATCAAATTCTAGAACTGATTAATTCATTGATGTTCTTCCGCCAATCAAATTCTAGAACTGATTAATTCATTGATGTTCTTCCGCCAATCAAATTCTAGAACTGATTAATTCATTGATGTTCTTCCACCAATCAAATTCTAGAACTGATTAATTCATTGATGTTCTTCCGCCAATCAAATTCTAGAACTGATTAATTCATTGATGTTCTTCCACCAATCAAATTCTAGAACTGATTAATTCATTGATGTTCTTCCGCCAATCAAATTCTAGAACTGATTAATTCATTGATGTTCTTCCACCAATCAAATTCTAGAACTGATTAATTCATTGATGTTCTTCCACCAATCAAATTCTACAAAGGATTAATTTATTGATTGTTTTTCTACTAAACTTGTAAGTCCACCTGCGAACAGAGACTATCTTACAATGAAATTTGTGGAATTATATCCAGATGTAAAAAAGAATTCTGATTATTTTAACTTGTAAGAAAGATCATACTCTAACTGAGACGGAAAATTTCTGATTAAACTTTCTGTAGAAGTTGTCAGTTGCTTCTTTCAGTACAGGTTTGTTATGGTTGATTGTTCTGGTAGACTGGTTAACTGGTTTGTTCTGGTTGATTGTTCAGATGGACTGGTTAACCGGTTTGTTCTGGTTTATTGTTCTGATGGACTGGTTAACTGGTTTGTTATGGTTGATTGTTCTGGTAGACTGGTTAACCGGTTTGTTATGGTTGATTGTTCTGGTTGATTGGTTAACTGGTTTGTTATGGTTGATTGTTCTGGTAGACTGGTTAACCAGTTTGTTCTGGTTGATTGCTCAGATGGACTGATTAACTGTATGCCCACCACAGTTGACAAATTGTGTAAAATGTGAAACAAAACTTTTTTTAGAAGTTATTTAAACTTGAGCAGATTTTTCAAATTCTAATCTGATAACCAGCTTGCCCTATTATTAATAGGGAATATATTTTACACAGAAGGAAATTAGTTGCAGTTAATCTAATTAAATGACATTAAAGCATATGGTTGAAGGAAGTTAAAAATCTCATTTGGTTTCTCACAGAGACAATTGTGTGAGTCGAAGGATTATCTTCCCTTTTTATTATCTTCCCTTTTTTATGATTAAAGTCAATCAACAAATTATATGTTTATGTTAATGTTTGAATTTCCTTTTATAGAAACTCATGGCACGTACAATAAAACCTCACATAGCGACCACCTCAATATTACAACCACTTTGTTATAACCACCTATTTTTGTACTAGCTTTCAGTAACTCCCCTATAATTCAACTTGATAATGAGACCACCTCGTTATTATGACCAATTGTTTCACGTCCAGAAGGTGGTCTCATTATCAAGGTTTTACCATACTTCTCAGTTGTCAATTTTGTTCAGAAAAATAGTCCCTGTAATAACCAAAATATGCTTTTATTTCATTTAGGAACACATTTGATCACCTCCCAACAAGTCCTGAGCTGGCTGTTAGACCATGATAATAATGAGGACACAAACACAAGTATGTATACTGAGAAATGTTTTTCATTGTCACTTTTTCATTGCAGTTTAACATCTCACCAACAGCCAAGGTCACTTGGCAACTTTCCAGATTTGTCAGTGGAGGAAAACCTCAGGCTTACACCTGGGTAGAACCACCAACCTGCTGTAAGGTGCCTGCACTGCTTCCTCACATGTGAAATTTTTCTTTGGTGTAATTCGAACTCCCAGCTAGAGGGGCTAGTGATTACTGGTCTGGGGCCTTAACCATTGGACCACTGAGGCCCCTTTTTTATTATCAACCAATTATATAAATGGCTTATATTTTTATGGAGTTTGATTATTAGGTCTAAATTTAAAATATTTTTGTTTGCCCTGAATTTTAGAAGAGGGTTGGTAGGTAGGAAAAATCTTTTTTTTTATTCAAGCACCTACATAATTATGATCAGGTATGTTTTAACACTAAGAAAAATTATTACTGGAAAGAAGAAAAGAGCTGAAAGCACCGATAGAAGAAAAAAGTTCTCCCAGATTTTGCGATATTTTTTTTTTGAGTCTGCAGGATTTTTCAGGTCGGTCAATAAAGGGCTAACAAAGTTAATTTTAATTTAAGCCTTACATGTTTTATTCTAAAAATACATTTCCTTTCTTGCTTCGTACTGATTATATACGTCCAGTTGCAAAAAGAGAGAAGCAAGTCAAGTGGTTGCGAGTTTAATCTTATGCTGCGAAGAAATGGATGAATAGAATTGTATTGCCAAGATTTAACCCTTTGCCTCATTAGCCTATTTTGGACTCTCCCAAATTCCAAGCAAATATGCAAAACATCAATTTATAAAAGAAAATTGGATTATTTTTCTCATACAGAGTGGATAACATTGTGGCAAATGAAGCCATTACTCATTACAAGCAATGGCTTCTTTTGCCACAATCTTTTCAAAAGTCTTCCGCTTCAGATACGAGGAAATGCAGTATTATTAGACAAAGGTTTAATATATTGAATTGAATAATTCTTTAATGTAAACAGTTACATAACCTTTATTATATTGCGGGAAAATCTTTACAAACTGTCTTTGTTGAAGGAGCACGTTCTGGTGAAAATGACAATAGCTCGATATATACCGGAATCAACATTACGAGTGACAGAGATGAACTTAGTGTTGGAAGTGAGGCAAATTTTGTCACCGCGCAATCTAGTATTAATCCAATGCCCAGTGCAACGGCTTTGAAGACGAGTGATTCCCGGCAAACATCCGGAGCTCGGGAGGGAACCTGTAACACAAACTCAACATCAAGTAATGGGAACCAGCAGACTACCCAGAAGTCAGGGACTCAGGCCTCTTCAGGTGCTTTTTATAAAACAACTTCTCACACACAGTATATTCAAACCTGTCTACTTCATGCCAGATGTATATTTTTTAACTGGGGTATACCACTCACTAAGAGCCAGGGTCATTTAGAAACTTTCCAGCTTTAGCTGATTAGAAGACTTCCAGACTTAACGCCTTGGTAGAACAACCAAACTAAGCTAGATGGACAGCTTCCTCCCCTGTGAAATTTGGTTCTGGGTGGGAATCGAACTCACAGCGGTGAGGGGCTAGCGATTACATGTCAGAGACAATAACCCCTCGAACATGGAGGCGCCTCCAAGCTGTATCTCTTTATTCATGTTGTTTACTGTCACTTTAGTTCCATGATCGTAATGTGGTTTTGCTTTGTAGATTTCTAGACTCTGTTTGATTATAATCACAATTGCACTAAAGTTATAACTGCCACTATTATTATTATTGTTATTATTATTATTATTATTATTGTTATTGTTATTATTATTGTTATTATTATTATTGTTATTGTTATTATTATTGTTATTATTATTGTTATTATTATTATTATTGTTATTATTATTGTTATTATTATTATTGTTATTATTATTATTATTATTGTTGTTGTTATTATTGTTGTTATTGTTATTATTATTGTTATTGTTATTATTATTGTTATTATTATTATTATTGTTATTATTATTTGAAGCTGCTGTTGAGATTATTTTTGTGCCAAAAGGCAAAAAAGTTCATATAATAATTCCTTCGGGCTAATGAGATGTCCATGGTCACGGGAAAAATTAGGATAAATCAGGTAACCAAGAACAGATTTTTTGCGTCTAACTTCAGATGTCATCATGTTCTGATAATACTAGATGGATAATAAAATATCAAATGTCTCGATTTTAGGCCAATCTGGTCAAACTGGTTTGAAGAAGACTGGCAAAAAGAAAAAAGGGAAGAATGCAACCCCTGGCCAGCCATCAGGTGCGACAAATGGTACTGGAACTGGTAAGGATCATTCCTGAGCAACATTCGGTGAAACCTCGATAATGTGATCACCTTTGGGACCTGAAAAAATCAGTCTCAATAATAAAGTGGTCTTATTATCAAGTTGAATAATAGAGAGTTATTGAAAGTCAGTCTGGAATTATGTGGTTGTTGTAACAAGGTGGTCATAATATTGAGGTGGTCGCTATTTGAGGTTTTACTGTACTGTCAATGTAATTTGTTGACTTAAGGTATTAAATAAAGACTACTGACAACTTACTTGATGTATGAAACATAGTTGAAACTGGGTGGGGGAAATGTGAAGATAACTGGATGGGGGAAATGTGAAGATAACTGGATGGGGGAAATGTGAAGATAACAGGGTGGGTGAAATGTGAAGATAACAGGATGGGAGAAATGTGAAGATAACAGGGTGGGGGAAATGTGAAAATAACAGGGTGGGAGAAATGTGAAGATAACAGGGTGGGAGAAATGTGAAGATAACAGGGTGGGAGAAATGTGAAGCTATTGAGTGGAAGGATATGGTGCTTTAAAATTACTTTTTGAAACTTCTCACTTTCCTATAATACCTCAGTGTGACGAGGAGGGTTATCATAATCAAGATAAATTGTTCTCTAATTTCAGCAACTGCCAAAAAATTGCAAGCAGAAAATGAAAAACTCCGTGACATGCAGACATGCAAGATATGTATGGAACGATTGGTGAATACTACTCTGCTGCCATGTGGGCATCTTGTTTGTTGCGATATCTGCGCTTCACGCTTACGCGATTGTCCAATCTGTAGAAAGAGAATTAAAGGCACCGTGAAAACTTTTATGTCTTAAACATCTGATAGCACCGAGATACTGTTGCTTAAAAAAAGTATAAAAATCGACTGATCGTAATCTTCGTTTGGAAATTCAAAATATCCTAGAATCAATGTAGAAGTATTACTAGTACTTCCTTGCAAATCCTAGCTTGTGCTTGCCAAAAAAATCAGAACAAAATGTCGGATCAGTTACTCCACTTACTGATCATGGCTTGCACAAGCCAAAAAATTGGAAAAAAAAAGTTGTGGAGAGAACAACAAGAATTTTTGTTATTGTTTCTTGTTACATGATTAATAAAGTCATTCGATGAACTATAGATGGAAAGAAATTGATTAGATGAATTCAAAAGAAATTACCATAACATAATGATTAGATTTAATCAGAGGCCATATTGAGTTGCTGTCAGATGATTCAGAACAAAAAGTAGCTGCCGACTATCTTGGCTGCTTTATAATGTTCGCGATTGCCTTTCATTTTTTTTCTGAATTTTTTTTGTAAAACATGTGTCCAATGAATTGACACTTTTGTGTTATGATTGTTTAAAGGGACTGGACCCAATTATTGTTAAATTCTTTTGATCTTCCCACATGCCATAAAGGAAGTTACATTTTTGTTTACTGAATAAGACTTTTCCATGTAAAATCGTCTTGAAATTCATTGAATTACTCAGCTTGCATTGTTTTGTTTGTTTGGCATGAAACTTGATTCCAATATGGAGGTGAGTCCCTTTAAATAGTTTGAATATATTTCATAAAAATGTCATTTTCACTGATGTATGAATGGATTCATGGCCAATTGTGCCCTCATTTGGCTCATCTGTGTACAGTTTATATTTTATTGTGATGTTAAAAAGTGTGGTATATATTCGCAAGAATTAGTCTGGTATAATATGTAAAATGATTAAAAGACAGTAGTTTGAGTTTGGTATTGAGACTGAACCAGTCTTCCTAGGATGAGGTCTCTTTATGTGAACCAGTCTACCTAAGATGAGGTCTCTTTATGTGAACCAGTCTACCTAGGATGAGGTCTCTTTATGTGAACCAGTCTACCTAGGATGAGGTCTCTTTATGTGAACCAGTCTTCCTAGGATGAGGTCACTTTATGTGATCTAGTCGGCATGCAATTACTGTACAGAAATACTGCATGCATGTCTAACGTGACTATTTAAATGTAAACTTTATTGTCGTTATTGTTACGCAATAATTATATATTTAAATGGTATTCATCATTAGGTTTTATGTATGTTTTTTCATGGTCGCGGTGTGGTCCAGTGGTTAGTGCACTGGACTTTAACCCCACATTCCAGGTTCAAATCCTGATCGCAGCTGGCCATACCCTTCTATGGCAGAATTTGACAGAAATGTCGATTTTCCTCCATATGTGGAGTAATTGCCGGCTCCTTATGGAAGGGTAGTTAGTACTGGTTAGTATACAATCCAGGAAAACTGGTAAGGTGAACCGGTCGCCGTATATTACTGAAAAATTGTTGAAAAACGGTGTTAAACCCCAGTTACAATAAGTCACATAAAAACAAACAAAATGTTTTTTCGTTATTCCTCAATTGTTTTGTTTGTTCAATCAATCAGGGATTGCAGTTGTGTACTTAACTTTATTGTAATGTCCTATGTGTTATGTTGTAATTGTCATGAACAGTCAAACCTGTGTTTGCAGCCACCTCCGAATAAAAACCATTCTTTGAAAGACCATCACTGATTATGTAGAAAAAAACTGACCTCCAAATAAAAGCCATCTGTCAAGAAAGGCTACATTTTATTGTCATGTCATGTTGTACCATATAGTTAGTTTATTGTTATGTCGTGCCGTACCATATAGTTAGTTTATTGTTATGTCGTGCCGGACCATACATTTAGTTTATTGTCATGTCGTGCCGTACATACAGTTAGTTTATTGTCATGTCATGTCGCACCATATAGTTAGTTTATTGTTATGTCATGTCGCACCATATAGTTAGTTTATTGTTATGTTGTGCCGTACCATACATTTAGTTTATTGTCATGTCGTGCCATACCATACAGTTAGTTTATTGTCATGTCATGTCGTACCATACAGTTAGTTTATTGTCATGTCATGTCGCACCATACAGTTAGTTTATTGTTATGTCATGTCGCACCATACAGTTAGTTTATTGTTATGTCGTGCCGTACCATACAGTTAGTTTATTGTTATGTTGTGCTGTGCTGCACATGTTGTTGCTTCATTTTATATCAGTTCTTCACCTTTTATGTCCTGGTAATAGAATGTTAGTTTTATCAGATGAAATTATTTCACTTAACACATGTATATAATTAAACTGTCATTAATGTCATACCATACAGTTAGTTTATTGTCATGTCACGTCGTACCATACAGTTAGTTTATTGTCATGTCACGTCGTACCATACTGTTAGTTAATTGTTATGTCGTGCTGTACTGTACCATATTGTTGCTTCATTCTATATCAGCACTTGACCATTTTATGTCCTGATTAAGCGGGTTGTTAGTTTTGTCACATAAATTATTTTCCTGTACTCATGTATATAATATGATTGTGTTATTTTTTCGTATTGACTTGCTGTAAGCCATTACATGAGTTCAGCAGTTTCATATTGTGACGCAAGTCACTGCGTACAACTGTGAACTACAGTTTATGTATTTGTAATCTTAACTGATTATCCCATGTTTTAATTAAGATTTCTTTTACTTACAGTATGTAAATACTTGTATTTTTTTTTCATTTCTTTGCTTTACTAATATTGAGTACATATGTACTTGTATGTATTGTTTATAATATATAAAGTTATCAATTAATTCATATTTATATTTGGGTCTGGTATATTTTAGTATATTAGTAACTTTGTTTTTGCATAATGAAGGTACATGACATTTATATACATGTATACATGTAGTTTGTACTTTAATATTTTTTTGTGTGTGTGCCTAGTTAAAGGAATTCTAGCTATTCAGAATTTAAAACTAATTTATGTTGGGTTTTCCTTTTTGATATAATAGACGAAATTGTTCATCTTGAAAATTTTTGAGGTGATACAATTTATTATGTGTGCGGTTGCCACGGAAATTGTGTTTTTTTTTTCACAAAACACATTAATTTTTCCTTTTACATTAAATGTTATTTTTCATTTAAAGGCCGTATTTTTTGTATGATATAAAATTGGTAAACTTCACAAATATATTTGTTTATGAGCATTAGTTGGCATGTATGCCATGATTAGGCTCTAAAAATAAGTTTAAAGGACTTAAAAACGCAGATTTGTAACACGGTAGCTAATTTTTAAAAAAAAGTCAGGGAGAGTTGCTTCCCCTGATGTGATGTCGTAGTTGACACAGTGTGTGTATACATTCATAGGAGCTTTAGGTAATTGTGCCTCAGTACGTAAAAAGGCGTTAGAAAACATCTTAAGTTATTTACTATTATTACATTTTTTACTTTGATGTTTTTTTTTCATTTTCTCTTTGTTCTTATAGAGTTTTAATTTTAATTTTATTATTGTTAAAAAAATTACAAGTACAGTATAACCCCTGAAAATCGGACCACTTCCGGAGTGGACTGAAAGTCCAGCTTTCTGTGAATTCCAGTTTTCAGAGGACTAATGATTATAAAATACAAAAAATGGGACTTGAAAAATCATCCGACTTTTAGAGAATTCCAGTTTTCAGGTAGTCCTGTTTTCAGGGGTTTTACTGTACTGAGTTTTTCTTTGAATACAGTATTTTACTGTAATTTATGACTGCAATACTGATGTGTGAAAATGTTTAGTAATTCAATGCATCTGTACCCAGTATATACATATATATTTGAAATTTATTTTATACATATGATTAGTCTCATGTACAATGTGAATGTAATTAATGTATATTGTATTTGGTATGTTGGAAATAAATATTTCAGTGTGTTTACAAGTCTTTGTACATTGAATACATTTACTCCATTGAACAAATGTCACCTCTAACCCAATGAGAGCAACAAGGTTTTTTTTTTTCACTGGAGTTTAACGTCGTACCAACAGCCAAGGGTTAACTGTGGAGGAAGACTCCAGGCAAATATCTGGGTAGAACAACCTATTATCTGTAAGCTAGCTGGACAGCTTCCTCTCATGTGAAATTTGGTCCCAGGTTAGATTCGAACTCTCTACAGCACGGTGCTTATGGTTTAAGTTAGAGACCGTAGCCACTTGACCATGGAGGTCCCTACAACAAGACCATATTGTGTTCTTGATGCATTAAGACAAACCTCTGTGTCCCTTCAAGGGTGAATTACCAATCATTGGAAAGGCTGTAATTTTGATTTTTTTTGCACGAAAAATTTTTTACGCAATCTCTGTCCATGAGCTGTAAGCCAATGGTGGTCCTTTTCAAAGAGTTACCTGTTCACAACAATACAAGATTTCTTTATATATTTGAAGTTTATTCATTTCAACTTATAACAATATGATTATAGAGATTAGGATTCACCATTGGCTGTGCACATCTCCATAACTGCGTCTCGAAGTATTTCATATTCCGACAGTTCGTTGTAGACATGACAGGAAATTCTAACGTATAGCTTGTTCTGGACACATTTTACCGGCACCTACAACATACAAACAAAAAATACTTGATCGACAAAGTTTACACATCTCTACAATAAACAGAAAATATAAAACCTTTTGCCTCATAAACATACTTTGGACTCTTCCAAATTCAAAGCAAATATAAAACATCTATTTATTTAGGAAAATTGGGTTATTTCTCCCTGACAGAGTGGAAAAAAGCCATTAGCCGTTACAAGCAATGGCTCCTTTTGCCGTGATGTTTTGTTCAAAAGCCGCCTGCTTCAGATGCGGGGAAATGAGGTACAGTATTTCCCTATACGTCACCTCTCGAGAACAGTTCCTTCTCTGAAATGGTGATTCATTTCCTTCCCCAATAATTTCAACCTATTTTTCCCTCTAGAGAATGACAACTCTTTATAACGATAAACGGCAGTCAAAAATCCGAACCGATACGACAGAAAACCTAGACAACATTGGTAAAGTCCGTTAAAGTCGAAAATTAACGAATCATTATTCATTTACGAATTCATCATAGTTTTGGAATCTTATCTTAAGTGTTTAACCATAAAGGAACCTGGAATGTGTAATTGCCTTAGACATATATAAAATTGTACGTATTACTATTTTGTTTTGAGTATAAAGTAAACAGAGGCAACTGAATAGAGACTGAAGTATGGATCGTACTTTGCCTTTGATCTGTATCAATTGTTTTTCACAGGATGATAACGCATTGTTTATTTTAAAGAGCTCATATTCTCACGACCCATCAATTATGTTTGTGATAATTTAAATTGCCATAATTAAGTACGCCTGGTTCATTTCAATACAACAATACAATACGAAACTGAATTTCAATTCATGAATTAGTTCACAACTGTTTAGGAGTGGAAACGAACTGAAGAAGAAAGTCATTTTAACATTCCTTTCACGCTTTCATCTCGTGCCAAGTCATTGTGCAGATGTAAGGTTTTTGTACATTGTAAATGTGGAATATTTGCTTGTACAAAAAAACAAAATATAAATTATGGGTCATAACACATAATTATGTACACTTCCATACAAATGACAGGAAAGAACTGTTCCCTCTCCAGAACGGCTACCTCTCTAGAACAACCAATTTGTTTGTCCCCACAAAATGTTGCTCAAAAGAGGGAACAAACTTTCCAGGTTATGCCAGGTTTACAGTTTTTGAAGGGCTCCAAGTCCAAGGATCGTTTTTCCAAATCATCTAAATCCATTGAGAAATTGGGGGAGGGGGCATTCCCCAAAAACATCTTTTCAAGTTTTTGGAAATTTTATACTTGCACCCTAGCAAACAATACTTTGTTTACCTACACTTTGGTAGCAAAAACCATTGAGTACCCATAACTTATTATAATATTGTCCTCAACTAATGTACAAAAAATATACACGAAACTATCAATAGCAGGATACAATGCAAAACATTTGTCAAAATTAATCATGTAATATAATCTTTAAAACACACGTACTTTGACATACCAGAGGGATGTGGTCAATGATTATTTTAATTTACCACATTAAATATAACTAAAAAACACCAAAGGTACCATTGGCAGTTTTATAATCAGTAATATCCTGTTGTGGTAGAAGGAGTGTACTTGTCAGAATACTTCACACACAAATAATCAAGTTTTTCAAAGTACTCCCACCTCAACTTATCTGAAACTGGTTTCCCATTTCTAAATGCAAAACAACTGTGCATAGATTAAACTCAGAACCTGTCAACATTTACCTCAATACTATAATTATGGAAAAGTATATTCTGTATCTTCTCAGCTGAAGAGTAGTCAATAATTTCACCTTCTCTATGAAGAGTATCTGGCAGCCTCACTAAGCACATACTACCTGAGATGCAAATTATGAGTGAAAATAAGTCAAGACTGTGTCATTCAAATTATTCATAATCACATTTCATTGTTTTATTGTTCAATGCAGCATCATTAATAAAACTAAAAAGCTTGAAACAGTTTAAAATACTCATGTTTTACAATATCTCATGAGTATGCTGACCAGTGTCTAAAAACTTCTTAATTCTTTGCCTCCAAAACATCAATTTATTTAAGAAAATTGGATTATTTCTCTCTGACAGAGTGAAAACATTGTGACAAAAGAAGCCATTACTCATTACATGCAATGGTTTTTTCTGCTACAATGTTTTCAAAAGTCGTCTGCTTCAGATGGGGGGGGAAATGAGGCAAAGGGTTAAATAGGAAGAACACGCCTATTCATTCAATACTAATCTTTAAGATTTTTAAGAAACATAATTCTCAGATTTGCATCATGCGTAACAAAGATTCAGTACACTTAATGTTCTAGATACAGACGTCATAACATAGATACAAAATGTAGATGAAACAACAGGGTCATGAAAGTCTTGTATAATGTGTAATAGCAATGGGGGTGTAAGATTAAAACATTCCTATTAAAAAATGATAATGTTGATTTCACAAGTACTCGAGTCTTCTGAAATAGGCTGTAGAGCTATGTGGATGTATTTTTTTCATTTACGGTAATTTTGGGTTAAATTTGGGTGCTGTACATAGAATTAATAATAATTTTATCATCACAGGCCAGTAACTATTGCCAATGGCTAAAATTAGTACAGTGCAACCTCTCCAGAGCGGCCCTCTCTTGAGCAACAACTTCCCTTCAACAACAGCATGATTTTTTCCACTGTATAATTTAACTATAAATTTAATCTCTCTAGAACAACAACATCAACAACAACATAATTCTGCTTCTCCCAAAGAAGGGTGTTGCTTTGAAGAGGTTGCACTGTATATAGTCAATATAGCATTGGCACCAACTGTGTTTATCATAATTTACCAAACATTTCCTGCGGTGCACCTAAGTTTGTATCCCAGAATTCTGACAACATTTTACCTGAAACAGACAAACAGACTATCAGAACAGTTAAACTGGTAATTATAACATTTTCTCTTCCATAATATAAGTTTCAATAAGAATACATAAAAACAATCAAGACAGTGTTTAAAGCCACCTCCGAATACAGACCACCCTGTAAATAAAGGCCATTCTTTGAAAACTGTCACTGATTATTTAGAACAATTTGACCTCAAAATAATGGACACCCAGTGAATAGAGGTTACCTGTGAATAATAGTCACCGGTGAATAGAGGTTACCTGTAAATAATGGACAACCGTGAATAGTGGCTACCTGTGAATGATGGACAACCATGAATAGTGGCTACCTGTGAATAAGGGACACCCATGAATAGTGGCTACCTGTAAATAATGGACAACTGTGAATAGAGGCTATCTGTAAATAATGGACAACCGTGAATAGTGGCTACCTGTGAATAATGGATACCCATGATTAGAGGTTACCAGCGAATAATGGACAACCATGAATAGAGGCTACCTGAGAATAATGGACACCCATGAATAGAGGCTACCTGTGAATAATGGACAACCATGAATAGAGGCTACCTGTAAATAATGGACAACCATGAATAGAGGCTACCTGAGAATAATGGACACCC
Organism: Lutraria rhynchaena; assembly: GCA_008271625.1. Lineage (NCBI taxonomy): Eukaryota > Metazoa > Mollusca > Bivalvia > Venerida > Mactridae > Lutraria > Lutraria rhynchaena. Next base: position 1,201,259 of record VIBL01000069.1, on the reverse strand, counting down.
GTGAATAGAGGCTACCTGTGAATAATGGACACCCATGAATAGAGGCTACCTGTGAATAATGGACACCCATGAATAGAGGCTACCTGTGAATAATGGACAACCATGAATAGAGGCTACCTGTAAATAATGGACAACCGTGAATAGTGGCTACCTGTAAATAATGGACAACTGTGAATAGAGGCTACTTGAGGATAATGGACAACCGTGAATAGAGGCTACCTGTAAATAATGGACAACTGTGAATAGAGGCTACTTGAGGATAATGGACAACCGTGAATAGAGGCTACCTGTAAATAATGGACAACCATGAATAGTGGCTACCTGTAAATAATGGACAACTGTGAATAGAGGCTACTTGAGGATAATGGACAACCGTGAATAGAGGCTACCTGTAAATAATGGACAACTGTGAATAGAGGCTACTTGAGGATAATGGACAACCGTGAATAGAGGATACCTGTAAATAATGGACAACTGTGAATAGAGGCTACTTGAGGATAATGGACAACCGTGAATAGAGGCTACCTGTAAATAATGGACAACCGTGAATAGTGGCTACCTGTAAATAATGGACAACTGAGAATAGAGGCTACCAGTAAATAATGGACAACTGTGAATAGAAGCTACCTGTAAATAATGGACAACCATGAATAGAGTCTACCTGTAAATAATGGACAACCGTGAATAGAAGCTACCTGTAAATAATGGACAACTGTGAATAGAGGCTACTTGAGGATAATGGACAACCGTGAATAGAGGCTACCTGTAAATAATGGACAACCATGAATAGAGTCTACCTGTAAATAATGGACAACTGTGAATAGAGGCTATCTGTAAATAATGGACAACTGTGAATAGTGGCTACCTGTAAATAATGGACAACTGTGAATAGAGGCTATCTGTAAATAATGGACAACTGTGAATAGAGGCTATCTGTAAATAATGGACAACTGTGAATAGTGGCTACCTATAAATAATGGACAACCGTGATTAGTGGTTACTTAGGTGAACTTGGTTCACAGGTTTTACTGAATCTAATTAATTAACAAATGTTACTGGTAAGATCATTAACTGGTTAGATTTACAAGCATGACAAATAGTTTTGTATTTAATGATTCACTAATGTAATTATTCATCTTGATTTAATGAGTCACAGAAATAAAATGAATCAATAAACAATGTACTGCTGTGATGTAGAAGTTGACTGGACTTCAACAATACAGTGGTCCACTAAATTTAACCCTTTACCTCATAAGCAT